>JACCID010000386.1:0-84171 GCA_018906775.1 Sycophila sp. Sp_5
CCCTGTCCAGGTGCCCAGGAACACCCTCAGGACGACGAGACGTCGTCTACAAGGCAGCCCACCCCGCACTAGGTCATTGAGAAAAAAATCGGGCGCTGTTCCTGCAGACGATGTCCAAGTGTCCAGGAACACCCTCAGGACGACGGGACGTCGTCTTCAGGGAAGCCCACCCCGCAATAGGTCATTGAGAAGAAAATCGGAAATGTCGCCATTGCTTTTCTAATTGGTCACGATTGGATCCATTTCGTGAAGACGTCTTGCATACCCAACATTTTGCGTGTAACCATTATTGGATCGAGGTAACCGTCCCACGAGAGCAATTGAAACTGTCTCCCACGGGTCGCCGGGACAAGTAGCGTTTAACTGACCTGCCGGCGCCTATTGTGCAGTTATGAACTTTTGACAATTAACCCTTTAACGCCCAACTTGACCATTTTTCGACAATATTTTCAGTGGTGTGTAACACTAACTTAAAATGGTTCAAGAAATTCTCGAGATTCCATTTTTAACGTAAAATTTTATGTACTTTCAGAATCCGGTATTAGATTTGTCGAAAAATTTAAAAATAAAAAGTTATAAACAATTTTTTGCAAAAAAACGTGAATTTTTGAGAAAAAAAAATCGTTTAACCCAAATTTTCAAATGGAATGAGGGTTCGCTCGTACGTCTTAAACATGTATATATTTGATCAATAGCATATACAGGGTGTTCGAAATGTTCCGGACCCCCCACTTATAACATAAAGTAAGCATTTTGGAAAAAAATGTTAAATACAAAAGTTGTTAAGTTTTGAAGGTTGAACTAAATGATGACCTTGGATTTGTTATTGGTTATCATTTTCAAGGTCATTTAAAGGTCATCTTCAGTTTTTTAAATAGGGACCCCTATTTTTTATTTCAGATTCTGAAAGAGCACAAAATTTTACATCTGGATATGTACCCACGTTATGGCTCAAAATGACCTACAGAGGTCATTTAGTGGTTAAATGATTATTTAGTAGCAGAAAGCCAAGAAATCCCGATTATTAAGAACTTTGAGCGTATCTGACCAATACTAAAGTAATTTGATTTTGCAAGACAAACTTTATGGTGGCGTTAAATTGACATTGCCCTTGAT
Source organism: Sycophila sp. Sp_5 (assembly GCA_018906775.1). Lineage (NCBI taxonomy): Eukaryota > Metazoa > Arthropoda > Insecta > Hymenoptera > Eurytomidae > Sycophila > Sycophila sp. Sp_5. Next base: position 1,117 of record JACCID010000386.1, read on the forward strand.
TTTCAAGGTCATTTGAAGGTTAACTTTAGTTTTCCAAATTAAGCCTCCTAGTTGTAATTCTCCATTTTGCACCAGCGCTAAATTCTGCATTAGGATTGTAGAAGGTGTAATTGACACTGGCGTAAAATAAGCCTTAGGCCAGACAACCACATAACTCGGGCGAGAAAATGATAAATAAAAAAATGTCTAATCAAAATAAGCCTTAGGCCCAACAACTACATACCTCGGGGGGAAAATGATAAATAAAAAAATGTCTAATCAAAATAAGCCTTAGGCCCAACAACTACATACCTCGGGGGAGAAAATGATAAATAAAAAAATGTCTAATCAAAATAAGCCTTAGGCCCAACAACTACATACCTCGGGGGGGAAAATGATAAATAAAAAAATGTCTAATCAAAATAAGCCTTAGGCCCAACAACTACATACCTCGGGGGAGAAAATGATAAATAAAAAAATGTCTAATCAAAATGAGCCTTATTGCTCAGGCACGGGAGGTACAACTAATTAAGGTAACATCATGGGTGATCCAGCCAACTAAGGCAAGACCATCGGCGGCCCAGCCTACTAAGACAAGAACACTAGCGGCCCAGTCAGCTAAGGCAGGACTATCGGCGGCCCAGCTAACTAAATCAAGACAGTGGACTATTCGCCCAAACAACAACATTTCGCAAGATTTGCTGAGGTATCAAGTCTATTTCATCAGTGTTTCTTTGGCGTAATTCATCCAAGTCACGTGGTTTTATAACATAAACTTTATCCTTCAAGTATCCCCAAAGGAAGTAATCAAGAGGCGTTAGATCTGGGGACCGAGGTGGCCATTCAATTGTACCTCTCCGCTCAATCCATCTATCATGAAATGTTGCATCTAAATATCGGCGAACATGAATACCGTAGTGTGCAGGAGCACCATCCTGTTGGAAGTAAATTTCGTCCAGATTTCCACCGTTTAAATTCCGTATAAGCAGGTATAATTGGTCTCGAAGCATGTTTTCATACATTGCAGCATTTAAATTACCTTCAATAAAGAAAGGGCCAAGTACTCTTCCATTAAATATGCCAGCCCAAACATTTACTTTTTTAGGATGTTCGTGTGGTCCGCTCTCATCCCAATGTGGATTGATGTTACTCCTAGTATCGACAATTATGTCTGTTCACTGTTCCGGCTAACTTCAAGACGTGGCTTCATCAGAGAAAACAATGTTATTGAGGAGCAAAGGATCATCAGATATCATTTGCATCATTACATCACAAACTCTACCCTTCTATCAAAATCATCTTCAGATAATTCCTGTACCAACTTAATTTGAAAGGATGCATTTGTGAGTTTCAAAATTTTGTGCACAGATGCAGCTCCCTTTCATGCTGTTGTGCACAACGTCTGATGCTGCAATGGGGGGTCCTCAATAAATGATTGTAATACGTCTAAGCTCTTTTCATCATTAGACGATGATTTGGATCTACCTGATTTAGGACGATCTTTATACCACCCTGTCTCTTCAAAACGTCTAATTGTACGAATTACGGTACTTTTGAAATAGGGTTGTTTTCTTCAACTCTGAATGTTTCATTGAATAAACGCTGTACCTGTTTGTAACCTCTCTCTTGATCACCCCACCCTCGCATCATCAACAAAGATATTCTTTCTCGTTCAGTAAGATGTGCCATTTTTCACTACGATTAAAAGTACAATTATTGAAAATTAATACAATTATCTGAATTTCGAAGTAAGAGAACTTCACTTAACTCTTGAAAACAGAAAAGTAAATAGGAGTAAACAATTGTTAATTAACAATTATAAATGAACTGATTTCTAAAAAGAATAGTGAGCAAAATCTTCTAAGGTACAAGTAACGATCCTGAAAATGCTATGAATCATGCGTAGAAACTCGTAACCCTTGCAAAAAATTATTGCAATAAAAACTGTTCATGTAAAACGGTTAGATTATTTTGCTTTTGAAATTAATAACCCCCAAGTGTCCTATGTAGATCATTTCGAGCCATGACGTGGATATTGTACATATCTCCAGACCTAAAATTTAATGCTCCTCCAGAATCCGGAATACAAAATGAGTCCCTTTTCAATAAGCTGAAGATAACTTTCAAATGACCTTAAAAATGAAGGCCAATTTTAAAGTGACCATAAAGTTCGTCCTAGAAAATCAAATTATGTACTTTAGTATTAAAGTACGAAATTTTTTTTTTCTTTGCGTCAAATACACCCAAAGTTCTTAATAATCGGGATTTCTGGCTTTCTGCTACTAATCATTTAACCACTAAATGACCTCTGTAGGTCATTTTAGCCATAACGTGGATTACATATCCAGATGTAAAATTTTGTGCTCTTTCAGAATCTGAAATAAAAATAGGGGTCCCTATTTAAAAAACTGAAGATGACCTTTAAATGACCTTGAAAATGATAACCAATAACAAATCCAAGGTCATCATTTAGTTCAACCTTCAAAACTTAACAACTTTTGTATTTAACATTTTTTCCAAAATGCTTACTTTATGTTATAAGTGGGGGTCCGGAACATTTCGAACACCCTGTATACTTTATTGTAAAACAGTGACAATACCGAAATTAAAAATGGCGGCCATCCAAACAATCTCTTTTCTACCAAACTTATCAAGAAAAGCTCGTGATTTTTTTCCCGATCAGAATCGACTTAAAGAAAAAAGTTTATAGAACGAAAAATGTTAGAATTCATCAGAGATGACGTGTGAATTTTTTCAGACTTTTCGGAGCGACTTTGGATTTTTGGATATGGCCAATTTTTGAAAAATCAAATAATTGCTCCAAAAATTCTGAAAAAATTTACAAGCACTTTTTCTGGGTACGATCGTACTCCAAATTCATCCACAACGTGACCAAAGTATTTTAACTCTTTACCCGCAAAATTGTATTTTTTTCCAGTTCGGTTTCAAATTCGCATTCTTTAATTTCTCAAAAACAATCTTCAGCCAGAAATTTTTGGAAATTATTACAATGTCGCAAATAACCCTGCTGTTTACATTTCCAGCACACTTTCGATCTATCATACGGCGCATCATTTACTGAATTTATCTTATTAGTTGACTCTATACACGGTTTTCTATCCTCGATTTTCATCAAATTCAATCCGCTAACCACATTTAATAACTGCCTTTTTAAAATACTATTTTCGGCTTTTAAAATTTCAACTTCTTTAAACAACTGACGTAACATCTCTTGCTGCTCGAATATAGTTTCCATAACTTCTTCCACGTTTGATTCGACTTCATTAAACCGACCGCGTAGCCTAAATTCGGGACCAAACTCATAAAAAGAATCCGGCATTGTGAAAAAGAAAAAAAAAAAACAAATCAACAAGAGAAAGAGAAGAAAAAAAATCAGTATGTCCAAACCAACACGTTACTTCTACTCACTTGACCGGCACGAAATACTTCAGCACATTGACAAAATTATCACTGGAAAAAAAAAAAGACAACTAAAACCTACCTACTAAACCACCATAGCCTGTTCGGGCGCCATGTAATAATCTGGATTCTCTATGAAGTAGGAGGAGGTATTCCGGTAGTCTCTAGACGAACGAGCTCAATACACTCGTTGCAACCCCACGTTTCCACGCTCAATACGCGCGCAACCCTAAATGAATCGAGCTCAATAATCTCGCAACCCCATACACGGCACTCAAATGAAAGTACGAAACTCTCACTAAAAGTAAATTAAATAATCGTTAAACACATATTTCATTTTATATATAGTTTGCTACTAAGCAAATATAAATGTGAAAAAAACAAAATTACTATTCTCGCAAAAGTGTTAGCTAATTGTCGCCAAACCTGGAGCGCGCTCTCTCTAGTTCGGTTTCTGTCGCACTTCCGCACCGGTTATTATAGAAATACAAAATTAATCGCAAATTAACCTAAATCCCATACTTCGCGCCGAATTCAACTACGTACGTTCATTACACGTATTAGCCTCCCCTAAAGGTTGGAGCTCGGCTCAGTACGCTGAGTGGACTGATTGCGACAGTCAGCTCCCGCTCGCTTTGAGCCGCTCGATCCGAGCCGTGCCCGGTGGGAAAGACTGTCGCGGTGGGAGACTCGTCCCGCGGTGGGAAAGCACCGCAAGGTGGGGACTCTCGGGAGCGCACTCGCTCTCCGGCCGTCGCGCAAGTATATATTATATACAGGGTGATTCATTTTAATTGCCCCAGGCAAATATCTCGAAAAGTACGGGAGATGGACAAAAACGTTAAAGGTAAAAGTTGTTGGGTTCAGAGGGGGAAATCCAATGGTGACCTTGACCATGACCTTGATGTTAAGTTTCAAGGTCATTTCAAAGTCAGAGTAGTTTTTTTAAATAGGAACACCAACTTTTGACCTCGGAAATTAAAAGAGCGGAAAATTTTACATTCAAACATGATGTTATGTCATGGGGTCCAGTTGACCTCTGCAGTCACATCAAGGTCAAATCAAGCTGTCTACACTATTCGTACACAGTAGTTTTTTTAAATAGGAACACCAACTTTTGACCTTGGAAATTAAAAGAGCGGAAAATTTTACATTCAAACATGATGTTATGTCATGGGGTCCAGTTGACCTCTGCATTCGCATCAATTATCAGACAATTATCTTAGTCGATGCGCGAGCACGGAGCGACTACTATGTCGCGGTAGCCGGGCCGCGGTGTCCGCAAGCGAAGCGGTAAGCCATAAGGCATAAGGAGGCGGCGCGCGATGAGTCGATACTGGTTTTTAACGCGATAGTATGAATAATGTTATGACGTACTGACAGAGATGCTTAATATTGATCTGTATCAATAATTTTCTCTAGCAAATCTAATAGGCAATCATAATATCCCCAGAGCATTTATTCTGCAATATCTCTTTCACTTTTTTTTTGTCTCATATTTAGTCAGAAAGCTCGAAAACATTTGTGATTATTATCAAAATGGCAGACTATCCTCCGACAGAAATCATCGATATGATTATTGTTTATGGTTTTTGTGGGAACAATGCAAGAGAAGCAGCTCGACAGTATGCAGAACGATATCCGAATAGACGTCATCCTGACCACAAAACTATTTTGCGACTGATAGAAAAAGGTAGGGCTAGAGAGCTAAAACGTAAACGCAGGAAGAAACCTTTAAACAATGACGAAGCTATTATTGTAACAGTCCTTGGGATGGTAGTCATGAATCTGCACATAAGTCAACGACAAATTGGTAGAGAGTTGGATATATCACAGGCAACTGTTTGTAGAATTTTGCGAGCGAATCACTATCATCCTTACCATATCTCACTTAATCAGTCCCTTTCTGATGAAGATAAAGTTTTGCGGGTGAGATTCTGCAGATGGGCTTTGGGTCAACAGGTTGATCACATGTTTTTCTTCCATACCATGTTTAGTGACGAGGCTATATTTCAAAGTGATGGAGAACTGAACCGTCATAATAGTCATTATTATTCTGAAAATAATCCTCATTGGGTTCGTCATGTAGATCATCAACATCGATGGAAGGTAACAGTTTGGTGTGGTATTCTAAATGGCCATACTATAGGCCCTTACTTCTTTGACGGAAATGTTACACAACAAGCATATTTACACTTACTGCAAAATGAGTTACCTGCTATGTTACAAGAAGTAGATGAAGAGATCATTGAAAGGATGTGGTTACAACAGGATGGTGCGCCGGCACATTTCGCCCGTATTGTGAGAGAATTCTTAAATTTAAATTACCCAAATCGCTGGATTGGCCGAGGTGGGCCAGTAGCTTGGCCACCAAGATCACCGGATCTGACGCCGCCAGATTTTTTATTGTTTATTCGACTGTTCCTACGACACCAGAAGACCTCAAAGAAAGGGTCAGACAGGCGTGTCGAAGCATACCAGAGAACGTACTCAGAAAAACTGTAAATGCATTCAAAAGACGAGTACGGCTATGTATTGATCAAAATGGAGGCACATTCAAAAATGTACTTTAGACCGAGTATTTTAGAACGTGCGTATGTATTTCAATACGTAGCCCAGTCTGTTACAGCTGACAGGAAAGTTCAACATTCACCCTTGACTAGTTGGATGATCACACCATGTTGCCTTAATTAGTTAGCTGCATCAGCTACCGTCCACTTTAAAACGCTGCATAAGCGCCCATCTTGCTTTAAATGGCTGGCTGGGCAACCATCTTGCCGTAAATGGCCGGACGAACCCTCATCTTGCCTTAAATGGCTGGCTGGGCAACCATCTTGCCTTAAATGGCCGGATGAACCCCCATCTTGCCTTAAATGGCTGGCTAGGCAACCATCAAAACTTTAAATAACCAAGGACATGCTCAGAGTCATTAATGCATTTCACCCTTAGAATCTACAAATTTGGTATTTAAAGTTTTTCTCAACCTTGCTTTTGTGTGTTGAATTGTGTAGACAGCTTGATTTGACCTTGATGCGACTGCAGAGGTCAACTGGACCCCATGACATAACATCATGTTTGAATGTAAAATTTTCCACTCTTTTAATTTCCGAGGTCAAAAGTTGGTGTTCCTATTTAAAAAAACTACTTTGACTTTGAAATGACCTTGAAACTTGACCCCAAGGTCATGGTCAAGGTCACCATTGGATTTTCCCCTCTGAACCCTACAACTTTTACATTTAACGTTTTCTTCCATCTCCCGTACTTTTCGAGATATTTGCCTGGGGCAATTAAAATGAATCACCCTGTATATGTGCGTTGCGTACCGACTTACTCGTAACAAAGCTATTGCTCGCGCTTGCCGAGCAATACCTTTGATACAAAGTGGCTTGTGGAGAATGGCTGCGATGTGTATGTGATGAATAAGCCGAGTATTCACTATACTTTTAGTGGACCGGTTGATCAGAGTGACATTGACATCACTCTGACCAACGTTTCGGAGAGTGGATTCAAGTATCAATCGGAAATAGTACATGACTGGTGTGTGAGTGACCATAATCCCATGAGGATTATGGTTGAATTTGATTCGTGTAAGGCAAGTGACCCCTACCAGCTCGACAAAAAGTGGATTGAAACAGATGTTGACTGGAAAAAGTATGTGAATTTGATTGCTGAATGTGCGGAAGAGTATGGGTGTGAAAGGTTCTTGCAAGGTGGAGTGAATAGAATGGTTGAAATGATGACAGAATGGATACAACGAGCGAATGATGCATGTATGAAAAACCCGAGCGGCAAAAAGAGAAGAATGGTTGTTTGGTGGACGAATGAGTTAAATGAAGTGAAACACGGGAAAGGCGTGATCGTGATCTAGAAGAGAGAGTGGTTGAATGGAGGGAATGTATGAAGGAGTATAAGAGTAAGATGAAGGGTGCAAAAGAACGTGACTGGATAGAGTTTGTGAAGAATAAACGTGGCGAACCCTTGGGTAAGGTATATAAAATTTATAAGGGGAAGGGTTCGCCGACCCTTGCTAGGCTAAGGATCAGAATGGACGTGAGAGTACGTGGAAAGAAAGTGCAAATGTTTTAATGAGTATGTCTTCCCGAGGGATGATGGGGCTAGCGAAGCAGGCGAATGTGACTCTGAGTGTGGCAGTATGGATGAGTGTGATGAGTACGTTTGAGATAAAGATGTGATGGGTGTCAGGCGACTCCGACATAGGAGAGCACCAGGTATGGATGGGATTACGAGTAGGATGATCCAGTATTCGTGGAAGAGCATGTATGATCGATGTTTGAGGGCAGGCTATTTTCTGTGTAAAGGGAGCTGACAAAGATAAAAAAACCCGGGTCATATCGTCCTATCAGCCTATTGCATGGCTTAGGCAAAGTTTTGGAGCAAATGATGGCTGAAAGATTGATGAGGGATATCGGTGATAAGTGGAATGAATATCAGTAAGGGTTTATGCGTGGAAAATCGACGATGGATGCATGGATAAGGTTGGAAGAATGTATGGATCAGGTTGATGGGCGATATGCTGCGGGGTCTTTGTCGACTTCAAAGGAGCGTTTGACAACCTTCGGTGGACTTCACTGATGGAGCGACTGAAGAAGTATGAAGGCAAGGGGCGTGATTTGAGAATGTGAAAATGTTATTTTAAAGAGAGAAACGTTATTTTAATGAGTATGTAAAAATAAATGTGGAAAGAGGTTGCCCATAGGGGTCCATTTCTCTGGAGCAAGACTGTGGGATCTCTGTATGAATAAGCTGCTTGATCTGGGCATCGTGATGACGGCGGACACATGCGCATATTTAGAATGCTTGATAAAGGAATGCTTGAAAATGGTGTATGCTTGGGGAGAAAGTGTTGGAATGGGTTTGTTCGCGGAGAAAACGGTGTGCGTAATTTTGAAAGGTATTTGTAAAGTGAATGGTAGAAGCGTGAATGTCTGTGTGAGTGAGAATGTCAGTTTTCACGTTCGGTACGCTAAGAGTGTGAAATATCTGGATGTGTTAGTGGGTGAGAGAATGTCGTACAGAGAACACGTGAAAAGAATGAAAGTGAAAGTGGCGAATACGCTGGAGTGCATGAGAAGAGTGCAGAGAAAAGAATGGGGTCATTGGACACATGAAGGTCGCGACCGTATGGGCAAACAGCGTAATCGGCAGCAAGCGTCGGCAAGTAGTGCTGGGCCCATGAGGCTGTACGAGATTCTCAGTAAAATAAAAATAAAAAAAAATAAATAAAATAAAATAAAAGGATACATGTCCCTATTGCTTCCCCGTTGGGGAGACACAGCTATTCGAACCTGAGTTGTCTTTACATCTGTGGCCGAGCGTACGGACCCCTAGACCCGGTATCTGGTTTCCGGTAAAATGAAAGAAAGGGCTATGTGGGAATCCAATGATTCGCTCTTGCGCGTCTCGAGGCAACTGAGGTTATTAATTAATTGATGATTAGTAATAGATCTGCCGGATTCAAATAACGCCGAGGCGATGCGCTTAGTAGGGAAATCCGAAGTGAGCTCGCTAAAGCTCGCATTAAGCCCTTAGTGTGATGAGAAAATAGTATATTACGTAACAAGGGAGGTAAAATAGAAATGGTCCCAAATCACACGTAAATTGGCACCCGAGCCGAAGGCGAGTAAATGCGGGTTGTGGTGGTGAAGTGGAGAGGGATAGAGGAAAGAGGCGAGTTTGTTGAAGTTTGTGTTAGCAATCTAGTGCCAGCCTATTGAACGTTGCGTGTTCGAAAGTCGGCACATCTGCTCAATTAAACGAGGAGGACTCTGCGGGGTAGTGGTACCAGGCTTGCACGTATGGGCATGAATAATTTCGGATCCAATCCTACAGTTGATCTGTAAGGCTGCTGATTGGGGTTAACTGATCTCCAACTTTAAATGCTTTAGGAGTTCATTGAGGTCGGATTGTGATACAAGGCACGGTTGCCTCATCAAACTCCGGACAGCTCTTTGGGAGGGGGGGGGGTGCCCGGTAGGGACTCAATCTTCCCTTATGGAAAGGGTAAGACCAAAACACTAACTGTCCTTATTGCTTCTTCGGGAAGTAACGATCCCGGGGACCCCAGGCTTCTCTTCTACATAAAAATGATCAGCAGAAAAGGAAATAAAATCGGGAATTGATGAAGCATGGATATATCTCGGAATTTCCTTCAGATAAATATCCGATTATGTTTTTTATAAAAATGGAGTGCAAGGGTCTGAGCTCTACCCCTGGAGTGGAGAAGGACAAGACGCTTTGAGGTTTCTCTGTTTCAGCGTTGGAGAACGCGAGGAAAGAGAAGCAATCGACACTTTCAACGACCAGTCTATCACTGGTTTGGAGCGAAAAAGCGAATACTTTGTGAGTGAGCACGGAGAGATTCAACGCACCTGGCATCTGGAGCGACTAGTGTCGCTAGAGTAAACATTTGGGTCCCAGTACCCAGAATTCATTCCTGGACCACTTGATCTTTCACTTAAGTTACTTTCTTTCGCCTTCAATAATTTTTGGCTCCAAAGTGCCCAACTTTCCCAGCATGTGGACCTGACGGTATTCGAAGGAAGGAAATATGTTGTCCCTTGGCCAAGGTAGTGTTCCCTTAAATTGATTGTGTGTGCGAGGAAAGACTTAGACTATTTTCAAATTACCGTGCCTAAAAAAAAGTAAAGATTTGGAATTTATTAAGCTGTTACGAAGAATGTGTACCATCGAGAAGGTTATGGACACTCATTGGTAGGAATTGCAAGGGAAGGAGTATTAGGACTGTCCTGTGGAAATGAGGATGCTCGGTTATTCCAGAACAAAAGCTAAGTCAACCGGTCTCGCTTCGAATTTTAGGCCTGGGGTTCAGCAGCGTATGTTCGAGCAGCCAGCTGTCAGCTGAGGTTGTTCGGAGAATCTCAAGTAGAGTCAAGGAAGCTATACTTATCTGGAGTATGGAGTCGCAACTCAATTAAGGAATCTGAGTTGGCTTAGCTCCAACCTAACGATATAAGAGTACTTATGCAGTTACTGGATAATCAATTGCTTGCAAATTTCACTATTTACTTCTATCAGTACCTAGGTCTTTAAATTATTTTTTAATTCTCTAATAAAAAACTTACGAAATTCTTTTTTCTAAATTTTATTATTCCTTTAGGGAGCATCAGATAAGCAAGAAGCAGTAATTCTAATGCATGTAAAGAGTTTGTAAAAATATTGTTGAGTTAAACCTAGGTTTTGAATAAATAAAACAAATTTGCTTAAGATAACGGAATATAATAAGTAAATAGTTAAATAATAGGTGTGAGTTTGGTGGATGTGTGGGCGTCTAAATTAAATCAGCAGGTCAATTAAAATGTAAATTTCGAGTTTATTGAGGCATAAAAAGCCTTCCTTGCGCACGCTCGCTCGAATGGGTCTGACTGCACAGCAGGTGGTTACGCGTGACACTTAATACATCGTTAAAGTTAGAGTCCTCGTCCACTAGTAAGTTTACACGAAGCCGAGGAGGATACCGATGCAACTGTCTCCATCTCTATTGGTTTCGATGATCTGCACTGTGAGACGTTACGAGCAGTAGTGATGTAGAAACCAGCGTGCGGCTCGGGCCAGGCAGCGGGTTTTGCTGAAAACCCCGTTAGAATGTTGCTACTGTTGCTTATTAATAAATAGAATCTATTATGATTATTCAATGAAATTAAAATATTTGTTTCCCAGAACAATAAATTTTGGTTTTTTTATAACCATAAAAACTGAATAAAAATAATTTTTTAGAACCCTTATTTCAGTTTAAATTTATGTTTTTTACTTCAAAATACATATTTTTCTTTTTTAGAATTTTTTTCTATTTCTACTATTTTTTGAGATATTTGGAAATCAAGGATACAATCAATTTTTTACTAGTATGATGATAACTCAAATGCCGTTGAGATGTTTGAGATGCGATAAGCGGTTTAAAAACTATACGGAGTTTTATGAGGGTTAAATTTCTTGACTTTTTTTTAGTTTTTAAATGTTAATAAAAAGAGGAAATATAATTTTATTTCAAATAAAATTGTACTTTTCTAAAGCTTATACTTCACAGAAAAGGATACCGTCAAAATTTGGAAGCTTCGATAATTTTTCGCGATGATATAAAACTTTCTCTCTTTTCAGATTTTTGCTGAAGGATGGCAAAAGCATGTGAAGGGGAGTGTACATCATTTGAAATTTTTGCGAGCATCTAGAGGATTAAAATATTCTTCTTCTGTTCAACAAAATGTGCTAGAGTTTTTAACAGATCTTTGTAGTTTATGCATATTATTCATAACTGTTTTGGAACACAGTATGATTCCGTAGAAATTTTGTCTCGTTTATGTCGTCAGAAGCGAAGCAAATTTTATTTTTAATTGTATTTTAGAGCTATTTCTACCTAAGTCACTACGAGCGTATACGTTACAAGAAATTGTAGATCTTAGATTTGACAGACTATTTAAAAGACTAGCGACTTACCTTGCCCGCTAACGCTCGCTCGGGTAAATTTTCATTGTTGGTTTTTAATAGATTCAATATAAGTATATTTAATGTGAGACTATTAGTATAAATTTCAATAACATTTTATTTCGTATTTTTGTAATAGCAACAATCTATTTTATCTTGACATTTTCATATTCGGTTATTTTTTTATTTCATATTGAAAAAATTAATTTTTTAATTTTTCACTTCATTCTTATAAATTTGTTTTAATCTTAAATCTAACTAAATAATAAAAATAGAATAGTTCATCAGTTTTACTTATTAATCAGCTAAATTATTAATGTGATGTTATCACGGGATAGTTGTTATCAAATTAAAGACGATAATAAATTTAAAAACAATTTTATGCATTCGAATGCTTAGATCCCGTACTTTGAATAGCATAAATGAAAACATAAAAACCTAAAACAAGTATATAAATGTCATAGAAAATGTGAAATAATTAGAACGGTGAAAAATGTTTTAAAAAAATTAAAAAAATAATTTATTTTGAAGCTTTACTGCTTATTTACTTATTTATGGTATTTTAAATTAATAGAAATCTTACGTATGTAAAGTAAACTCTAAATTCAGTACTTGTTTAAGGGGGCCAGCCTGGGTTAAATTGAAAAAAAAAACACTTTTAGTATAATAGCTATAAGAGTTGTATTCATCAAATTTGATTACTGGAACTTTTTACACTTTGTGTACTCACATAATTAAAGTTATTTATACACTATTAGGATCCATACAGTGCTTTTTATTTTTACTATTGTACCAGAACAATTTTCATCAATTTTTATTTATTTTTCCACTTGCCGTAGCTTTTTTCCAAGCATGATGGCTAATAATTAACCATTCCATGCTTAAATCACTTCTTATAACTTATATCTCAGAAGTAACGGACCACTTTTCTGAAAGAAATAAGAAAAAGATTATTAGAGGCACTTATGTGGAAAATATAATCATATGAATAAAAGTGAATGCTGCGGACATAGCATTCACTTAAACTTATCTTTTTAAAATTCTTATCCGATAGATCTGTGGTGGATCAAAATACACTAAGATTTTCCAGGACATAGAAGAGGTTTGACGGTTGGATCCAAAAAAATCCTACGGTAACTGACCTAAAATCATAAAAATACAATATCTGAGAAAAAAGCATTTAAAGTTTTGGGTTTAAAATTATATAAAAAAATATACTTACCATTTTCTATGGAACTTGTTTAAATAGATCTGAGTAGATAGCATTCTCCCAGAGATTTCCTAAAGCTTTCCTATTCAGATATGGAGTCAGGAACGCTCAAGCAATACCTGATTCTGTTCATTGATTTCACTTAATTTTCATGAACTTTACGTCTGGGAGGTAGTCAAGTTGTCTGCTTCAGAGACGTCATATGTCAAGACGCATATAGCAAGACGCATATGACAAGGCGCATCTGAAGCAGACAACATTACGTTTGGTAGGTAGTCAATCTATCTCTCTCGCCCGCGCGTCATCTTCCGCCGCACTCAGAGTCTGCCAGCCGAGCAACACGTGCTCGCTAGCTCGCGCATCTCCGCCGTCGCTTTTACGTCCTTGCGTACCCGCGTCGTCGCGATCCGCCCACGTGTGTCCGTGTAGTTAGTGCGTGTGTATAGTGTTGTGCGTGAATAGTGTAGTGTACATCAATGTTATTAGAGTCCCCGCCGTCGCTCTGTCGCGGCGCTGTAAACGATAGCGGTCGCATGCTCAGCTGAGCGGCCGCATCGTGTTCGGCCACGAGGTTAGGGCGATTTAGTGGCTATATGTTGTATTAAATGTGCTTTGTACATAAATAATATATAAATAATTAAGATAATTTTTAAAATTTTCATTTAAAAAAAAAAAAAATTTTTTAATTATTACTTAGAATATTTTTTTTATTTGTAAAACACATAAATGGAACGTGTTCTACGTTAAATTTCCTATGGAATAAGATGATAAAAAAAAATCGAATTTTTTGAAGGTTTTAACCCAGGCTGGCCCCCTTAAGTTCCAGTTCAAACTCACGTTGAAAATTCTAAAGCTTCAATTTATCAATTTTCATTAAATTTTTAAAGAAAAGAATGATTTTTATTTACTTTTTTATTAATTTTTATGAATTCAAGATTTGGAATAACCGAGTACAATATTTCAATGATCTGTTGCTCCAGTATGTATGCATGATTTCTGGCTCTCTGCAGGTTAAATTACGGATAATGTGCTTATCAAAATTTATTGTCAAATGTGAGAGGCAAGGGGACTCACGTTAATCAGGCACCCCACTTGTGAGATGCAAGACGACTCATGCTAATCAAGCACCCCAAAGGGAACAGATTTTACTCCGTCCACGTCGTTGTTCCTGGGTAATGCTAAAAGTAAATAAGAAAATGCACAATAAAATGTTCTTGAAGAGCGTCGTCAAGGCCGTGCAGAGCATCACCGTTGCATTCACCTTGATAAAGGTAATAGCTTCTGTGGTACAAAATTGCGAATTTCTTATGCCAAGAGGTTTCCAGATCTTGTTCGAGGTTAAATGACCTTGCGTGACCATCAAGGACATCCTTGACCCATGACTTAAGCACAAGCTTGGACGTAAAATTTTCTGCTCTTTCGATTTCATTGGGTTATTGTTCACATTTGAAAAAACAAAGTTGACTTTGAAATAACTTTGAAAGTCAAACCTAAGGTCAAATCCAACGTCTCTATTAAATTTCTTCCGGAGGAAGGGGCGAGGTGCGCTTCCTCCAGCACTCTGCCTCGGTGGTTCTTCGGTACCACCAACGTCCATTTTTCGTCTGGCGTCGCGATCGGATGGAGTAACTCATCCGTCCTGTGTTTGTACAGTAGTCCGTCCTCCACCCTCCACGTCGGAAACTTGACCGGGGTCTCTTGAACGGAACTCGTCCTCGATCTCTTCAAACGCGGCCACCTCTACTCCATCTTCCTTGTACATCCGGGAGAGTGCATCAGGGAGATGATAGAGCACCCCCTTACGGTGAACAATCGTCACATCCCACTGTTCGAGTTCGAGCGCCCATCTGGCTAATCTTTCGGTCGATTCCTTCAGGTTCTGGAGTTACCTGAGGGCGCTTTGATCAGTAATAGCCGTGAAAGCATAGCCCTTCAGGTATGGCCTCAGCTTCCTGATTGATCAGATTAACGCTAGGCACTCTTTCTCCGTAATGTTATAATTCCTCTCGGCGGAATTAAGCACACGGCTGACGTAGACGATCGGGTGCTCTCCGCCCTTCCCTTCTTGTGTCAGCACTGCCCCAAAGCGTAATTACTCGCGTCGCACTGTACAGACCTAATCCTGACCCTTCTTCAACAGCTTGAGTAGGGGCACCTTCAGTTCTGCATCGTTCTCGATGAACCTCGCGTACCACTCCAACATTCCTAAAAACTGTCGCAACTGTTTGAGGTTTCTAGGGGCTGGGTACTCCATCACTAGAGCTACCTTCTGTGGATTTGGTCGCAATCCGTCGCGGGCCAGGATGAATCCGTCGCGGGCCAGAATGACTCGTCTACCCAACTGGTGTACAAGTCGATGTTCATCCTTTCCTCCTTTTTAGCCGGTGTCGACGTAAATGCCAGCATTCTGCTTTCTCTTTCCGCGTAACGTCAATCGAAAGTCGCGGCAATAACCGATAAAACTCGGGTCGTACGCGAAGGGTAGACGCAAACAACTGTGGGATTGCTGGTTCGAGGGAGCTTGACATTTACTGTCAGGGGTCGCAATATACATAAATAAATAAATAAATAAATAAATATATAGATAAAAAAAAGGACGAAAAATTTTACCTTTTTTTTACCTACAAAACCAAAATTTTCTTCTTCTCTTCTTTCTTCTTTACTTTTCCTTCTCTAATCTTTCTCCTTATACCCTCTCAGGGACCACCCCTGTTTCCCGTCCCCTGGTTACTCTCACTCGCGGTCTACGTTCCCAACTGCTCTGCTGCGCCTGAAAGTCGCGAAATTCCTACACGTTATCCTATACGTTATAAAACAAAAAAAAAAGACTTCAACCCAGCCAATCTTCCTATAAAAGCCAAATACAAAAGAAAAACAAGAACGCAAAAAAAAATTATTTGGGGTTGTCGCGGAACCAGCAATCCGCTCGCTAAATAAATATAAGAAAAGAAAAGCATGGCCTGGGAAAGAAGGACCACGCAATTCTTTTTCTTGTCGCACAATAAATAAATAAATAAATAATAATATCAATTAAAAAAAATTTAAGTTAGAAATGCGTCAGCCGCTTACTCGGGAGCGCGTTCCCTAACCGTCGGTACGACACACACACACGCTCCGATTCTGGAAAAGTAATACTGTCTGACTTGCAAAATTTACAAGTCACGCCACGCTTATGTTCTCTTAATTCTCGCGGTCTTCTTCAAATGACTAAAAAAAAAATTTTCCTTCTCACACACTCTCCCACTCTTACTCACATTCGATGAAAACTCTAGAGCAAAAAAAACAATATCCGCTACACCACAAAAAAAAAATTTCCACCTGATCCGCTTCCGCTATACTGAAGAGAAAAAAAATTATGAGGGGATAAAAAAATTTTCCCGCTAACCTCACTGCTACTAAAAAAAATCTCTTCAACACCACAATCTCGCTCCCAAAAAAAAATTTTCCCAACTGTCGAATTAAATATCAATATGGCGTCGCGTCCTCTCAATTTTGCCTCATCAAAAGCCCAACGTTGGTCGCGCCATTTGTGATATAGTATTTCAAGTCCCCGTACTATCCACTGACGGACCAACGGGCTGTATTCTCTTTGCTTACAATTACCTACTCTACTCACGAAAAATTCCAACCCTTATTACACGCGTAACCGATCAATGTAAAAACTCAATAGATAGTTAAAGGGCGCCAGGTGCTTGTGCACCGCCTTGATCCGTTGTCCCGCTGGCTCAGACTCAAGGGTGGTCGTTGGCGCACCGAATCCGGGGATGTCCTCGGCGACTGAGGCAAAACTCCGCTGCACTGCTTTCTCGTTGCCGCTGCTACTGGGGCTAACCGCCGCCCCGTGATCACTGTAAAACACGCTTCGAAACCACAGACACTCAAGGGAAAATAGGCCTAATTACTCAAATATATCACTCACGCCAAATCACTATTAATCCACTATATTGAAGAAAAGTATGTTACACCTGTAGCAGTGTGGTGGTTGTCGCGTCCGCGAAATCGTTCTGCAGTTGTGTTCGTACCGACCTGAAATCGACTTCTAACCGCCAACTCTTCTCACCAAAATAAAAACTCCAACAGTCTCCAACAACTAACTGCTTCCCGATTCTCCTAATTTCACTGAGCTCCTACAACTAATATACTAAAACTCCTAAAACTAATCTCCCACGAATCACCACTACTACAACTACTTCCACAAAAAAACTACAACTCTACAAAATCACTAATTCCGGGAAATACAAAATTGCAAAAAGCGTGGCGTCCGTATGAGTACTTCTACCAGAATGGCGGTTTTATTCGCAAACCGCCGTTCTGTCCGCGTCTCGAAATTCTCTTTCTCTCTCTATCACACCGCACATATACAAACGATCGGCGCGCAAGTTCGCGCGTCGATCGCGAAATCACGACGTGAGCGCCCTCACGGACCTGAGGTCGTGCGACCACTACTCTACAATGCGTAGGAGCGGCGATCGATCGTTTCTCTCTTGCTCCTATGGCCGCGCGCATCGCCCTCTCTCTCTCTCTCTCGCACGTAGCGCACCGTCTCTCTCGCTCCGCGCGCTCCCTCTCTCTTTCCCTCCCTTTAACGCCGCGCGCGCTTTCTCTCCCACGGCGCGCATTGTGCTCACTGGGATTAAAACATGGGAAACGCCCATGAGGCTATTATCTCCTAGTGGTGGATCCGCTGCATCATGTTCAAAAAGCGGAAGAGGAACGGAACTCTCCTTTGTTAGCATAGAGTTTGTTAGGCCCAGGCTATCCTCTCCGTAGTGAGAAGACTCGCTAGTGCCGGTCATTGCATTATTTTTTGAAGGCGCCTGCTGCTCTGCAACCAGAGCAGCAGTTGGAGAGCCGGTAGCAGGCGCCTGCACGTCTTCTATTTCGCGCGACTCTTGTTGCCTTTCTGGAGCAGCGAGCGCGAGTTGGAGAGCGGAGCTCCTCGCACTCGTGCTAGCTGCGGTGCCGGTGTTGACGCGGTGATTACAGACAACTGGTGGGGTCCGCGCGGATTGTTGTCCCCGCCAGGCGAGCCGAACTTCGAGTGATCCTCGGAGCGGCTGCCTTTGTTTCGGTAATAGAATTATTCTCGCGACAAATATCACACGGCGCGTTTGTTTTCCTCTGCGCACATTTAGAATAGCAAGGCCGTTTACAGACGGAGCACTTGTTGATAGGCCTAACACATACTCCTCTGCAAACGACACATGCCGCAGAGGAAGGCGTACCTGCACGTGAAGAGGGCATGATGGGCTGCTCGATTCTCAATTTTGAAACTGGCTGTTTGTGTATGCAGCGTGTGTTCAGCCTAGGATGTCCGTGTGTGTGTATTTTTGGGCGCAAAAAGGCAGCCGGCTCCTTCCTAACCTCTCTCAGGCGGAACTGATGTTTTGTATGGTCTCCCTGGCTCGTTGATATGGAGCCGTGCAGATGGGCCCCGGTAGTATGGAGCCTGCGGGAAACTGGTTCAGCTGGAATTGGTATAGCGCTCACGGACGCATTTAAATATGTGAAAAAGATAGTAAAAGTGAGAGCGCCCGGAAAGGCGTATTGACACTTACCAATCCAGAAAGATAGATAGATAGATAGATAGATAGCCTTTTATTCGCCGATTTGGCAAAATTTTTACATCGTACAGAGTAACTAAACATTACATAAAATAACTTATAAATATAGATAATTGGTACAGATTGCATCATATCTCTATATAAGATATCACAGTCAGAAATCACGGTCAGATATCACAGATAAGATATCACAGTCAAAATATAATACGGTTCCGCTGGAATTGGTATAGCGCACTTACTTAGAAATTAAGTCATTAGATATAAAAATATCACAGTCAGGTTCAATAAATAAATAAATAAGTACATATACATAAATAAATAAATAAATAAGTACATATACATGAATAAATAAATAAATAAATAAGCAAGCAGTCTGATTTGTTTTAAAAATACCGGTGCCATGAAGCGGTATTATAGGCGAACGGCCCTTTTAAATGCAAAAAATGACGGCAGGTGCCGGATCTGGGTGGGAAGTGAGTTCCACAGACGAGCTCCTTGGACTTGGAATGTCCTGGCTCCAGTTTCCGTGCTCACTCTCGGTATATTAAGTTCCTGCGGCTCACCTCTCACAGAAGCTCTGAGGACATGCGCAGAGAATAGACTCGCGAGATAGCTAGGCTCCCGCATCCGATTGATTTTATAAAGAAGCAGTGCTGTAAAGTACAGCCTGCGAGAGTCGACTCTGAGCCACCCCAGGCGTCCTCTGTAGGGCGAGATGTGATCATCCCTCCTAACTCCGTAAACATATCTCACACAAGAATTGCTCAACCTTTGGAGTCGGATTCTTTGCTCGTCGGCTGCATCAGAGTACAAAACTGCGCAGTAGTCCAGATGTGGTTGGACAAGTGACTCAACTAATCTCTTGCGGAGTTCCTCATTGGTGCAATCCCTAATAAACCGCAAACTATATAGGGCTTTGTTGATTTTTTTTGTAACGGAATCAATTTGCGGATTCCACGTTAATTTGTTGTCCAGTACAACACCAAGACTAGTAACTTCTCTACTGAACGCGATGAACACTCCTTCTCTCAGCTCAACTCCTGGCAAGGACCTACTCTCTAGGTCGTTTACGTTCCTCTTGGAACCAAAGAAGATAGCCTTAGTTTTGCCAGTGTTGAGCTTTAATCCACAGTGCAATGCCCATTCAGCCACTTTCTGTGCCGCGAGAGATAGTAGAGCCACACCTTCAGTTAGTCTGTCTTTGGTTGCGTGAAGATAGATTTGAAGGTCATCTGCATAGAAAATGTATTTAACTGTGAGTCCGTCAAGTTCGTAACGTAGGTCATTGACATAGAGGCTAAATAATAGGGGCCCCAGGACAGATCCCTGAGGAACTCCCAGATTGGTTTCTATAAATTCTGAGTTTCCATATTTATTGGAAAGAACCATCTGGGAGCGGCCTTCTAAGTATGATTTAATCCAGAGTAGAGCTGCCCTAAAAAAACCCAAATCTTTCAGCTTGCAAAGTAGCTTAGGATGTGAGATGGCATCGAAAGCCTTACTAAAGTCGAACAACAGAAGAAAGGTGACATTCTTTCTGTCAATGGCCATGCGTACGTCATCCGTTAACTTTACCAGTGCTGTTTGGGTGCTGTGATGTTTACGAAAGCCGGTCTGGAAGTGGTCCATTAAATTATTCTGATTAAGGTACTCTGTGATCTGGTCATGGGCGATCTTTTCCAGAACCTTAGAGAGGAAGCAGAGCAGTGCAATCGGCCAAAAATCGGAAGGAGACTCCGGAGCCGCGCTCTTCTGCAATGCAATAACCCGCGCCCTCTTCCAAGCCTCCGGAAATACTCCCGGGGCAAAGGACGAATTAAATATTCCCACCACAATTTCTCCTATTGTAGGAAGAGCCTTTACAATGGCAGATTGAGGGATCTCATCCTCCCCCCGTGCTTGCGATGAAAAATGAGAGATCGCAATGATCACATCATTTAAGTTGATAGGTTTAAAAATGAAACCTTCTTCGCCTGCTGAATTTATAAAGTCCAGTACTGTATTCGTGTTCTCAAGAGGGGAAGAAAACACCTCAGAGAAGTATTCATTTAGGCTGTTAGGATTAAAATTGTGGGTTCCACCCATCCCTCGCCCCGGGAGGAGGCCAAGGCTACGCAACTCCTTCCAGATGTTCTTATTCTCATCAAGAGATGCAGTAAGATGTTTCTGCATGTAGGAGCTACGATCTGTAATAAGGCGAGCCCTAACCTCCTCGCTCAGCTGTAGGTATTCCTCAAGGAGTGGTGCTTGTGAGGTTCTCTTATATCTCCTTAGAGTGGCGTCCTGCTTGTTGACCAGTCGCCGTCGCCTCAGCGGCCGACCAATCACAACGAGAGAGCATCTCATTCAGGGAGATAGCATTTAAGCTATTGAAATTCCTATAAGAAAAGGATTCCCTTACAGGATCTGGTAAAAATATGTCAATAGCGACATACAATAAATTATGTCTTCCGAAGTGTGGCAGCCATTCATTCCCAAATTCCAGTACTGTGTCGTTATCGTCCGTCAGTATTAAGTCTATCCAAGTGTGAGACGAAGATGTTGTATGGGTCAGCCCATGCGGGACTATTCGCATGGAGAGTTCATTGGCCAGACACTTGATGGTGGCTGTGTTATCGGAGGCCGACAACAGGTCTGCGTTGAGGTCACCCATAATAATTTTATGGCTAAAATCTGATATCAAGGACCGTAAAATAGGAAAGAGATTTGAATCTCGTTGCATAGGGATTTTTGGAGGTCTGTAAATGACCCCCACGAGAATGGGTGGAGGATCGTCCTTTTGCACGGAACAAAAAAGGTACTCAGGGATTCCTGGTTTCCCAGGTCCCTCAGTATGCGATTTTTCGAGAAGCTTAACAGCATAATCAGAACGAACATAAAGGAGGACACCCCCCCACTCACGTTACGGTCTTGTCTAAAAAGGGAAAATCCTGGGACCTCTATGAGACCATCGTCGACCACCGGACCAAGCCATGACTCCGCGACCGTAAAAATTTGGAAGGAGGGATGATCCGCAAGGAAAAGACGGAGCTCCCCAATGTGCGCTCTTAAAGAGTTCACATTTAAGAACCCCGGCTTAAGGGAACTCTTCCCACCCTTCCCGGACAACGGCCGGGAGAGATCAAAGAGTTGTCGCTGATCCGTATGCCGTCGTTACCTCCGTTCCTGCACTTAGTGCAGGGGATGTGTTGTTATTCGAAGGAAGTGTATTCCTGGAGGAACTCCGGCACGCCGATTGAATGGCCTGGAGATCAGCAGCTGAGCCAAAGACGTGCGCCCGCTCGCCACCCCTACGTCTAGCCAGGAATCTGCCACCAGAATGCCAAACAACTTAAAGCCAACTTAAAGCCAAGGTCATGAGCAGTCTGCTTCATGCTCCCGAATAGATGGAATTTTTCTTGTGGTAGCATCTCGTTGATGAATATTTTGCGGCCCGACATACTGGCAGCAGCGTCCAATGGCAAGGGAGGCGACTTAATGTCGCTTGTTGTTAAATAGTTTTTTGATAGCGAGCGCTTGGCTCGCATCACATCTCCGACCAGGCCCGGCCGGGAGAGCCTAACAATAAAAGAGGGCGGCAGGCCTTGAGGAGACCCCAGACTCTCCACCCTATTCCCGTTAACCCCCCCCCCCCCCAACTGGTTTCCGACGGCGCATGATGCGAGTACCAGCAATATCCTCTCTTTGCAGGGAAGGAAGGACGGTGCTAAGGACCTTGTCCGATTTTGTAACGGGAGGCGCCTCCCCGAAGGGTTATCCCCGCGGTCCCCCATGGGACATGGGGCTGGGATACGCCCAGCGAGCGCGTCGCAGCCGTGTCACCATTAGCCCCCCCCCCCCCCCCACCGCAAAGGAGCCGACGGTTGCCCGCCTTCTCGATTGCAATGGGAGGGGCCGCAGCTCCACCGCCGCGACTCCCGATTCCCCCCTGGGTTGGTAAGACCCAGGGAGACCCTCGGTTGGGGCCGGGACCTTTCCAATCCCTAACGGCTAAGCAGGCCGCTACCCGAGTTGAGACCGCAACTCACACATCGAGGTCGGGAAGGATTTCCAGAGTCTGCTGGTGCGAACACCCCGAGACTCTTTCAATCCTCCCCAACCTCTAGCCCTAAGCGATGCGGGCTATCAACCACTGCCCCCACGAGACCAACCCAGTTGACCGGGTCCGGGAAGGACAAGTCCCTCCCGGGAGCAACCCGGTCGCCCGTGGTACCGTTTATACTCTGGTAGGAGTACCGGTTGGAGGTCCTACCACCTCCGGCACCGGCCGCCAGCTCGGGTACGTGGGATCGCCAATCCCAAAGTCCCGAAGGACCCCCTGCGTATCCCCCCTCCCTTCCCACCCACCAACCCCCCACCCCCCTACCCTATTTCCCCGTCCCCAACCCCACCCCTCTGCTCTATCGCCATTCGCTCAATCATACTCTCTCTCATTCTAAAACGCTCTCTCCGCAAACACACACAATTCCTCATAACACTCTTTCCTCCCAAGCACACCACTCACATCCCATTCATTCCCTCGTCGCACAACACCCATTCCATCCAAATCTCTAAAACAGGCATACATATCACAGTCACACAACACATGCACCCAGTCTTCACGCTCATACCCACACACACAGGCCGGGGTCCCCGACAAGTTCCTCCTAAAGAGGAATGAATTCAGGGACCCATGGCCAGTCAATAGATATCCGACCCTCAGGCTCGGCTCAAACTTGGTTGAGCCGGCCGAGAATCGGACATCCTTAATCCATTCATACAACACTCTACCATTCACACTACAATCCCATCTGCTCTGCCACTTGTCATACGCACATTCATTCACCTTGTTTCGCATTCTCTCAACATCCATGTCATTCAAATCCTCATCCGTTACCAGGTCTAACTCATTCATAGGCAGGCCTCTCCCTACCTTGTAGAGATTGGCGCGCCGCACGCATTCAATGTCCCACGGAAGCAACCCAAACAAAGTTTGCATTGCCTCCGTGGAGACCGTTCTACATACTCTCATACATGCATACAAAACCACTCTCTGGCAACGGATGAGTTCCTCACGCATACCTTTCCACTTCACAACTTCATACCATGCACTCGCTTCATACATTATCGCAGCCATAACCAATCCTTTCACAACCACATTCACTGCTTTCCTCTTCATTCCCCAGTCAGTCCTCAATACACGTCTCAATTTACCAATCATCCCTTGTACCCTCGCTCTCATTCCTTTTACATGCACTCTAAAATCCATATTCACACCCACATTCACACCCAGATATTTCACACATTCCACAAATTTCAACTTTTTCTCCACATTCTCATTTACTTGCACATGCACACGCCGATTCAACATATTCATACCTCCTTTCAAAACCATACACACCGTTTTACTTTCTGACACCTCCACACCCACACTCGATCCCCATTCATACACCATTTTCATAACCTCACTCGCTCTCGACTCCACTGCCACCCTTGTGTTTCCTTCCACAAGGATGAGCAGGTCGTCCGCATTCGCAGCTACAATCACACCACAGGCACACAGTATGTGGAGGTGTACATCCATACATAGATCCCACAGGGTCGGTCCTCCGATCGAACCCTGCGGGCAACCTCTTTGAACCATTCGCACAACCTCTTCCATACTATTACACATTCGCACCCATCTATCATAAAAATAACTCCTCCACATACGTATTTCTTCATTCGGACATTCAATCTCTCGCAGCCTTTCAAGGATGGCCCTCCACAATAAATTGTGGAAGGCCCCCCTGAAATCCACAAACACACCGATCACATGATTTCCTTCACATTCACTCAACTTTCTTTTCACATACTCCCATGCATCTTCCGTACTTTTCCCTTTCATGAACCCAAACTGACATTCATTCCATTTTCCATTCATTCGATCCAACAACCTCTCAACTAACATTCGCTCAAGGACCTTGCCCAGGCCGCTAAGCAGGCTAATTGGCCTGTACGACCTGGGCTCGGTCCTGTCTTTTTCCACACCCTTCAACAATACAACCACTCTGGCGTCCTTCCACTGTTTGTGAAAGAGGCCCTCATTCATACACGCATCATAAACTCCTTTCATATATTCTGGTATTGCTACCCAAATACGCTTTATCATTTCATTCGTTATTCCATCCATACCCGGCGCTTTGCCCATGCTCATTCCTGACACAGCCACTCTTAATTCCTCATTCGTAAATTCACACTCATTCACTCTCTCATTCACTTCGACCTCCGGGGTGGGTATACCACTCATCCGGAGGAAGAACTCATTTCATCAAAACATTCGCACTCTCACTCCATGTCTTTGTCCATCCCATTCACCGTTCGCCGACCAGCCAGACCATCCTTTCTTCCTTTACCATACATATCTTCACAATTTTCTTCCACGGATTCACAGCACTCTCTCTTCCTACAAACTCTCGCCAAGTCACGCTCTTTCTCTTCTTTCAGCCTACTCTTATATTCATTCACAATTTTGTCCATTCATTCCATCTCATTTTATCAACATCACCCGTCCTTCTTCTTTCATCCTGATATCTTTTACGCAATCGTCTTACTTCAGTTTTCTTTCGCTCTAACCTTTCATTCCACTATACAAACACTACGTTTCGCACTACCTTTTCTTAACTTTTCTTATACACGCATCATTCGCACTGTTAACTCCATTCATACAATACATTCACGCGATCCCCGCCCCCAGACTCTGGAAATTTCCATAACATAGTCAGCGGCAGAAAGCAGCAGTTCAATATATTTCTTCCAATCACACTTCCTAGCATTCCATTTCCTCACATTACTCTCATACACGCATTCGGAGTCATTCTTCGAACTCATTCTTACGAGGATCGGGTTGTGATCACTCACTCCCCAATCACTCTTAACCTTCCATTCAAAAACACATTCATTCCTATGGCCCTTGAAGAGAGTGACATCAATGTCACTCTCTCCAGACGCACCCACGGAAAGTGTAGGCGTCCGAGGGCTCATTCAAAACACATACATTCTTGCTCTCAATCCATTCATCAAAACATTCACCCCTAGTCATGTTCTGCCACGTCCTACCTCCGGCCTTGCTATGCCAGAGGTCAGACGTGGCATTCGCATCCATTCCAATTAACACATTCTTCCCATTCGCAACACCAATCACTCCATTCAGATATTCTAAACACTCTCTCACATTCCTATCACGCCTGCAGTACAGGGAGACTACGAGAATCTCCCCGACTGCTCCTTTCATCCATACACGTACTCCATCATCAAACTTGCACTCTTCCATTGCCATACACTCATATTCACTGTCAAACACACACACACACGCCAAACCAGACGTACTTCCATACACCCTCGTCGTTGCAGGCACACCCCTTATCATACTCCCATACACATACGGCTCCTGCAGAAGGCATACTCGGATGCCCTCTCTCAAGACAAACTCAGAGAGGTCGGACATCACGAAGTATGCCCTCTGACAGTTCATTTGTAACACTTTCATACACTCATTCATACTCACATTCTCACTCATACTCACACTCACATTCACACCATTACATTCACTCTGAGACTCAGCCATAGTTCAATCTTGAACGCAACAACTGCAGTCTCCACTCATACTCAGGGCACTTCGGCGACATCGCCGAGTGTCCGGAGGGGCGCTTCTTGGCTCGGCAATTAGCACAATCCTCCGGAGCTCTACAGCTTGTCGCCATATGCCCTGACTTCCCACACTTCCAACACAAACGTTCACTCTTACATTCATTCCGCTGATGACCATATCCCATACACACAAAACATCTAGGCACTCTCTCCCATGCACTCACCTTAAAACTATTCCACCCAATATACAATCGTCCGTCATTTACCAGTTTCTCACGGCATACACCCGGCATTTCAACAATCACACTTTCCACATTCTTTCCCACTCTTTTCATTCTTCGCACCACTTTCACTCTCTCACGGAATACATTCGCATCAATCATTCCATTCAAATTTTTCTCATGCATTCCACGGAGGAGTTCCTCACTGGTCATCTGACACGGGACGTCAAAGACCACGAGCCGCGGATCTAAGACCCTCGGCTCTTCGGCTCTAAGCCCCGCGTCAGTGAGGCCGGCAGAGTGAGCTAGCGCTTTGCGCTCTTGGTCACTTGCCGCCTCAATCACGATTCCTCCGCCTTTCACCGGCTTCATGGCTCTCACACGCACACTCACATCTTCATTCATACTCTCAACCACTCTTCTTGTCACTTCCGCACTAGTCAAACTCTCATTTGCTTCTTTCACAATCAAGGCATAGCTTCGCTCCGGCCTCCGGGCAGCCACGCTCCCTGTGTGGGTCGTACCCACCGCGGCGACCGGACGCGAAGCCACCTTATCACATGCATTCTTCACTTCATTCATACCATCCACTACTTTCTCCATTCTAACCGACAGCAGATTTACACCTTTTCCCATGTTCACACATCCTTTTGTCATTTCGCATATCCTCACATTCATATCTTCATTCACTTTTTCATATACCTCCATTCGTCCCTTCAACCGTTCATTCTCACGCATTAATTTATTTATAACATTCACATACCTCTGCGACTGATCAAGCACGCGAGAGGCTACGAACTTTGTGACCTTGTTCAGGTCATTCAGAAGCAGCCCCCGCATGCCCCGATCAATCGCATTCACTTCCTCATTCACGCTAACTTCCATACTAACATCCATCCGCTCGTTTTCATTCTCACTCTCACTCTCACTCTCACTCTCACTCTCACTATTACTCTCACTATCACATTCTTTCCTATTCTCTTTATTATTATCACACTCATCCACTAAAACAATGTTCTCTTTCTCTTTCTTAATTTTCTTAATCCTATCACGCACATCTTCACAAACCACATAAACGTCCTTCATACCTCCTTTAACTCTATCAGCACCCACACGCTCAGACATCTCCAATACATTCTTTGCATCATCCATTTCTTTATCTTTCACGCTTTTCACATTCATCTGGTCATCTTGCATCACCTTACTTTTTGCACCCTTACTCACATTCTCTTTCGCACCCTTACTCACATTCTCTTTCGCACCCTTACTCACATTCTCTTTCGCACCCTTACTCACATTCTCTTTAACATTCACGCACGCACCCTTACTCACAGTCTCTTTAACATTCACGCTCGCACCCTTACTCACATTCTCTTTAACATTCATACTCGCACACACCCTTTCATCGTCACACTTGGGAGAGGAGCACACCAAGCGCGACTCCATTTCCTTACGCTCCTTGGCACCCCTACTCAACACTCTTTGGGCCTCCTGTCGCATTTCTTCATCTCTCTCCTGCAGCCTCTCCTTCCGGGCTTGTCTCCGATAGGCACTGCGCTGCAGAGAGAAGGCACCCTCAACATCAGAGTCACTCGCATCTCTTCCGACCCGTCTGTCGGGGGATCGAGAACGCGAGCGAACGGACTCGCCAGACTCCTGGCTATTGCCACTTTTCGATTTCTTATGGTTTTTATTTTTCATCATCATTTTCTTTCTCCCCCTCACCATCCGTGCTTCACCCACCACGCATCACCAGCACCCCGCCGTCAAGCGCAGCAAGGTACCGGCAATGACGCAGTGGACACAGATGGGTATTGGGGGAAACAATTCTGGGACGAACTAACAGGTCCGCCGGGGAAGTGCGCCCTTTCCCCGGTAAGGCAATTACAAACAGCTGGCCGCCACAACCAGCAGAGGGGGGCGTGCTAATGGCCCGTCTCCCACGGGCCACGCATCCCATCGCCGCACGCCAAAGCTTAGGATTGGGGGGGTTGTATAGAGGACCCCACCTCGCGGCCGGGCGGTTAAGCCAAGCCCCCGGTCCTCATGTGCGCAACGTTCCACGGCTACGCCCTGCCGCGGTCGTTGAAGCACACACTCGGATTACGGTATTAGGAGGACGGTGGCGTTCACCATCCCCCGGCTCGGGACCCCGGGAATGCCAGTTGCCGTCGGAGAGCCCGGAAAGCCATCCGCCGACCACCCGCGGGCCACAGAACAGCAACAGCTGCCCTGCGTTCGCCACCCGGTCAGCAGATGGCCCAGGGATCCCCGCCCTGGGGGAGGGTGCTAAGGACCGCATAATGTGTCTTTTAATGCGTCTTTGGGGACCTCGATTCCATTCTTAAAGGCACCATTCACAATAATCTCGCAGCACTCTGCCGCTGTCTCGCTAGTACTCGCACCAGGTCCTACGGAACTCAGCCGGGGAACGGGAGGGCAGGATCCAGTGCAGGCTTCGTTGGTCCCGGATCGCAATATGCTGTTAGCTACTTCTTCAATTTGTTTGTTCTCTTGAGCACCAGTGGAGCCTTCAAGCACAGCGTTGACTTGTTTAAGGTCATCATTGAGATTTTTTGTACCCTCGATCAGCTGCTTTGTGCCAGTGGTTAAATCACTTAACGTACTGGATTGTTTTAACAATAAATCTTCAAGAGCCGAGACCCTGGCTGTTAATTTTGCCATATCGTCCGCGGCTCCCTCCTTCGAACTCAA
The DNA here is from genome assembly GCA_018906775.1 of Sycophila sp. Sp_5. Classification (NCBI taxonomy): domain Eukaryota; kingdom Metazoa; phylum Arthropoda; class Insecta; order Hymenoptera; family Eurytomidae; genus Sycophila; species Sycophila sp. Sp_5. The sequence continues at coordinate 30,294 of JACCID010000386.1, forward strand.
AGTAGGGACAGCGGACCATACAGAGCCCCCCCTCTGGAGTGATTTAATGTCGTCCAGCTGCTTCTCGAGCATATCCAAACGCTGGAAGAAAATCTCCAAGGTGCTTACTGGCATTAAGACGTGGGAAAGACCCACAAGGCTACTTAACAATAAAGGGGGTCGTCTATGCGCGCGCGTCCATCGTCTGCGACGGCTCGAGAGAATCTCTCAAGCTTCCAAGATGGCTGCCGCTTTCGCGCGCCGCGGGCTAGCCTGACCTAACCGCGCTCGCTTGCTTCAGCTCGCGTCACAAATTATATACATACCGTACCGCTCAAAAACTTAGGAACGCTAATGTAATTTTTTAGTTTCACAGAAAGTAGAATATCTCAGCAAATTTTGATTTCAAAAATATTTCTCCGATCAATATTTTCTGAGATATTCTACTTTCTGAGGAACTAAAAAATTACATTATCGTTCCTAAATTTTTGAGCGGTACTGCATTAAAATTATTACTGCGGTAAATTTAAACATGTATTCATTCCAGAAAGAGAATCACACAAAATTTTAAAAAATATGAAGCAATTTATTTTATTTAATACTTTTTATTTTTCAGGTAAAAAACAAGAAAAAAATTATAGGTCCAAACCCCCCTTAATTGATAGAGCAGCAACTTTTGGTGCCAAACATTTTCGTGATAATTATGAAATGCTTCTATTTGGCAGTTTACCACATCCGTGCAAATTTCGCTTGCTCTGGTCAAGTACATTTCACCGAACTCTTCGAATGCATCTGAATCGCAATTCGAGTAATCTCTAAAAGCAGTATATTGCTCATTAGAATCTAAAGCAGCATCGGCTGGCTTTAAGAAAAAAGTTCACAATTGTTACAAGGATATTTTACTAGACATTGTTTAGCTATATAACCGGCAAAGTAACCTATTGCATTCGATTCATATACATTACGATGAGCCATATCCATCATTGCGGATGAAATAATTTGTAAATACGTAAAAGCTCTCGTAATTCCTTTAACTCATATTTCTGTAAAATGCAGTTTTCGCTAGAAAAAATAGCAGCTCTTTCATTTGAAATATCTTCATTATTCGAATCAATCAATGAAAGTATATCAGAACAAACTACGTTACCTTTCAATCTTGTATAAAAAAAATCGGTTGATAAATCGTGGCGAAAGGACAATCTGTACATTCGAGCAGTGGGATTTGCATTAAATCCACCTCTACCACGTAATTTTGAATGTGCATGTTCTACTGAATCTTGATTGCAAAGCGCCGTGGCTAATTCAAAATTACTTAATTCAACGTTTAAATCTAGATATAAAAATAAAAGAGCTTGCACAGATAAACGAATTCCATTGAAGCATGGTGGTTTCGAGTAATTACTACATTTATTTTTTATCGCATGCTTCTCAGATCATGGCTGCTTCAGCTGATGTCCTGTGTTTAAATAGAGGGAATTACAGGCATCTATAACAGCATCTAATGTTTGAACAAAATCAGCTCAAGCTTGCCACTTAGTGGATGACAATAAACCCGTGCAATCTGCACCAGCTATTTTAATAGAGCTTGCCATTCGACGACTTAGAAGCTGAAAAGCATTTTTTACTCTCATAGCATCAAAACTATTAGGAGAAAAATGACTTTCTTTCAAATGGCCTAATAGATTTGATGTTCCGTGACTTCTGTCAAGTTCCCATGTTTTTTTCAAGTCATTGAAATTAATAATAATGCTGTTGTCAACAAAAATATTTTCATGGGATCTTACCTGAGCTATCAACCGCTTAATAAGGTGAGGCCAACCAAAAGTTGCAAAATATTTAACATTATTTACATAAAAATAAGGACGCTGTACAGAAACATCTAATTTTTTAAACAACTTTTGATTGTTGCTCCCTTGGGCACATACAAGTAACCGAACATTCACTCCGATAGTATTTAATTTAATTAAAAGCATATGAAGAAAATCGAAAAGTTCGTCTGCAGATGCACCATTTTTATTAAAACCAAATACTAGCATTTGACGCCATGGATTTTTGGCATTTATACTATCTAAGGAAAACAGCAAGGCATGTTTTGCTACTTCTCTACCTCTTGCTTGAATCCCTAAATCAGTTAATCCTTCTATATAGTCTTGAACTTTAGTACGCATATTCGTTCATCTGCAGGCAATTTATTAATATTTTCTTCAATGCGTTTAAAAATTACTTCATTTATTCTCAGAGTAACGTTATATGCAGCAATCCATTTCCGAACCGTTGATTCAGCTGGCAAATTTAATTCTGCTTTTTTTAAACGAATATAGCACGCTGCAGAATGATAATACATCAGTTTCGCTAATTGTTTTTCATCGTTAGTACAATGGCTTTTCTTGAACATTTGATCATAGCCTTAGCTATTGGATCAATATCTTTTTTATTAATAAATCATCAACAGAAGTATTAAGCTTGTTAGCTTTAACTAATCTCTTACACTTACGATGTTTTGTCATTTTTTCTGCTTTTAAAGCTTTTATCAATTGTTCCACTTTCTTTGACAAAATCAGAACTCCACTTAATGAAGATTTTTGAAGCGATCGTGCATATACGACACAGCAAGAAGATGGTTTCTTTTTCGAAAATGAAACTAATTCATTTAAATCATAATTTAAATAGCTAAGGTCACTATCCTTTACTTCAAAACTACATGAGTAATATTTGGCAGGAGGATAAGTGACCTTAGCTAATGAAGGATTAAATAGAATACTTGCATCCTGTTCCATAATCATCGCGTTCGAATCCTCAACAGTCACAACTGCGTGTTGATGCTGTTGTGAATGCTGGTTGGGTTGTTGTTTCTGTTGTTGCGGCTGCTGCTGCTGTGGTTGTTGCTCGAGTAGTCGCTCCCGTTGTTGCGGCGGCTGCTGCTGTTGTAGTTTCTGCTTTTGCCGTATATGTTGCTGCTGTTGTTGGAGTTGTGGCTGCATTTCTACCTCTTTCTGCTGTCGAACATCTCTCCAATGAAGAGGATTCCGGTTACACTTCAGACGCGTTTTATTGTTTTTATCAACGAAATCATCTTCATGAAACTGCATAAACCAGCAGATCGGATAGAGAAGGATGTCCAATTCAAAAGTTCTTTTGAATTAGAATTATGCTATATTACGATATATTAATAAATTCAAGAAATTTATTCTAAATTGTAACATAAATATTTTTGACAAACATATTTTTCAATGTCATTAGTGTTTTACAATTTTTTAGTCATTATCCAAATAAAAAGAAAAATTAAATAATCATTGAATATTTTTTTAAATGTTTTCCCTATTATTTATTACATTTTTAACCAAATTTTTATGTATAATTTATAATTTGTTAATATGAAATTTGATAGTCTTTGTTAGAAATTTTTTCGTATTTTTTCGTATTATTTAAAAAATTTAATATTAATTATTATTAAGCAGCGGTGCGCCTACTCATGGAGGAGTCGGAGGCTGAGGCGCTCAGAGCGCTGGGCTTCCGGCCCTTCTGTGGGGCAGGCAGGGCGCACGCTGTGCTCCACAGGAGCAAAGGTGTGGACGACGAGGGGAAGGCGGGGGGGGCCCGCCCAAGGCCGGCTGACGGAGGAGCCGGACCTGGAAAAAAAAAAAAAAAAAAAAAAAAAAGAGGAAGGAAGGAACCATGGCTCAGGCAATCAATGCAGGAGCCACAATTCCTTTCGTACAAATCAACTTGCATTACTGCAAAAGCGCTACGGCTGTGCTGGCCAAGTGCATGGCAGAGATGCAAACAGGTATCTCCGTGATCCAAGAACCTTGGATCAACGCGAGTGGTAGGGTGTCAGGATTAGGGGGCTGTGGACGGCTCTTCCGGGCGGCCGGGGAAGGGCGGGTACGAACCTGCATTCTCCTCAAAGGCGTGCAGGGGGAGATCTGGCCCCTTCACTGCCACAGCGATCTCACTACAGTAATAGTGAAGAGAAGGACTGAGGAAGGAGCTGAGGAGGAGATTATCTTAGCCTCGGCGTACTTCCCCAGCGACTCAGCGCACTCGCCACCCCCAGAGGAGGTGAGGGCGCTGGTTGAGGACTGCCACAGAAGAGGCAGAGAGGTCATAATAGGATGTGATGCTAATGCGCATCATCTCGTCTGGGGCAGTTCAAACTGTAACGACCGAGGCGAGAGGCTCCTGGAGTATCTCTGCACGACGGAACTTGATATCCTCAATAGAGGCAGGGTTCCGACGTTCAGAAACAGCAGGAGGGAGGAGGTCATTGATATTACACTGGCAACAAGGGGTATCTTCTCCAAGGTACGGAGGTGGAGAGTATCGGATGAGGTCTCCATGTCCGACCACGAGCAGATCCGCTTTGAGCTGGGTAATCTGACCAAAGAGGATCAGGCGAGAAGGAATCCCAGGAAAACAAACGGGGACTTGTACTGCCGTCGTCTAAGGGAGAGACTCCCAGACAAGACAGGTAGGCTTGAGAATATGGAGCAGTTGGAAGAGTACTGTGGCAGCATACAAGCAGCCATAGTAGGTGCATTTGAGGATAGCTGCAGACCAACAAAGCGTAGACAGGGCAAAATGACACCCTGGTGGAACCCTAGATTGGGAGCCCTGCGCAAAGAGGTCGGCAAGCTATTTAAAAGATGGAAAAAGAAGAGAGGCTCTAGGGAGCTAGAGGCTTACAGCAACTGCAGTCGAGAGTATAAAAAGGCTCTCGTTGCAACCAAAAAGGAGGGTTGGAAGCGCTACTGTGAGGAACTCAACAGTATCCCGGAAACGGCTAGGCTGAACAGGATCTTGGCCAGGCCGACCGGAAGCGCTCAGCACCAAATCAGGAAATCCTCAGGGGAGTGGGCATCTGACAATGGAGAGGCTCTCGAGTGTCTTCTGAGGGCTCACTTTCCAGGGCTAAACTCTACTGATCCGCCGGAGCAACCTCCAGAGGAGTTCCTCGAACAGGACTGGGATCTGGCGGATAAGGTCATAATAAAGGATAGGATTAGATGGGCCATTGACTCATTCGAACCCTATAAAGCAGCGGGAGCAGACGGTATTTTTCCGGCCCTACTACAAAAGGGCGTGGACTCGCTGTTGAAACCGCTTGGTACAGCCTACAAAGCTTGTCTGGCGCTTGGTCATATACCGAACGAATGGAAGAAGGCCAAGGTAATTTTCATACCTAAGCCCGGAAAACAGGCGCATGAGAACGTAAAGGACTTTAGACCGATTAGCCTTACGTCTTTCATGCTCAAAACACTGGAAAGACTGGTGGATCGGGAAATCAAGGAGGAGGCCCTGATGTCTCGCCCTCTGCACGCTACGCAACACGCGTACAGGGAGGGCAAGTCGGTGGACTCTGCACTTGACGAGGCTACCACCAGAATTAAAAAAGGGATGAAGAACAAAGGTATGGTACTAGCTGCTTTCCTGGACGTGGAAGGTGCTTTCAATTTCACGACAAGTAGCAGCATATGCCGAGGTGCAGAGAGACATGGCATTCCTAAGTTCCTGATTAGATGGCTACACAACTCACTAGTTGGGAGGGTAGTCCAGGCACAGTGGGGATCTGAGACGAGGGAGGGCCGGGTGTGGAGGGGCTGTCCGCAAGGAGGAGTCCTCTCGCCCACCGAATGGTCCCTTGTCGTGAACGAACTGCTGGTAAGGCTAAATGAAGCAGGTATATACGCTCAGGCCGTATGCGGACGACGTCCTGATCCTGATTACTGGGCAGGACGAATACGCAATAGCAGGCCTAATGAACTTTGCGATAGGCATCGTGGAGGTTTGGTGCAAGGAGGCTGAACTGTCTGTAAATCCTGAAAAGACAGTATTAGTCAACTTCACCACCAGGTATAAGGTCAAAAAAATGGATTCCATTAAGCTATTCGGAAAAACACTCACTTTGTCCCATGAGGCAAAGTACCTGGGAGTGATTTTCGACTCGAAGCTGAACTGGAGTAAACATTTGGAAAGCAAGAAAGCCAGCTTCACGGCTGCTTTCTGGTCTTGCAGAAGAGCTTTTGGAGCTACCTGGGGATTAAAACCTAAGATGATCCTATGGCTCTACACGGCGGTCCTCACACCAAGGCTCTTGCATGGGGCTATTGCTTGGTGGCCTCGTTGCAAATTAAAAACAGGTAACTTGCTTCTAGACAGACTGCAAGGGATGGTGACAAGGGGCATTACTGAGGCCAGAAAGTCCACACCACTGAAACCTTTAGAGCTGGTGCTGGGCCTCCCACCCCTTGAGACTATGATAAGGGCTGCGGCACTTAAGGCAAAGATCAGGGTTTCTAAGGACTGGCATTTACACGAGGATGCGGAGATCGTCAACTCAATTGCCATGTATCAGAAGCGGAGTGTAATGCTAGACAGGGTTACCCGCAACTACAGATTCGAAAAGAAATTCGAGGTTGCGGATACAAATCAGGTGACAGAAGGGAACCACGTATATAAATGGTTCACGGACGGTTCGAAAAACGAACTGGGTGTAGGTGCGGCGGCGTGGCTAGAGGGGAGCAGTAGGGAGATTGTTCTCTCACTAGAACGCCACGCCACGGTCTTCCAAGCGGAAGTCATAGCCATAAAAAGTTGCGTGGTAGCCATGCTTGAGGAGGAGTAGACAAATCGGAAGGTTGTCATACACTCTGACAGCAGGGCTGCCATTGCGGCTCTTAGCAAGGTGACGATCACCTCTTACGAGGTGATTGCGTGCAGGACATCACTCGATGACTTAGCGAGGAGGTGTGACATTAAGTTAAAATGGGTAGCCGGCCATGCAGGCATTCGAGGTAACGAGAAAGCCAATAGGCTGGCTAAAAGAGGTGCGGAGGGAATCAGAGCAGAAGCCGTCGAGACGGCTATACCGAGCTGTGAGATTGACAACAGAATTAAGGCTTGGATTAGTAAGGAACAAACAAGGAAATGGGATAGGTACGGGATTGCAGGCACACAAAAGCGTTTATAGCGGAGTCTGCCCCGATAAGATGGGTGAGAGAGATGATCACTCTCCCCAGAAAGGTTATTAGGAAGGTAGTGGAGTGGCTGACGGGTCACTGCGACCGGTCACACTTCATAAATAGGATAGGATTAGGTGCTGAGAATACCTGAAGACTCTGTGGTGTGAGCGAGGAAACTCCCTTACACCTCCTGTGTCAATGCCCAAGGCTGATGGGCGGTAGGCGCGGGGTGTATGAGGAGTGGCTTTTCGAACCGGAGCGGATCTGCTCTATGGGGCTTAGCAGGTTTCTTAGACTGGTTGACTATACAGGGTGTTCGAAATGTTCCGGACCCCCCACTTATAACATAAAGTAAGCATTTTGGAAAAAAATGTTAAATACAAAAGTTGTTAAGTTTTGAAGGTTGAACTAAATGATGACCTTGGATTTGTTATTGGTTATCATTTTCAAGGTCATTTAAAGGTCACCTTCAGTTTTTTAAATAGGGACCCCTATTTTTTATTTCAGATTCTGAAAGAGCACAAAATTTTACATCTGGATATGTACCCACGTTATGGCTCAAAATGACCTACAGAGGTCATTTAGTGGTTAAATGATTATTTAGTAGCAGAAAGCCAAGAAATCCCGATTATTAAGAACTTTGAGCGTATCTGACCAATACTAAAGTAATTTGATTTTGCAAGACAAACTTTATGGTGGCGTTAAATTGACATTGCCCTTAATTTTCAAGGTCATTTGAAGGTTAACTTTAGTTTTCCAAATTAAGCCTCCTAGTTGTAATTCTCCATTTTGCACCAGCGCTAAATTCTGCATTAGGATTGTAGAAGGTGTAATTGACACTGGCTTAAAATAAGCCTTAGGCCAGACAACCACATAACTCGGGCAAGAAAATGATAAATAAAAAAATGTCTAATCAAAATAAGCCTTAGGCCCAACAACTACATACCTCGGGGGGGGGGGGGGGGAAATGATAAATAAAAAAATGTCTAATCAAAATAAGCCTTAGGCCCAACAACTACATACCTCGGGGGAGAAAATGATAAATAAAAAAATGTCTAATCAAAATAAGCCTTAGGCCCAACAACTACATACCTCGGGGGAGAAAATGATAAATAAAAAAATGTCTAATCAAAATGAGCCTTATTGCTCAGGCACGGGAGGTACAACTAATTAAGGTATCATCATGGGTGATCCAGCCAACTAAGGCAAGACCATCGGCGGCCCAGCCTACTATGACAAGAACACTAGCGGCCCAGTCAGCTAAGGCAGGACTATCGGCGGCCCAGCTAACTAAATCAAGACAGTGGACTATTCGCCCAAACTGAATTTTTTTAAAATGTCGTTGACAGGAACTTTTTACAACAACTGTTCAAATTGTTGCCCATTAACAGTTTGGCAATGTGCTAACCGATTGTAAAAGGCTGCAACAACATTTCGCAAGATTTGCTGAGGTATCAAGTCTATTTCATCAGTGATTCTTTGGCGTAATTCATCCAAGTCACGTGGTTTTATAACATATACTTTAACCTTCAAGTATCCCCAAAGGAAGTAATCAAGAGGCGTTAGGTCTGGGGACCGAGGTGGCCATTCAATTGTACCTCTCCGCCCAATCCATCTATCATGAAATGTTGCATCTAAATATCGGCGAACATGAATACCGTAGTGTGCAGGAGCACCATCCTGTTGGAAGTAAATTTCGTCCAGATTTCCACCCGTTAAATTCCGTATAGCAGGTATAATTTGGTCTCGAAGCATGTTTTCATACATTGCAGCATTTAAATTACCTTCAATAAAGAAAGGGCCAAGTACTCTTCCATTAAATATGCCAGCCCAAACATTTACTTTTTCAGGATGTTGCGTGTGGTCCGCTCTCATCCAATGTGGATTGATGTTACTCCAGTATCGACAATTATGTCTGTTCACTGTTCCGCTTAACTCAAACGTGGCTTCATCAGAGAAAACAATGTTATTGAGGAGCAAAGGATCATCAGATATCATTTGCATCATTACATCACAAAACTCTACCCTTCTATCAAAATCATCTTCAGATAATTCCTGTACCAACTTTAATTTGAAAGGATGCCATTTGTTGAGTTTCAAAATTTTGTGCACAGATGCAGCTCCCATTTCATGCTGTTGTGCACAATGTCTGATGCTGCAATGGGGGTCCTCAATAAATGATTGTAATACGTCTAAGCTCTTTTCATCATTAGACGATGATTTGGATCTACCTGATTTAGGACGATCTTTAATACCACCTGTCTCTTCAAAACGTCTAATTGTACGAATTACGGTACTTTTTGAAATAGGGTTGTTTTCTTCAACTCTAAATGTTTCATTGAATAAACGCTGTACCTGTTTGTAACCTCTCTCTTGATCACCCCACCCTCGCATCATCAACAAAGATATTCTTTCTCGTTCAGTAAGATGTGCCATTTTTCACTACGATTAAAAGTACAATTATTGAAAATTAATACAATTTTCTGAATTTCGAAGTAAGAGAACTTCACTTAACTCTTGAAAACAGAAAAGTAAATAGGAGTAAACAATTGTTAATTAACAATTATAAATGAACTGATTCCTAAAAAGAATAGTGAGCAAAATCTTTTAAGGTACAAGTAACGATCCTGAAAATGCTATGAATCATGCGTAGAAACTCGTAACCCTTGCAAAAAATTATTGCAATAAAAACTGTTCATGTAAAACGGTTAGATTATTTTGCTTTTGAAATTAATAACCCCCAAGTGTCCTATGTAGATCATTTCGAGCCATGACGTGGATATTGTACATATCTCCAGACCTAAAATTTAATGCTCCTCCAGAATCCGGAATACAAAATGAGTCCCTTTTTAATAAGCTGAAGATAACTTTCAAATGACCTTAAAAATGAAGGCCAATTTTAAAGTGACCATAAAGTTCGTCCTAGAAAATCAAATTATGTACTTTAGTATTAAAGTACGAAATTTTTTTTTTCTTTTCGTCAAATACACCCAAAGTTCTTAATAATCGGGATTTCTTGGCTTTCTGCTACTAAATAATCATTTAACCACTAAATGACCTCTGTAGGTCATTTTGAGCCATAACGTGGATACATATCCAGATGTAAAATTTTGTGCTCTTTCAGAATCTGAAATAAAAAATAGGGGTCCCTATTTAAAAAACTGAAGATGACCTTTAAATGACCTTGAAAATGATAACCAATAACAAATCCAAGGTCATCACTTAGTTCAACCTTTAAAACTTAACAACTTTTGTATTTAACATTTTTTTCCAAAATGCTTACTTTATGTTATAAGTGGGGGGTTCGGAACATTTCGAACACCCTGTATAGGAAGGTCGATAGGGAATGAATGATGAGGAGACCGAGCGCAAAGGGCCAATAGGCCTAGGTGCATCACCCACATGTCCCCGCGAGGGGCCGTGGGTGCGTTTCCGCTCTGACATCGACTATCGACTGTCGACTATTATTAATTTGTTTTTAATTATTAATATTTAATTTGCAATTATAATATTTAATTCGAACATAAATATTTAATTACTTTATTAATATTGAAATTTAAAGTTTTTCGTTATAAATTTTTTTATAATTTTTAAATCATTATTTAAACATGTTTTTACTAGAAAATCGTTTTTTTATTCATATTTTTCGCAACAGTATGTTTTTATTTTTTAGTGATAATTGAATTTTTATTTTAAAAAAGTGATAATCGGATGTTGTGAAGACTTTAAAACGTTAACTTGATTGGTTCGTACGAATATTCCGGAATGGCGGTCAAATTCAAAATTTCTAACCTCAAAAATGAAACCGGAATAAACAGTGAGGATAATAAACAAGACAAAAGGACATTAAACAAAAGAGTAATGGTTTTTGTTTTTAAGCATTTATGTAATTCATGAATGTAATTGGTCGAAAAATTTAGAAACGCATTTTCTTTTAAAGCCAAAGTTCATTTCTTAAAGATTTGAGTTTTCCATTAAACAATTTAATGAAATACGTGATGTATTAAACATTTTTAACTGTAGTTCTTATTAACTAAATTTGTTGAAAAATTAAATACCGCTACGATATTATTTTAACTAAAAAATCAGAATATCATTTAGAAGAACTGGTTAAAAAAGAACAGCGTAAAGAGAAGATTGAGCGCGCAAAACGCGCTGTTTTTTTCTAGTATTTAAAAAATTTAATAGAAGTTATCAATGGTTAGTATTTTCCCCCAATAGTAATATTAATATTTAGTTTTTTAATTAATATGCATAAAAAATTTAATGTTTTTGTTACAATTTTTTTTTACTATTTTTTAACGATTAATTTAGCATTTTTTTGGCACGAGAATCTTTCTGATTTATATTTATTGTAATAGTTTTTACGTTTTTTTATCGGTAATTTAATTTAATATTTAAATAATGTAATACAATATATTATGACTTTTTTTAATAATTTTTTGATCATTAGTTTAGATTGGATTTTTTAGCAATGGTTTTTTAACTTAATTTTTAGCACATTTTGTTATAAATAACTCACAATTTTTTAGTGTTTAAGCACAAACAATTATATAAATAATCAAAAGCACTATTCCACTTTCATTAACCTTTAGACTGCCGGGATTTGAAAGAGCATATTGCCCTCAGAAAACTGGTATATAAGGTATCTTATATCAACGATTGATCATACACAAAGTGTCGATCATGGGGTGCGACAAAATATTAATTTTCCGGCAGTCTAAAGGTTAATAATGTTTTTTTTTCCGCGCACGTTAGCCTTATAGAAATACCGGCACATATATTTCAACTAATGCACAATAATTAATTTATGTACTTTTCAATAAATGTTTACTTTGTTTTTACCCAAATTGTCAATCCATTTCTTTTGTCGCTTGGCATCTTTTAGCTTCGGGAAAACGAAAGAGCCGATGCCAAGAGTGCTTTCCATTGTTGCAGTGCAGGTATTTACAAAAATCATAAATTTTAAATTGCACAGTCATTGTTTACATCCTGCATTTGCACTCAAGTCACACTAAACATTGATAGTGTTTTTTTTTCGCGCATCTCGCTGGACAAGAGCATTACGGAACGCTATTAATTAAAATAATAGATCGTTTAAAAAAAATTATGAGCGAATATTAAATAATTAATTATTTTATTTAATAATAAATAATACAAGAAGAATAAAAAAAAATTAATGATGAGAATTGAACCTTCGTACCTAGGCTTACTAGCCAAGGAGCTTAACCGTTACGCTATTAAGTCGCTTGTAAGTTTTTGCTAAAAAATTTTATATGTTGATAAATCTAATTTTCATTTAGCAATAAGTACAATATTAATAACATGCATTTATTAATGATAATAATAGTAATAATTATAAAAAAAATACAGAAACAATAATGACTTTTTTACCATAACAATAATAATCATAATAATAATAACAATAGTATCTATCCTCCCCTGGGGGCTGCAGGACCTTGTCGTATGTGGCATTTCTGTTGTATCCCTAGTGTCAGTGAGTGCGGGCAAAAACCTGGGACCCTGACACCGGGGATGTAGCAGGACTGTCGCTGGTGGCGAGACTCAAGCCTTAGTAGTTGGTAGTACTACCTGGCAACTAACAAGCAGCCTACCACTCCTGTGACTAAGGGGAAGTGCAGGGGTTGGGGGACACAAGCAACGAGGGAACAAGAGTCGAGTATAGCGGTACCCAACTCTGCCACAACCGCTCACCATAAACTACACACGCCCAACACTAACCACACACATGCTATATACTGACACCCAAACAACCACTACTCTACCACAGCAGAGCATCTGAGCGAAGGATCATGGATGCCGCTGGTTGGGTCTCGGCCCCATATCTCGGGCCCGCAGAGGGTACAGTGGAAAAACCAGTCCGGCCAATTCGGATTTGTCGGAGCGGTCCTGGGCCGCCGGTAGTGATGGGCCCGAACCCTGCCCTAACCTGCAGGGAGGCTGCCCTGCGCAACGGTGTATAATCTCGCTCCTGTAGTAGTGCCAGGTGGTGCCCGGATGGGACCCTGCTGCGGCGTGCGGGGGGCTCCATCGAGGCCACTGTGGCTTACCGGAGAGTGGGTACCTGTAGGATTCGCCGGCGAACAGACTGTTCTCTAAGCTGGAGGCATCCCTCTGCCTACAATCAAACATTTGACACCGTTTTCAGGCTTGGGAGTAAGAAGAAAAAAAATTGAATAGTACAACCATACAGCGAGCAGTTAGAGCACAAGCTGCAACGGGTATCCCGCCCACCACTGAGTCCCTTTTCCAAGGGGCTACAAAAGAAAGCAGAAGTAGAAGGGGAATCACTTCTAGCTTCTACAGCATCGTCAGCGATGCTAGCAGCGTTGATACGAGGTACGCCGTGGCGTCTGCAAGACCATCGATTCTGGTCAACAAGACAGAGAAGGTAGTCGACGGCATGCTTCAGCAGATCGCAGTAATGGAGAAGGCCACCGAGAAGCAGAAAAACATCTCCAAAGATGTGAAGGACGGCCTAAAGACCCTGAAGATTCTCCTCGCCGACTTGCAACAGGTGCAAGAGGAAGTTAAGAAGATGGCAAACGCAGCAAGTGTCATTAAACGGCTGCAAAGACCGGAGGAGCAGTCGAACACATCATTATAAAGATCCAAAAAATAAGATTGTTACGCGATAGAATCTCGAAATTCCCTAGAAGTAATAATATAAATATTATTACTTATAATAATATAAATATTATTACTTATGTTACAGAGAAAATAACAATTGTCACGGTGCTCTATTGCAAAAATTGCTTTCTTTTCTGTTTATTGTAAAGCCCGGAGGAGCAGTCGAACACATCAGTAGGGGAGAAAACACAGAAGGCAACCAAAAGCAGACAAGTTACCCCCGTGATCCGGGTTTCGCAGGCCGAGAAACCAATCTTCGAACCTCAGCCGGGGCCAAGCCAAGGTCAGGCCCAAACCTGAAAAACTGTGGAGAAGCAGAAGAGGAAGAAGAAGAAGAAGAGCCCGGGTCAGGCTACAGCGGCTGTCAACGGACAAAAATCCCTACTGACGGACCAAACAGCTCGATCATCGGACAAGACATCGGCGAAAAGAGGCGGGGCGGTTCTTATCGTCACAAAAGAAGGGAAATCTTTTGTGGATGTGGTACGTACTTTACGAACGACAGACGCCTCTGACAGCAATCTTGTTGTCAGAGCAATAACGAGGATCAGAGACGACACCAAAGGGAACGGACGGACACAAGAACTAAGCGCGCGTTTCTGCAAGGCACTAGGAGACGAAGGGACAATAAAAATCATGAATCCAAAGTCCACCTTGGAGATCTTAGAGATCTGGACTGCGTGACAAAAACGGCGGAAGTACAGGCCGTACTGAACGGGGTTTCGCAAAATCCTCGGGCTAGTTGCAAAACGACGCCCGGAGATTCTCCTGAACTTGTACTACACGTGCCTGATGGAAGGGGTGTTCAGCAAAAACTGGAAGATGGTATGATTGATCCTCATAGACAAAGGAAAAGGTGGGGTTCCCGATAGTTCGTCTTCCTACAGACCTTTGAGCTTGTTGAACGCAACTGGCAAGTTCTTCGAAATGCTGCTTAGAGCGTCAAAAAGTACCACAAGTCTATCATGGCGGTACAGAGGAGGCGGACGTTCCGTATCGCGGCCGCGTACCGGACCGTCTCTGAAGCGGCGGTGCTGGTGATCGCCGGGGTTGTCCCGGTCGACCTCTTAGCTCTCGAGCGAAGGAGTATCTACCAGACGAAAGAAGAAAAGGGAAGAGCTAGAGCCGCTACAGAAGCACGACCGGAGACACTGGACAACTGGCAAGTCCACTGGATGATCGGTGCTTCCGCGCATACCTGCAAAGGATGGGCAAAGTCGCGGACCCCAGTTGCGTATACTGCGGGTCCGCAAATGACGATGCCCATCGCATGTTCCTCGTGTATGGGCAGTTGATGTCCGAGAGGGAAAAACTGGGGGGTGAAACCGGAAAGATCACACCTGAATGCATTGTCCCCCTGATGCTCTCTTCTTCACAAAACTGGGGGAGAGTTGCCAATTTCACACAGTGCATAAAAGAATTATTATTATTATTATTATTATTGGCAGTGCCCGGGTATGCTCCTCAGGGACACCTAGCTTTCGCCATTGTATCCCTATCCCCCTAGCTATTCTTCAGCAGAGTGGTCTATTCCTAACGTCCTACAGAAAGCTACCCTATTGAAAAATCTTACGAAAGATCTTACCAAAATCTTATCTGACCAACTTTGGCGATTAAGTAAATTCCGTTGTTCTAAAATTCTTTTCCAAAGTTTTCATGATAAGTTTTAAGTGTTTATAGCAGCTCTTTGACCCACCTATAGCCTTGAGAGTTTTCCCATGTCTCCCATTTTTCTTTCTTAATTTTGATGCTTATAACATTACATCCTTCCTGGTTTGGCACCTTCATCTCCCATTCCAGTTAAATATAAGAATTAGCTCCTTTTCTTACAAGTCTGTCCACCCTTTCATTACCTTTATAACCCGAGTGACTTGGTATCCCATTTATAGTAACATTGTTTGCTTCAGCTAGTTCATTGAGTAACCTCTAGTTTCCTTGACTCAAGTTGATTTCGTGATAGGGTTTTCCAAGGCTCTTATGGTGGCCTGACTATCTGTGCCGATTTGTATAAATCCGCCCTTAGTGATGCCTCTCATCAGATCTGTAGCACATGATCTAATAGCAGCCATTTCTGCTTGACAGACCGTGTTGTACTCCTTGAGTCTACAGTATGTCTCTTTTCTGTTTGACTCACTTATACCAAAACCAGCTCCTTCTTCATACTTGGATCAATTGGTGTATCATATATCTCCATACCCCAGGAACTGGTTTTTCTTCCATTCTTCTCTATACGGTTTCCTTGTTCTTTACAGTTTCCCGAAACTGATATTCCTCTTTGTCTGATTTTATGACGTTTGAAAGATCTTGTCTGTCAGTATTTCTTTTTGGATAGTCGCATGTCCCATTCCGTTTCCCTTCCACTCACCGCTGCACATCATTCTAGTGCAATATGTTACATCGTGAAACAGAGGAGTTCGACAAAGAGAATTAAGAAATAATTGTTTAAAAACTTCTCATGATATACCAAAAGTCCATAAACGTTTAAGCGAGAATCTGAGTTAATATTTCATAAGAAAGAATGTTGGGTTTATTGATGGAAACAAGGTTTTAGTATATTTGAAGAGAAATACTAAAAAATCGAACAGGCTATCTTTGAGTTAATAGAGGGGGCATATACCCAAGATTTTTACATTGTTTTAGAAATTTAGTGGCGCACATTTGACACTTCACCTAGTCCTAGGAGTTATGGCACATATTGTAAGAAGAATCGATTTAATCACTCTGTCGAATGTTCTACCTCGAGAAATTATATCTCGTAGGACAGTATAACTTGACCAGCAAAGATACGTATATGGCAGTAAAAACTAGGACAATAGGAAGCACATCTATGAGAGCAACTTATAAATGACTTTAACTAATCAAGTTTTCCCATGAAATGCACCAACGAAAATTCAGCGACTCCGTAATTGGAGAAGATTAAAAACAATGTATAAAAACCCTTGCTAAAGGATAGCCGTCGTTCTCTGTCTGTCATATTATCTACTCCCAGGAGCAGAAACTTTGAAATTATTAGTCAAGCGTCAGTATACGATGAGTGCTTAAAATAATTGTACTCAAGAATAGGAGAGGACAAGGTCCTGCAGCAAGGACTTCAAAACCAGGCCCCACGGCTGAACCACCAAGTCACCAAGGTGGCTCCCATCCTACGTTGGAGAATGAGAAAGAAAAGAGAAAGAAATCAGAGGTAACGAGCGACACCGAGTGGCATCGAGGAAGCCACTACCTGCCACACCGAGGAGGCCGCTACCCTTCGACGCATCGAAGATTTTCTCGCTGATAACCACTATGGTCTTGCAAATTTTTAGAATATTCTTGTGTACGTGCATTAAATAGAATTGTATTGTTTGTAAATACACTCAAAGGTTTCATTAAAATAAAATTGACCTATTTTCTTTGAAGCCTTTGTGTGCATTATTTTCCCTTAACCCATCTTTTAGTTACTAAATGTACTCGGTGCTCATGCTCACGTTGACCTTGTCGCTGGGTCTGCCTCTTCTACAAGGAGTCAAAGGCTCTAGGTCCGTAGAGGGATAGACGAGGGGTTTAGTGCTCTTCCTTCCCATCACCCAAATAAAAAGAACTTCCACATTTTCCGATGGATCTTTCTCCTTTAGAATAGTGTTCGAGATTTTTATTGATTGAATTCAGGATTATGGTAGTTACAGTGCGCGGGGAATTAAAAAAACACTGATTGCACTGACTGAGCTTTATTATAATGAGATCTGCGCTTACAATCAAACCTTAACCTCAAAAGAGGAGGTTTGTGCATTCTTCACTTGATTTGGAAATTTAAACGGAAGAGTGATGAGCAGATTTTCATGAAGATCTGAAAAAAGTTGATCGGAGATTGTAAGGAAAATCGGACATAAACATAATGGCTGACTGCTGTTAACTATTAAAGTGAGATACCGGAGATAAAAATAAAATTTATACAAAAATATTTCAAACTATTTTCCGATTCAGGCAACTAAAAATTTTGAACGGTTTACCGTTACATAACCGATTGCTCGCAGCTCTCGCAGTCAATATGGCGACAACCGTGAACAGTGTGTGTTAGATATTCAACACAACAGTGTTGCCGAAGATCTGAGCGTATTACTTGCAAAAAGTATGCCGAGCGTTTGTTTCAGCGCGAGAATATTGGCTCCCGTGTTATTCGAGGCCGTGGAAATTATCTGCTGCATGAGCAACGCTATTATCTGAACTCAGTACACTCAGAAAACCCTTATCGATAGCTCAATAAACGATGGACGTTCTGCATTCAATATATTACGGACTATTTATCTAATCACATAGTAACAAAATGCATGTTTATAATTAAAACTTTATTAAATTTATTAAATTTATTGCAAAATGATAATATTTACAAAGAAAAAATACGAATCTAAATTTCTCCTAATATTTGACGCCACCGGCCGGTCAGAATTACATTCAGTCCTAAAACAAAATTAATTTCCCAATGTTTATCATACGACAATTCGTAAAAAAAGTAGGAATCAGAAGGCGAAAATTATTTAAAAAAAAAAAAAATACCGACAAATCCTTATGCACACGAGCTCCTATAACCTTAGCTGAGAGAATTTTAACTATAATTAATATCGTTAACAGGTTTACAATAAAAGGAGCTTTATTATCGCATATTTAGTAGCTTATAAAATTACACGGCAAAAAGCCTTACCACGGCTTAAAAACCGTTTCACAAAAAATTTACACAATACTTTGTAAATTAAAATTACACAACACTCTGTAGCCCAGCGATTACCTAACCTCTTAGTCGGCAGATCTCTCTTTCCGCCCTACGTCCCTAAGTCCCACTCCGCATTCGCCCAGGGTTATGTCTGTGGTACAGGGAAAACCTGTGGCCAAACCTATAACCAGGGTAAATGCCGATTAGGAAAACCCGTTCCGAAGTGGGTCGGTATATTGAGAATGCTCAAATTAGATGCCCAAGTTACATTTCGTAGGCCTGAGCACCAAATTTGTCATTCCCATACCTCCCGCTCACTTTGTTGAGTGTGGAGAAAAACACCTAAGAGATCGGGGAAGCGTCGCAACTTCCAGCGCGGTACCCATCCAATTAGTGTCGACGCCGAAAGTTTTTTAACTTTCCCGACCGCCAGAGGTGCATCTTCACCACTCCGCCAAAGCGTCGGTTATGTTTTTCTAATATGGATACAAATTGATGTTGTAGATACAATCAGAGAAGCAAAATTAACTACTTTTTGTACTTTTGTACGTAAAATTATGAAGAAAAGAACTTTTGATGCCTGTTTCTAGGGCATAAAGTACTTCAACTATTTTATTTGCACACTGACAATTGGATGATGTGAAAAACAGTTACTTGTGTGGACCAAAGGTCCATTGCGCTTTGCCTCCTTCTATCATCATTTCGAATACCGCTACCCATCCAAAATATCCTAGGCCCCCGAACTCGATAACCAAATAACCCGATAGCCACTTACTTTCTGCTGTCTATACGGTGGATCTGATTCTTTTTATTAAATCAATAAAGCCTGATATGCTCATATCCCTAAAATCTTCGGGCTCTAAAATGAAGTCCACACATACCCTCCACCTAACACCCATAAGCCTAGGGCAGAATTTCCTAATAGTTTTTCCATGATCTCCTTTCTTTCCAGGTTGATCAGCTTCACATTCCAGCCTCAAGTACGATTTCACTAATGATACCATTGGTGATACCTGGACTGAATTCACAGTTTGAGCGTCTTTCCAAAGAACTTCGTAGAGGTTTTGTCGAGTTCTTTATTGTTACCTAAGCAAACTGTCTCGAGAATCTTAAGAACCCACGTTGCTCCAAAAGTTCTTGTGTTGGCCCAAAAGCTTGCTATAAAATCATCCATCCATGCGTAGGTACCTACCCCAATTAAGCTTAGAGTCGAAGGTCACACCCAAGTACTTCACTTCCTTGGCTAGCGGCAACTCGTTCCCAGATCCCTTGTCCCAGTGCCAGCCTCCTTAGTAATTGATCTATCACGAAAGACCATATTGTCGGTGAGTGCACGCCCCCTTGAGGACACACCCTGTATATGCGCCCCTTCCTGTCGCCCTCCCTTATTATGCTTCTATGACTTTGTCAAGTAGACTACGGCCAATCCGCTTCAGCAGGCTCGTTGGTACTCCGTGCCTCCGTGGTCCTTGCAAATGCTCCCATTAGTGGTAATATTAAAAGCTCCTTCTACGAAGCTACTAGTACCCTTCCTCTTTTAATGCCTTTTCTTATTCTAGATGTCGCTTCATTCCGCGCCGAGTTCACTGATCTGCCCTCCCTGTACGCCTGCTGCATCGAGTAGAAGTTCTGGCAGTTCTGACTATGGTCTATGTAGATCCTCAACTGAGTATGCATCGAATTGAATGGGAATTAGGAGTCCCACGATGTATGGCATACAGATTATTGCAATTGGTCCGCTACCATTTGTAAGACATGTGCATACCCTTGTACAAGAACTGAGTCCTGCAGATCACGCATTAAGAGTGCAATTTTGTAGATGTGCTCTTGGCATGTTAAATCAGTCTGTTTCAGTGATCAAACAACGTTCATTAGAAATGTCAGATATAACAGCTACTATTGGTCACCATGACCTCAACAGACATAACAGCCATTATTGGTCTCAAATGAATCCTCACTTGCACCGTCAAGTACTGAATCAACATCGTTGGAGCTTGTATGGATCAGTATCTGTAATAGCCAAGTGATTGGGCCACAAATTTTCCAACGGCCCATTAAAAATTCAATGTATTTGGAATTCCTAGAGAATGATTTTGACGTCTATCTTAAAGATATTAAAATGATTTTAAAAATAAAGATTAAGGGCTTTTTCAAGGTCGTACTTGGTCGTAAGCTTTGTATATAACATTTTTGGATTTAGGTGTATGGCTTTGATTTATCCAGCTGTACAAGTTATAGTAAAACATTCTGTATAAGCGGTAAAGAGGTAATTGGATACGCAAAGGTTCGACTAGAAATGCTGCTGCGGTACTTCCTCTCCCTGCATTCTTGCCCGTTCCATGTGCAATTGGAAAATATGGCTTTGAAGTTTTCATCGTACTTCAAGGCAAAAAAGCATACTGAATGTTCCGGAAAGAATATATTTAAAAAAAGCTTATTATATTGAAATTCTGTATCATATTTACTTATTTATTCGTTTTTTCGTTTATTCGTTCGTTCGTTAAAATCTCCGTTTAAATCTCCCGGCGTTTGTAGCGGACGGCTTTGCACACAGCCGCATCGGCAAAGGCATGCATGCATAGTCAAGTACGAGTAGGTGTTTTGAAATTCTTTGTATTTATTTTTTTAATTTAAAATAGTCCGAGCAAGGAGTACCCTGAGTGGGGAAAATTCTATTATATTTTTTTAATATAGGAGCGAAGTCTGCTGTCGAGCAACAGATCGAGCGGCGAAAATTTTATTTTATTTATTTATTTTTTTTGGTTATTTCAAAATTATTTATAGACAAAACTTGGGTTTTGTATTTTTTCCGCTAGTAGAAATAACATAGGTACCTGTTTCCACTCAAGAATCGCGTCAAGTTAAATTTTAAAAATTCTAAATTCGAAATTATTGTCGCGGCCACCGTACTTTTTTGCGATTTGTGGGATTTTTTTGTCGTCCTTTTAATTAAGGAAAGCTTTCACGGAGTATTTTTACAGAGTTGCCAAGCATTTTCAGTATGCATAAAAAAAATTTCACGACCGAAATTTATAAGTGCCATATACAGTGCCATATCAAAGAATTTCAAAGGTACCAGGGCAGTGCACGTTTTTTTTAAAGAAACGGTGACTAAAGTTTTTCGCAAAGAAGCAGAGTAGCTTATAAGGCGAGCCCAAGTTTTATGGTACAAATACTCTCGTGCTTGAGAAAAGAATAGATTCAAGATGGCACAGTCAAACTAGCAGAGAAGACAAGAACCCTCGGAAGAGACTGCAATGGCAGTAGAAGACATGGTAGCCAATATGTCTTGTCCTACAAGACATAAGACTGTGTGCGGAGGTAGATAACTTCTCCCGACAAGGTCGGATATACCGTTGGCTTCTGGATCAGTATGAAGCCGACTTTGTGCCAGTCCGTCAGGAAGGCGTTGATCTACTGGGATACCGATTACACAGCGGAACAGTGGATCATCAGAACAATGTTGCCAGAGGAGAATCAGCCGACAGAGGGCAATCCGGAACAGCAGACCCTGCTGGCTTTCGTAAGGGAGGATGCAGTCGCAGAGGCAATTGCCAGGTTGGTGAGGCCGCAAGGAATCGAAACAGCGGACAATGACGAAAGGACCGCAGTGGAGTCTGACTGCAGGCAGAGGTAAGATCATGCAAAGGAACAGCCGTACCGACGGACCAACTGGGTGGAACTAGTGGCAGTATCCGGGGAAAAATTTAGAATCCCCGGGGAGATCTCCAGCATGCTGGATCACCTTACAAAAAAAGTAGAGGATCTGATGAACCTGATCACATCGAGGGCAGATCCAGCGTTAGCACGATGATAGAAGAGGACTAACGAAGAAGGCACGTAGGGTTCCAGGATACCTTTACGTGCCATTATAACGACACTCAGACGTCAGCAGATATCATGACCGGAACGAGCACTTCCTCTCCGGAAGTGCTCGTTCCGGTCATGATATTCTAGTAAATCTTCTTCCACGAGGAAGAAGATTTACCACAACCTCTAACCAGAGGCAGTTGAAAACAGAACGGTCTAGGCAGATGCCTTGACCTAGCATGAACGAGGGTCGGGCGACTTATCCCAAATGTTCGAGCTGGCAAAGTGATCGACTAGGTCATTCTCTTTGCGATGTAGGAAGTATCGCGAAGAAGTGTCAAGTCCGGTTCTCTGGGAAGAGGAGCAAAAGTATAGAATTCTTCGTTACCAGAGTAGAAGATTACCGGGCAACAACAAATCTTTCGGATGACCAAATTTTAGCATCTCTGGCAGAGTGGCTCACAGATGCGGCCGCCACTTGATATCAGATTGAGAAGATCAAGTGGCAGTGCTGGAGCGAGTTCGTTGTAGCAGCAAAAAGTTGGGACGGGACCAATCAGCACTTCCACTAAAGGAATATTGCAGAGAAAAATGACCGTACCCAAGGAGAAGATGAGGCCGTAAGAGAGCATATACCTTGCCTCATCGGGATCATACGTAAGCATCAACCGATCCCCTCTATTTCGGCACAAATTGTTCTATTGCACCGGAATATGCTGTTACGTCTGCAGAAACAGTACAAAAGATCCGATTGTTCGTCGATCGAAATGTTGCTTGATTTGACAGTAGAGGCGGAACTGACCGAAGAAGGGGGACGAACCTATAGGCCTCACCCAGCTCCAGTTTCAACCCTGCTGCGGGAGATGGCTTACAAGAGAAAGAAGCCCTCTCCAAGAAGAGAATCAACTCAGGACGGACCAGCAGCAGCCTCTATCTCGGTCGAACAGACAAGCCGAGAGACAGACTTGCTTGCCAACATTTGCTAAATGATGCAAGGGCTCCTGGTTATGAACGCGAGCGATAACGCGTCTTCTTCAAAGAAAGGAGACAAGAGCAGAAAAAACCGGCACGGTAGTCAGATAAATCTTACAAGAAGAAGGGCAAAGAGTCTCAAAATTCCCCTAAAGAGCGCAGAAAGCTAGACTTGACAAAGTGTCTAATCTGTGACGGTTGCGGCAAACCAGGCTGGATCAAAAAATACTGTCCGGATTGTTCGGGAAACGGGAAAAGGACGAATAGAGAGCCTTCTTTCCGCCTGTAGGTCCCGTATGACTCCATCAATCGCTGATGCCATAAAGCCTAGGTGCTGTGGATCAGGGCGAGTCGAGGTCAAGCCCTCTTTCGGAATCTTCGGCAGTTTCCGTAGATTACCGAGAAGAGAAGACCTGCGGCTCGACAGCGAGTGCCTCTCAAGCTCACATTATGGAAGAGAGACCTCCTTCAAGAAAAGAGAAGGCTAAAAATGCCGGCATGCAAAGAACCGAGGACAGCTGAAAACTCTCAGTTAGAGTCCGACGACGGCTCCTGGGAGGGTATCTCTGAAGGAGAAGTTGGTGGAGTCGACCATTGTGCCAATGTAAAAGAAGAAAGTGCTGTTTCGGTTTGCCTACGAGGTGTCGAGCCGACAACCGACCAGGGTGGCGCGAAGGGCGACTTCAGGAGAAGAGGTCCGGAAGCAGAGCAGTCCTGGTGCCATCGAGCTGCTCCGAACCGAGGAAGTTCCTGGGAACGAGAGCGTGGAAGAGCGAGAGTGGGTCGCAATTGATCTCGACCTGCGCGACAATGACGCGTATTGTCTTTGTATTGTCTGGTTGTTTTGATTTGATGAAAGAGAAATCTCTTTAATATTTATTTCAAACTTTCTGCAATTTTCCCGGTCACGTCCAACCTTCCCGTGAACTGAGACCGACAGCTAGTCGGCACGGGTGATTTTCGCGATTATTTTCTACACGCACTCGGGCTCAGCAGAGCTCGAGAAAGCCGAGAGTATAAATCTCCCGGCGTTTGTACTAGGCAGCATCGAACGTGTGCAGCACGTTACTGCACGCAGCCGCATCGTGGGTCGTTGGTTCGGACCAGGGGCGACTCCGTTACAATTTATTCTTTTATTTATTCTTTTATTTATTCTTTTATTTATTTAGCTATGTCGCTAAATCATTAAGTTATTATTTAATTACACATTATAAGAAAGAAAGAAAAAGAATGAAAAGAAAGAAAATTTTTTCAAATTTTAATATCGGTCAGCACAATGGAGCTCTTCTTTCAACGAGTCGGCCGAGAGCTGCAAAGTGATTGTCAGCAGGGCATTCAGAAATGGATCTGACATCCCACCTGATGCGCTCATGACATTACTTTTGCTGTTCTCGGCATTGTTCTCCCTACCTTCTGTAGGGAGGATATTGCTGGTGTGCGCACGATGCGTGCCGGAGATCGGCTGGGGAGAAAAAAGGAGACAATGTGGAGATTTTGGGCTCACCCAACGGCCCATGATGCTCTATTATAGCTAAGCTTACTGAGCCGGGTCTGGTTGGGAGAGTTATGTGGGCCAAGCGCTCACTCACCGATAACTATTTAACAACCAACGACATCAAGTCGACTTCCCTATCCATAAAACTGTCAACTACCTATCAGGTAGAAAGATATTCATTAATGAAATGCTTCCCCAGGACAAAGTTTATCCTTTTTTGGAACTTGAGGTCCATAGCCAAAGATTCAAATATATTTGGCATTCCGGTGGCAGGGTCCTGGCTAGATGTAGGGGAGGTGAGCGGGCGCATGTCTTCGCATCAGCCGCTGATTTGCAAGTTATTCGTATGGCATGTCAGGGTACTCCAAGAAATACAGCCCCATTGAAGGACTTAACATCTACTACGTTGAAGGCAATGGGAGTAACGCTGGCAGACAAACCAGAGGCAACTCTTTGATCATACCCTGCCGGTGGTGGGAAGGAATGGCAAGGTTTCGTTCAATGTGAGGTTTTTGAATGTGAATTCTATCAGAGCGTACATTGGCGAGCTTCGTCTTTTCCTTGCGGTTCATCCCTCCTTCCATGTTTTTGCAATCGCGGAGTCCTGGCTGGGTCCGGTGGTTGACGACAGTTCGAACTAAGTCCGACTTAAGTCGGTTAGTTCATTATTTCCGTTCGTTAGTTATTATTATATTAGTCGGTTAGTTAATTCATTTCCTTCGGGGTACCTTTTAGCAGCGAGTTCCCCTTGCGTCTCACGTAAATTAATGTACAACGCAAGTTCAAATTGTTCTCCATTCGCTTCTTGACAGTGTTACGTTGTAAAAAGAAATATGTGTAGAATAATAACAAGTAGAGAAATGAATAAAAATAGTAAACATGATTCTTTTCCGACATAACTAAATTTCTATGTACACCTGTAAGGAAGTGTGAAATGTAGAAAGAATACAAATTAAGGCAATAAAAGAGATGAGAAAGGTTACCCAACGATACGTCGATATATTAGAGGAAATATTTGGAGATAATTCGTAAACGGAAGCTAATTATTCAAAACAGAAGATGGAAACGCACAGAGCACACTCGCTTTTCTTACGAAATAGACTAGAAGTAAATCACGGAGGAATTTTATTGATGAAATAATACACCGAATAATTAGGTTTTCGGCACATAAAAATGATTTACATTCGAATGCTAATCAATATTCAAGACAGTAAATAGAAAAACATTGCGCACAGACACCTTTCCTAGGGAATGAGCCCTAAGAACAGATCACATACCAGCGCAAACCACATTATTATTCATGTCCGAATTTTCCCAAGATTGAGCAAAGGAATGCACCCCACCGGAAATCAATGGAGGGGATTGAAGAGTATAAAAACCCTAGTCTAAGGGCAAGCATCGTTCAGTCGTATCGAGTCTATACAACGAGTAATTGTCGTCCACGCCAGCCATATCCAGTCCAGTCTGCACAGGGTCGAGCCTCTCCAAGCATCGTTGAGAGTACGAGAGACCGCCCACTGTGGACTTGAAATCTTGCACGCCGATCACCCTGCCGGGAAAATGCAGAGCAAGAGCAACGACTTATTCTGCAACATTGGAGAGACAAGGATAGCAGCAGAAACTCCAACACCAGGCTAGGCGACTGATCCACCGACGCAACCAAGGGAAGCTGCTGTTTAACGTCAACTCAGAGAGAGAGAGAGAGAGAGAGAAAGCGAGGAAGCGAGCAAGCATCGACACCTTCGGACCGGAGCAACGAGTGACAGCGGGAGCGCCGCTACCTGCCGTGACCAGCCGACCCGACCCGCCGCATCCAAGAATCTACGCATCTCGTTTATTGCGAGGTACACGACTTAATTTTTAAATAGTAAACTTTAGAACATCGCGTCTTGCGTTTAAAAATTGTACAATCATTGTAATTCCAATTAAAGTTTTTAATCATTAAAATTTATAACCTTTGAAATTGTGTGAACCACGTTTATTTGTTTTTCCGAATAAATTTAGCTTATATTCCTTATCCTGGACGTAATAGGTATTAAGGTCTATAAGATAAAAACTGGTGCATCGGCCGGGAAAATAAAGAATAAATAAATTCAATTTGAAGAACTTTAAAAATGAGTATGAATGTCGGAGCAATCGAATGAAATCGTAAATAAACGGAGGGATATAATCTTTTTGAACAGATCTTTATTAAATCAATTTCGGGAGAAAGAGGCAGAATTAACAGCAATTATAAATAATAAGAAACCTGAAGATAAAGACTTAGCAATAAATAAAATACGTGAATTAACTGAATTAACTAAAGAAATAAATTTATCTCTCGCGGTACAAGGGATTGGGGAACCAATAAAATCAAAATTTTATTGGTTCCCCAGATACAGAGGAAAAAGTTGTAGAAAGCAATCAACACGAACAAACACAAGGAATCACAAAATTACTTTAAAACCACCGACCCTTAGGCTGACGACTAGTGTTACGTTGTGAAAAAGGGAGTTTTTAAGAAACAAGGCTCCATTATGTTTGAAAAATATATTTTAAAATCAAGCGAAATATCTACGAACGTGAGAAAGGTAACCGAATGTTTTATTACTCTAGGCGTACAGCACCGCTAGACGCCAAATCGTCACACAAACAAGCACCCTGCATCACGATAAAAAAATGCAAGGCCCAGGGACAAGACCATAAAGTCAACAAGCGAAAACTGCCCACATGTTAATAGAACTAAATTGTGATGTAATTGGTCAGTTTTCTTCTTGGGTTCCTTGTCAGCCGCCTTTGCATCTTCTTCAAGTGCTGCGAGATATTTTAGTGGGGAGTGCGGGTGGGATTCTGTGAGGGTTTTAGGCCAGTGTGTTAAGGGTGTAGGGAAAGTGCCTTATATTGTGCGTGTGTTTAGCCTTTATTCAGGTAAGTAGGTTAGCTATACTGGAGAGCTCTCCACGGTTTACGCTCATACTCTAAGGACTCCGTGTGAGGGCTTTCCTATGACTTTTAGAGTTAGGCAGGTTCTGTACGGGCAGCTTGTCTGCCCCGTTTCAAGGTATATAAAAGTATACCGAATTATAGAAAATAATCGCTGTGTCAGTTACTCAGTCAGTCTTGATCGAACGTTCGGTGCATACAGTTTAATTTTCGGAGCCAAAATTTCAAGTTATCCAAAAGGAGAGAAAAGCAGCACTTCCCGAGCATCAAAACCTCAAAAAAAAAAAAAAACGTTTTCCAAACGTTTAGGTGGCCACACCCAGAATGCTAATGAGAGTTTTAATTCGACCGTTTGGCTAGCGTGGCAGCCGCCATGTTTCTGGTAGTTTCTGTGGAGAGAACACGTGCAGAGACCCATGAGCGCGCTTTCTTCGAGAGTTTTTGTCGTGAGGAAGCAGTGCGGAAGGTGCTCAAGGATAAGGCAAAGCAGCAGCAACAGCGGAGGGCCGAAGCACAGCAGAAGGCGGCCGCAAGACACGGCCAGTAAAGAGCAGGTGGCAATTAAGGCAGCATAGGCGCAGAGAGTGCGAGAGAAAGAGAGTGCGAGTCCGGCCAGCATACAAGGTAAGAGAAGTGCGCGTTATCCTGGACAGACGTGTCCAGGATATCTTCTCTATTTTGCGGGCGGCGCAGCGTGCGCATTTGTGTGTGTGCGAGTGTTGTGTGTGAGGGCATTGGTGGAACGTCGCGCACGACCGCGAATTACCTCGACCTGTGCCACCGCGTCCGCGTTTGTTTACATCCCGCTTATGTACCGACGTTAGCGTTAGTTGAAGCAGAATAAATTCGAATATTTACTTCGCGACTAGATTATTTTTCCCTTCGCTTACGTCCGATTTCCCCGTGAACTGCAACCGGGAGCTAGCCGGCGCAGAGGATTTTCGCGATCCATTTCAGCACGCGCTCGAGCTCAGTGGAACTCGAGAAAGCCGGGAGTTCGAATTCTCCCGGCGTTTGTAGCGAACGGCATCGCACGTGTGCAGCACGCTGCTGCACACAGCCGCACCGAGGGACGTCGGTGAGGTCCAGGGGCGGCCCCGTTACAGTTGTTGCCCAACGCGTGTTTAGGGGAATTTAGGCGGAAATTTTTTTTTTTTTCTCGAGACTAGAATATTCGTTAGCTGTGAGAAGAAGGAGAGCGAAAGTACCGACCTCCTCCAGCTCCTGAGTCAACCCTGTTGCCAGAAATGGCTTACATAAAGAAGACATCTTCGAATCAAGAAACGACGAATAATGAGCCAAAGGTAGTAGCTGGAAAAGGGAAAGCAGAGAATTCTAATAAAAAGAAGGACAAAGATTCTCAGAATTCCCCGACGGACCGTAAGAGTCTAGACCTTACAAAACGGCTAGAATGCAATGGATGCGGTCAACCAGGTTGGATAATGAAGTTTTGTCCTAAATGTTCGGGAAACGAGAACAAGGGCGGATAGAGGGAGTCCTCTCCGCCCGCATGTCCCAAATGACTCCACCAACCGCTGATGCGACGAGCCTAGGTGCTCTCGATCAGGGTGAGCCGAAGTCTAGCCCTCTTCTGGAATCCTCGGCAGCTGCCGGAGATTATCAGGAAGAGAGGACTTGCGGCTCAACAGCGAGTGTCTCTCATTCTCACGTTGAGGAAGGGAGAACTCCTTCAGATGACGAACGGCCGAGAATGCCGGAAATACAACCGAAGATAGCCAAAACCATCCAGGAAGAGTCTGACGATGGATCCTGGGAGGACATCTCTGAAGTAGACGTTGGTGGAATTGACTAAATTTGTGGAAAGCCAAGGACGAGACAAGATGGTGGCTTCCGATAAAAATAGAAAACTATCGGATGAGGGCATTGTATGACCCTGGAGCCTCCTGCACGGTCATGGGACCGATAGGGCTCCGAATTGCCACCAGCTTCGGTCGGAGACTATCCAAAACCAAAGCAGGACAGATGCGGCTTGCAGACGGAAGGCGCTGCCCCTTGATCGGACATGTCCTGCTACCACTGACGGTAGCAGGCATAACAAAGGACATCCGGGTAGCAATCTTGCCCGGATTAGACGAGGACTGCTACGTAGGTGTAAACTTTGTCCGGGAGTTCCATGCAGTCTTAGACCCGGACTTAGACAGATTGTTCTTCAAAGAAGACAACACCTACATAGCGCTAGAAGTCGCAGCAGTTGCTGGCAGCATCTCAGCCCTAGCTTCAATTGGGTTAGAGACAACATCCTCAATGAAATCCCACGGCGACTAGGAATGACAAGCCTGATAGAACATGACATCGATGTCAAATCGGCGAAACCGGTAAACAGAAATACTATCCGGTTTCGCCGAAAATCGAAGAAGAGATGCACAGGCAAGTCACAGAGATGCTAGCGCAAGAAGTCATAGAGCCGTCTAATAGCCTTTGGTCCAGTCCGATAGTTATGGTCAAAAAAGAGAATGGCAAGAGAAAGATGTACATCGATTTCCGCAAAGTAAACGCACTTGCGGTTAAAGATGCATATCCACAGCCATATATGGACCATATACTACGGAAGATCAAGCGGGCAAAGTTCATCACGACATTGGACCTCAGCTCAGCGTACCATCAAATACCGCTGACTGAGAGAGCAAAACCGATAACGGCTTTCACGGTACCCGGCTTGGGATTTTTCCTGCCTATCCGACGGTTCGGGGCGTCGAACCGGTCGCAAATGCGACTCTGGACAAAAAAGAAACAGAACAGGCATTTGCGGACAGCAATCCGACAGTTTAGGGCGCTAAACTGGTTGCAAATGCGACTCCTCATGTGGAGGAGAAGAAACATGCGGCGACTCCAAATGTGGGAGTGAAGCACGGTACAGCAGTACCAAAGAAGAAGCGTGGAAGACCGAGGAAAACGACAGTAACGGTAACCCGAGTAAAACCACCAAGCACAAAGCCAACCAAGCCGGCACCACCGAAAAGGCGTCCTGGTAGACCTAGGAAACTAGAAAAGGCCACTAGCGGGTACGGCGAAGCAACGCCGAGAAGGACGCGTGCTCATGCAAAAGCTAGATCATGAGAGACGCCCCGGAATTTTCTGTTTCAGATGGACGCCAAGTGAATAATTGAGGTGGACGTCGAGAAGGCGGTGCAGCTGATGGCAGAGGCCATCAACAGGGAGCTGCTCGAGCAGCGCAAGCTCGAGTGACTGCGAGCGAGAAACGGGCAGGTAGGTAAGTGGCGCGCGAGATAGAGAGAGAAGGATGGAGTGGCGCTCCGCGTGGTCTAGCGCGGCAGCCGCCATGTTCCTGGTAGTCTCCGTGGAGAGAACACGTGCAGAGATCCGCGAGCGCGCTTTCTTCGAAAGTTTTTGTCGTGAGGAAGCAGTGCGGAAGGTGCTCGAGGATAAGGCAAAGCAGCAGCAACAACGAAGGGCCAAAGCAGCAGCAGAAAGCGGCCGCGAGACACGGCCAGTAAAGAGCAGGCGTTAAATGTTTAAATGTTTCTTATTCAAAAAGTAATTTTTTAAACAAAAATATAACAAAAAAAACGGTAAAAAATTGTACTTTTTTTTAAAAAAATGTCGAATTTACAATTTTGTAATTTTTTATGCATTTGTAGGTAAGCCTAGAGCGAAATTACACTAATAATCGAAAACTGTTTCTTTTTTTTATTTCAGATCACCCAAAAAATTTGAAAAAATTACGCCAATTATAAGTTGGCTCGTCGCGTTGCGAAATACAGCGCCGCATAGCACCGCCATTTTGTTTGTTTTTTTTTTAATAAAAATTTAATTGAACTATATTAATAGTGTGTAAACAATATTAAAATTTTGGAAATAATAAATGTTTTTGTTTCTTCAACAAAAAAGGAGTTGCCCCCCTTAATAGATCCCAATTTCTTAACCTTGTATTCGGTGGTGAAATTGACCAGTACCGTCTTTTTGGAATTAACGGACAGTTCAACTTCCTTGCATCAAACCTCCAAAATTCTTAATGCAAAATTCGTTAGGCCTGCCAACGTATTCTCGTCCTGTCCTGTAATCAGGATCAAAACGTCATCCGCATACGCCTGTGTATATGCCTGCTTCGTTTACCTGACCAGTAGTTCCTTTACAACAAGAGACCACTCAGTGGGCGAGAGGACTTCTTTTGGACAACCCCTCCACACCCGTCCCCCTCGTGTCGCAGACCTTTACTGTGCTTCGACTACTCTCCCAATTAGGGCGTTATCCAGCCACCTGACAAGAGACTTTTGAGTGCCATGTCTCTCTGCTCGTTGGCATATACTGTTTTCTTTAGGCGTATCCCTACAGTCTCACAACATACGGACGCCACATTCACGTGAAGAGCCCTTTTTAGTATATTCCGTTCCATTCGTTTACAATCATTCTAAGACCAATGACATGAAGAGCTCTTTTTACGGGTATTCCGTCCCTATCACACTCCTATCAGACGGTGCAAGGGTACGTGACCCAAACGCTCTGACGAGATTTAAGCCCTATCACCATCGTCGAGTTCTCATAATCCACAGAAAGGGTTCTTGAGTATTACACATTACAAAAATAATGAAAGTTTTGGAGCATTCAATTAACCATTCACAATTGCAATTGTAATGTAATAAAAAAATATTCACCAGATAATTTTTTTGGCCGATTCCTGGCACTATGTTCTCATCGAGGTGATTTTTGGTATGATGAAATTACTGAAGGTATAATACCAAATAAGTATCACAACTATACAAAAATGCCACGGGCCAAATATAAATTAACATAAAGACGTGTATTGCAAGGTAAAGATTATCAATTCTTTATTTGTCCAAATGCACGGCAGTTCCGGCTCGGCAGAGTCGTGAGCCCATTTTCGCCAAAGAGAAATCTCGGTCCTATCGATGTTTCCTGCAAATAAAGAAGTCATCACACGTATCATCGTTGACCTAAATTGTTGACGTTGACCAAATTTTATTCTAGTAAATGTGCAAGTGCTCCGTGGTTAAAGCCAGGAAGCTAGATTGAAAGTTCTCGATTTCTGGCTGATCGGTCGATGTGAACACTTTCACCTTCCTGATTAAGGGCGCAGGACGATACTCGGCTTTTGGCCAAGCCGCACACTCCTGCTCGGGTGAAAATGCTTGATTGCTACGCTCTAATAGCCCATTACCTACGTTATTGCATTTCAGGGCACATAACCCTCTCATATACTAACGAAATCCGCTGTAAGCCTGGCGACTCTGTACCTGCAGTATTTCTTACTCTTTTAAATTTTACATGTATGTATGCATGTATGATTTGGATGATCCACATGTAATTCAGTTTGGTGTGCTAACCTCTTAAATCATTTTTAAAAACTCATGAGATGATCATGGTCTGGAAAAAAAAGAAATTCTCTTTAATACAATACAAATTATTAATTTATTCGCAGGATCCTGAACAAGAAAGTCTTTAATGTATTTTTAGTATTCATTCATTTAGTAATTAATGAAATAGTTTCAGAAATAGTTTATTTATCTAATGCAGCTTGCAATAGCTTGCATATGTAATAATGAAATAATAATTTTTTTGATTATCTAATTTAAATATACTTTTGAACTTGTAATGTTCAGCTGGGGATCAGAGCTGAAGTACTAAGTAATGCACTGTTTACGACATAAATAAAAGTTTGTAACGGTGCAGACAAGCTGCCCCAAACTTTTATTTAATCTATATTTCAATTT
Organism: Sycophila sp. Sp_5; assembly: GCA_018906775.1. Classification (NCBI taxonomy): domain Eukaryota; kingdom Metazoa; phylum Arthropoda; class Insecta; order Hymenoptera; family Eurytomidae; genus Sycophila; species Sycophila sp. Sp_5. The sequence continues at coordinate 63,483 of JACCID010000386.1, forward strand.
TAATAGATCAAATTTCATTCACTTGAAAATGTGGTAAAAAAATTGTTTAATAGAAGTTGATTTGTTTTTAGGTTTGGCAGAAGCAGCTCGGGGATCAGCATCAAAGACTAATGACAAAATTATGTTTTTGTATTTGTCTTTCTACTATTCTTCTATCACGCTAATAACATTGGTTGATTTATTGTCAAAACGGTGAATAAACTATTGTTAAAAATTGATTATATATTTTTTCCCTACAATATGTTATTTGTACTGTATATTTGAATAAAAAATATAATAAAAACTATCAAGCTATACCTTTTAGTTAAATTTTAAATACAATTATTGTTACGGAACCACTATACCGGTCGCGCTCAAAGAATAATGACAAAAATATAATTGATAAAAAAGAAGTCTATTAAATTGCTCTTAACTCTATCACGGCTTAGCAGAGAGTGAGACAATTTGTTTTTTCTTGCCCTTCTCTTTTTTCTCCGAGCGGATTTTGTCTTTTTGTTTTTTCCTCTTTATTTTTTATTTAAAACAAATCTTAGCGATGAGAGTCTTTATGGCTCCCGTCCGTGAGAGTGTTACGCCGTAAAAAGAAATAAGTATAGAATAATAACAAGTAAATAAGTAGAAAATGAGAGAAATAAGTACAGAATATTAAAAAGTGGATAAATGAATAAAAGCAATAAACTAGACTCTTTTTTCGACGTACCAAAATTCCTGTGTGCCCCTCCAAGGAAGCGTAAAATGAAATAAGAATACAAATTAAGGCAAGAACAGAGATGAGGTAGATCAAGCAATAAGACGCCGATATAATAAAGAAGAATTTAGATACAATTTGTAAATGGATGCAGATAAATCTTCAAAGCAGAACATGGAAACGCACAGAGCACACCCGCTTATCCTTATGGTTGGATTCCGCGAATGAGTCACAAAACAATTTTTACTACTGGAATAAGTCTCCGCATAATCAAGTTTTCGGCACAAAACTAATAAGTTATCTTCTAGCCTCTCTGAGCATCGTCAAGAGTACGGGAGACCGCACGCTGTGGACTTAGAATCTGGTACGTCGATCTCCCTGCATTATATTGTACCCTATATTATATTGTAATTCCACTCGAAATTTTTAATCATTAAAAAATCTATAACCTTTGAAATTGTGTGAATCATGTTTATTTGTTTTTCCGAATAAATTTAGCCTATACTCCTTATTTTGGACGTAACAAGAGCGCCGATGACTGCTCCCACCACGTGATCCATCTTTTATCGGTGACTATCATCACCGGTGGTGGAAGTAAGCGGTCCCGGACGATTACCTACCACCTCTCGAATTGCCGTACACGCATTGCCTACGCAACAATCACATTTTCTTTGTTGCGCTGAGACTCTCACCTCCCGTCTTTCTCCTTTGTCCGCTCGAAAAGAAAAGGGTTTACAACTTTTTTATTTGGAACAATAATAATATATTACAGGTAAACTACTTAAAATATTTATGTTGTTTTGTTACGTAGACGTCGCTTTCGTTACATTGATAGTGTAATCATATAAAAATTTATATTGTTATTTAAAAATTTTTACGATTTGTACCGTCACGATTTTTTGAATAGATCGTATCTCTGGACTTGAATTTTCTTATTTGCATAATGTAAGTAAAACGGTTATGTATGTGCGTATGTTTAATATTAAAATAAGATCGATTAATATTGGTCGATTAATATAGATCGGAAATATTGGCCCCGGACACTTAAGTACCAATCCACGCAATGGGGATGGATTTTTCTCTCTCTTATTTGTAAATAGTATTTTTAATTATGTTTTTTTTTAAGTATGACGTACACAGACAAGCCTGGCCCATCAATACAAAGTTTTTAATTAATTATCTATTTAAAAGGCAGGTGAAAGGTTTTTTAAGTGGATATATTTATTAAAAAGAAAAAAGAACATAGTTTTATATGTTTATAAAATGTCGAAGCCTTTCATTTAAAATAAGAGAGAGAAGGACATTATCTAAGCATAATGCTTTTTTAATAAATGCCCATATATCAACGCCTCATAAGAAGAAAATCCCGTGACTACATTTTTGTGACGAAGACTATCCCCTTTAGCATTTTTGCGACGAAAAAAATCTTTTGGGCGATTTTGCGGCGAAGACTATGCTTAAAATGCCGTAAAGGGCTATATTTATTGTTTGTTATTGTAACTCTATAAATTAAAAAACGAAAGATGCAGTATTAAAGTATGCATCATATAAACGAGACAAATTGAATCATTTAAAAAAAAAAAGTAATACTAATCTATAATCTGTGCTAATCTGTAGATTTTATTTAAATATTAGAATCCTAATGTATTTTTATCCATAACAGAAATTTGTTTAATATTATTTGACGCCTGGGAGCAAGTAAGAGCTATTTTGATATCACTTCAACTAGGAACGTCATTTTTTAGATCTTGCTCATAATATTTTTTCTGAGCCAATTTTGCTATCGAAAGAATATAAAAAAAAATAAAAAACTCGTATTTCTAGGAATATTTTTACTGTAAAATGAGGGTTAGTCAAATATTCATGAGGGGGGATGACGAAGGCTAGGGGGGAAGAGAGAGATGAGGGAGTATTGTACGAACATTTTTTTACAACTATAAAATATAAGAAGATATATGTCCAAAAAAAATTTGTTTATATTCTAGAAGCAATTGGTCTGAATACATGTATGTACCTAAAATGTTTCTAAATAGGGTTGTAACGGTGATTGCTGGATTGGATTATTCGGCCCTATTATATTTAATTATGTTAAATTCAGCCCCTTGGCCAATCACTGTTCCAACAATCACTGAAACAAGAGATCCGCGATCCTCGGATCGGCAGGGCTAGCAAGGTCGGCAGATGATTGTACATTGCTCAAGTTCTTGTTGTGACAAATAATAATATCCTTTGTTATTTAATAATAAGTATTTACTGACGGATTCAATATACTTCAGTGTGTTGCGGACGCACCGTTGGGAGTTTGATTCTGATTGTAAGTTTTCGGTGTAATACCCCGAATTCCACCTTTGATATACGTAGTATGTTTTTCATATTTAAAAGATTTTCCTTAAATGCAAATAGACTCTCACCTACTTCTTCAAGCTTTTTTCGCATCAATACTACATCGTTTTAGCTTAATATAAATTCATAATTGCCATTATTTCTTGCAGCTTCTATAGCTTGATACATTATATTTCCCCGCGTAATATATTTATGTAAAAGGTGTCTAGTTGATACTACTACATTATATAATGTGTACATAACCGAATTATTTGCATTATTCATTAACATTTGTACCTCTATTAATTTATTACATATTTCTTCCCATTCATCTTGATCTTGCTTTGTTCGTTCAGACATCGTACTTTCAATATTCCTCTGGGGTCCTCTAACTAATATTGCGTCTTCCTTTTTTATGTAATCGAGTGGAGGTCGGTATAATAATAATTCGTCTATCGGGAGGGTGCCCTTCAGGTGTTTTATTTCTTGGTCCACATGATGAAAAATATGATATATTTCTCCAAACTGTTTTTCTATCTCTTCAAGGTGACTAAACGATACTGGATATCGTTAAAAAATGCTTTCTTTAAATGATTTACTTCCATTTCTAATTTTCTTATATGATACATCTCCCATACGGTGTCTAAATAACACTTGATTTCCTATATCTTGTGAATAAATTGCAGGCCATATGCGTGTTCGAAGATTATCCTAGGTTAACAATGGATATGTGTTGTTTATTTTCCGCTGGTTGACTTGGATAGTAGCACAATTGCCAAAAGTATTATAGCCATCCTGTAAAAATAAATAGTAGGTTTACTCGATGTATTCATTTGAAGATTATATTTTTTACTATTTAAGTCGTTCTTATAATATTACTAACGGGTATGCCAATCGCAGTATCGTTGATTACTTAAGTGTAAAATTTGCCTAAGATTTTCGCATTCGAAACAAGTAGCATAGGTTAATCCTTCTGTGTCGGTTGCAGCTATTCTTTTGTACTGTGACGTTATGTTTCGTCCGCGAGAGTCGCGAGACTTCCCCGAACAACGCCGACAAAGCTTGCACCACAAGTGCCCGGGACTTTTCCTATTGAACGGGCGCCAGGTATTTGAAACACCGCCCCGGGCTGCTTCCTTCCTTCTGCGCTGGCTAGCTGCTAGGAGAGCTAGAGACCTAGACTCGATAGCCGACGGGGTTCGGCTATCCGCGACAATCGGACTGTTCAACCACACGAAACACACTCTCGTAAATAAGACAACGACGTAAATTTTAATCTATTTATTCGCCTCTTCCACTGACTCTCACGGCGACATACAAATTCTCTTATAAATCTACGGTTCGCTGGCACTTCGCTAATTCACGCGTCTCGTACGCCACACGATCGCAATTTACCTACGCGTCGACACGACAAAAATCTACTACGACACGACTCTACTTCTCGTCGACTCGCGTTCCGGATAGCGGCACACTCGCGACAAACTAGCCTCCCGACGGCTGAATTATCCGAGTTACAGCACTCTACACGACCCTCAGCCAAATGCTCTGCTCCACTCAACGGCGTCCTTCTCTCGCCTCCTCGACGTAAATTTCCTTCGACGCTCGACCGACAGACGACTTCGACTTGACTCCGACTTCTCGACCTGACTTCGCGACACGACTCTACTTCTCTTCTCGACAGACTTCTACAAAAACGACAAAATACGGAGCTTCGAGCTGGGGGTGTGCTGTGGTAGCGATCCAGGCAACGAGTGTCCTTCGAAAGATGGCGATCTCTAACGCAGGGTTGGCGTCTCTCGCCCTCTCACTCGCACTCGCACTTCGCAATTAGTGTCTCTCTTCAACCGGCCTAATTAACGAAAAAGAACGTGAGGTGTCGCGCGAGTACTTCATTATCGCGCTTAGAATCGCCCTGTAGGACGATCTAGTCGCGGCGCGCGCGCCCTCTATTCCCGGACGGCTCACGAGTACTTTCATTATGGCGGAGGCGCCGTGTGTACGCTAGGACTCGCGAACATGGCGAACGTGCGCTGCGCCACCGCGTGCATTAATTGTGCGGGCGGAGGCGCGGGCCCTCCGTACGGCCCTGCCTGTAGTCGAGCTCAACGAGCTCGAGCGGCGCCTTCGTTCGCGGCGCATGCGCGCCTCTCGCGCCGTCCCGCTTCAACACGTGCCGCGCTAGGCGGGCAACACGTGCTCGCCGGGTCTTCATTTGCCGCCAAGTTGTTCTCCTCGCGGCCGATGTCCAGGTCGCCGTTCCCTCTCGTGGTTGCGTCGCTGGTTCATTGAGTGTGTGAGTGAGTGTGCGTGTCGTCAGCGCTGCTCCCCAGCGCTTCAAGTGTGCCTCGTGCGTCGGTTAGGGTCAGGGCGCCGGGCTGTCAGCTGGCTCGCCGCCTCGTGTGGACGTTGTCTTCGTGTAGCCGGTGACAGCCGGGAAACCCGCTGAACGTCGCGCCGTCTCTCCTCCTCTCGTCGGTGCTCCGGGTGTGTTTACCGTAGCGTCGTCGCGATGTGGCAGCCGCAAAACCTCCGGAAACGCGCGTCGTGTAATATTAAAATAAATTAGCTAGCGCGATTGCGTGGCGTCGATCGGCGTCCTCGTTGCCTGGGGGAACCTCATCGGCGCGGGTCCGCGATACTACCGCGCTTGGGGTCTTGGGTACCCAGTCAGCTCGCGACTCCTCCTGTCTTCACGGGATACTTATTTCGCGACGCCTTCTCTCTTCTCCTTCTACTCTTCTCCTCTAGGTCGCGACTCTCCTTTTCTTCACTTCCTACTTCCTCTCTCCTCCCTGCACTCACTTCTTAGCCGGTGGCGGCGAAGTGGATCCGCCGTACTGGCATCGAAGCGCCCACTCCACGTATGCCGGGGAGTACGCTCTCAGCCAATCCAGGAGGCCCAACATGTCGCTCCTATACAAGCCGGCAATGGCCGCAAGGGGCTCTTGCTCCGCCGGAGGGTGGCGGGCTTCGGTGTCGGCAACGGCGTTCTGGCTAGCGGTTGGGGCCGGCGTGGCGGCAGCTGCGGCTGCGCGGGGAGCCGTGCTCAAGCGGGCTGCCGGCGTCTCCCGGCGGCTGGTGGGCGGCTTAGGGGCGCTGGAGGCAGTAGAGGTCGCGGTGGCGGTGGCTCTTCGCGTCAATTGGGGCTCCTGCCGGGGGTCCTCCCGTAGTCCCACGGCCTCCGCGGAGCCAGGCCGGATCGTGCGGCGGGGGTACCGGGTTCACCCCGTATCGCGTGGTGATCCATGCCTTGTGGGCTGTACTACAGCGGGGGCATGTGGCCAGATCCTCGCCCCTGCGGCCGCAATTGTTGCAGTAGACGAACCGGACCGGGGCGGAGCAATCGTGCTTCCGGTGCCCGGTTCGCCAACAATTATAGCAGGCTCGCGGGGGAGGGTCCCGGGCTGGGTCAGTGGGGATCTCATACCGAACATCATACCCTGGCGTCGAACCGGCAACTCCCGTGCCATTACCCTGGCCTGGGTGGGCTGGATGGCGGTGAAAGCTATGGGGCGCCGTAGCCCCCGGTCGCTCCTCTTCAGGCCCCTGCGGGGGTTGTCCTCGACCTCGGCTAAGCCGTCGCACCGGCTGGATGTCGGGTTCTGGGGTGAGAGGCGCAGGAAGGCCACCGTTAAGGGCGGTGGGCCCCACCGACCCAACGAGTCGTCTCCGCTCCCGAAGACGCCGATGAGACAGAGGACTCCTCCACGTCCAAGGCCCAGGAGCCTAGTCCAACGGTTGGAGATGACGCGGGTGGCTTCTTGGCGCGGCAACCTCTCCCTCGTCCGACATTCGGGAACCATAAAAGGCCCGTGGTCCAGGACTCCTCCAGAGTCTCCGCATACAGGTCCTCGGGAAGGTCCACCTCCGTTCCCGGGGAGGCAGCCGCGGAGACCGAGAGCGGCCCAATCGGGTCCTCGCTGGGTATCCCGCCGGCCGTATCCTCTTCGGTCCGCGGCTGTTCGTCGCGACAGACTGTGGAGGGGATTTCCTCCTCCTTACCCTCCGCAAAGCGGCTAGGCTCCCCCGAGCCTCTCGCTACGGGGGCAGCCTCGGGGCAGGACGAGGTTTCCTCCACGACCATTGGGTCTGGTTGAGCCGTTCCCGTGATCTCGGGTCCCGCCGCGGAGCGGTTAGACTCCCCCGATCCTCTGGTCTTGGGGGCAGTCTCTGGGAGCCCGAGGTCATGGCCTGCTGTCGGGGCCGACATCTGCTCTCTTCGCTGGTTCGTCGCGACAACTGAAACAGGAAGTCAGGAAGGTTAAGGGGGAATAATGGGAGTATTGCGCGGAGGCAGGTATCGTTTAAGCTCAGACACATGTACCTTTGCGCTTTGCCTGTTTCCCTCCGTCTCGACTTCATACACGGTCGGGGACAAAATCCGAGTTACGCGGAACGGACCACCATACTTCGAGGTCATCGGTGCGAGCTTTGCGGAAAAAATGCTGAGCCGCGCTAGACAAGTGATGCTCGCGTCTCATTACCGAGTCCCCTACGTTAAACCTAACATGTCGCCGACCGCGGTTGTAGTGTCTCGCCTGAACTTCTTTCGAATCGTCTATGAATTTTGCGACTAAGTCTCTAAGGGCATCTAATTTCTTCATGCGTTCGACCCATTCTTGGGGGTCAGTTTGCGTGAGGAGAGGATGTACCTCTGCCCGTTGCCTCAAACTTCGCACGGGTGTGGGATGACGGCCGTAGTTTAGGAAGGCGAGAGAAACTTTCGTCGAGGCCTGCGTCGCCGTATTTATCGCGTGGCGCAACTCATGAAGATGAGCATCCCAGTTCTGGTGATAGGTCTTGACAAACGTCGTGACCATAGTCTTGAGAGTTCTGTTACTCCTCTCGACAGGGTTTGCCTGCGGGTGATACGGCGGCGTCGTGACCTGTTTCACGCCATACTCATCTAACGTCTTCGTCAAATGCTTGTTTACGAACTCACGTCCGTTGTCCGTCAGGAGGTATTTCGGCGTCTCCCAACGGAACAGTACCAATTCCTCGAACGCAGCCGCGACTGCTTTACGGTCGGCACGACACAAAGGTTTAATCTCGACCCATCGCGTGAAAAGGTCTTGAAAGACAAGGAGGTATTTGAATTGGATCTTACTGGCAGGAAATTCGATGACATCTGCCGCTACCACAAACCAAGGACGTTCGACGACCCTTTTGCCGATTAGTCCTTGTGGCGCGAACTGAGATGTCTTGTACTCTTGGCATTCGCGACAACTTCTTACGAAGTCATGAACGTCATGCCATGCTCCAGGCCAGTAATATTCCCGGGCCACCCGATCGTATGTTTTCTCAATTCCGAGATGTCCAGACGAGGGAGCCCGATGTGCCTCCTGTAGCACATTTTCGTGATGAACCTTAGGGACCACCAGTATCCAGCCTTCTTCTGGAGTCGCGATCGGATCCAAAAGGGGGTCGGCGCGATGTCGATAAAGCAATCCGGCTTCTACCTTACATCCGGGGTACTTCAGTGGCGTCTCGTCAACTTCGCGCAATCGTCTGAGGTACCATTCGTCTTCGACAACGTCAAATTCTGCAACTTCAACTTCGTCCTCCTGCATTCGCGATAAGGCATCTGGGACATGATTTAGAGCTCCCTTTCGGTGAACAATGTCGAAGTCCCATTGTTGCATTTTGAGGGCCCAACGAGCCTGTCTGCCTGTGGGATCCCTTAAATTGCGCAGCCATCGCAGGGCACTATGGTCAGTTATCGCGGTAAAGTGATACCCCTCTAAGTATGGTCTCAGATTCTCGATCGCCCACAGGAGTGCTAAACACTCCTTTTCAGTGGTAGTGTAGTTCCTCTCTGCGGGCGTCAAGACGCGACTGACATAGACGATAGTGTGTTCGCCATCTTCTTTTTCTTGGGTTAGGACCGCCCCAATCGCGAAGTTGCTCGCGTCGCATTGGACGACGAACGGCTTGCCGAAGTCGGGTCTGGCTAGAACCGGCGCGATTGTCAATGCCCTCTTAAGCTTATCGAACGCCACTTGTTGTTCTGCCTCCCAGATCCAGGGTTGGTCCTGTTTAAGGAGTTTGAGAAGCGGCACTTTTAACTCGGAATCTTGGTCAATGAATCGCGAGTACCAGCCCAGCATACCCAGGAATCTCCTCAGTTGTTTAACTGTTGTAGAAGCGGGGTATTCCAGTACTGGCGCGACTATCTCGGGATCAGGACGTAACCCTTCGTGATCCAAGAGATAACCAAGATACCGCACCTGCGAGCAGCATAATTCACATTTGTCGCGATTGATTGACAATCCAGCGTCTCTTAGCTTCTTCAGCCCAAATTCAACCCATTTAAGGTGCTCCTCGTAGGTCTCGGTGACGATTATGATATCGTTGAGATATCCGAAGACATAGGGCTCTACCTCCGGTCCGAAACGTGATCTCTCCGCGTCGACTCCAATATTGGTCTTTGGGGAGGATTCTGCAGATGCGCCGTTTGTTCTGCTAAAGTGGCGAGTAACTGGTAATATGCGTCTACCGTATAGTCATTTCCCGGTTCTTCCCCTTGACTACCGTTTTCTTCGCAATCTACGTCCGACATACTGGCGTCTGACCTTGTCCGAGTTGGTGAAGATGGTGGTGTCGGATGTCGCGGGCCGGTCGGATCTGGGGTGGGCTGTGCTGCTGTCCTGGAGGTAGAAGGTAAAGGTTGTCCTCCTGCAGTAGTCGGCGGGTCTACGCATTGTGCGACCATACGTAGCAAATGCAGCCTCCAGTTATTCTGCTCCTGGATGTCGTGTTGCAGAAAAATTTGCCGCTGCCCGCCCGTCGACGTCCGGCATCCAGCAACCGTGGCGCTCACCGGGGTCGCGACAGCCGTGGTAGGGGTTGAGGTGGTGGTGGTGGTAGTGGTCGCCGTGGTTAAGGGGAGATTCGTCCGTGGTTCGTAGACGGACTCCCATTCCTGCGGTCGCGAGGTAGACGAGAGTATGGGCTCTGTCAGTTCCTTTAATAGGGACTCGTGCACTTGCAAACGTCGTTTCGGTGCGGCCAGCACGGTGGCCGTTGGGGAGACACGAGATTCGCCGTCCAGTCCAGGTAAGTCCCTCCTATCCATCGTCGGGGCCATCAGTGTCTGGGGTGCCGTCATCCCTGAAGGTTCGTCGACCGTAGCATCCCACGGTACCTCCATCGCCAACACTCTTCTGCAGGATGCACGTAGAAGCCGCTCCCTTAACTCTCGGGGTGCTCCTTCAGGACTGCAGTCCTGTATCCTCAATTGTTCCACTAACACAGCCGGATTCATCCGGTTTATTTGTTGCGCCAGTTTGGCGACCGCCGCGTTCCTCCTTACATTGGCCTGAATCCACGATGTGCATTGCTCCTTGGTAGCCATCTTGACGTAGAGTTCGTTTTTATTTGCTATTCTTGGCTCGTCTAATAGCCGGTTGCCTACTATAATCTGTCGCGTCTCCTGAGAAAAGAAAAATACGCGATCTAATTTCCGCGAGCAATACCGTTAAGGCGACGAAATAGAAAAACGCGATCAAAAACAAAGTCTTCCGAACGTTTGGTTACTCCGGAATCGTCAAAGGGAGACAACCAGGGGCTGGGCAAAGGTACAGGGTCAGTAAGCGGGGAAGGGTGGGGTGGTTCAGTCGCGAGCAACACCACACTTCAATTTCCCAAGTTGTAGCCAAGCCAAACCAAATAAATATATGAAATATAAAAATAAGTATTCTGGCGATTACCGTTGAGGTACTTGCTAAAAAAGGGGAAAATTTTTCAAATTTCAGATTCGTTGATTGAGTGGATAAACAATCTTGAGGTAAAAATAAAATTCTTGATTCAAAATTATTATCTTCCTGAAAAATCCGCGAAATACTACCGTGATTCGACGTTAAAAAACCTGCAATCGCGAAACCCTGAAATCGACCTGAAAAAAATAAAATCCTTTGGTGATGTATTATCTTGGAAAGTGCCGATATTAATTTCGTTGAGTCTTGATTGCCAATTTCTTCTTGATGCCAGTTTTGTGTAAGTCGCGACTGTATCTCGCGGTATTAAATCTTCAATCTTCGCTGAAATCCCTAAACGAGCAATATTCTACTAGAAAATGGCATAGAACACAAAATTTAATTTAATTTCAATAAATATAGGGCTTTGGCTAACAACTGGGCGACCCAAGACCCATGCGACACTTAACTTCTAAAACTACAACTAAAATAAAATAATCACGCCAAAAGTGCGAAAGGGGGCGATTCGACCCGTGTATTACACCCGATTTTATCGGCCGTCGGTGTTCCTCAGTGAATAACTGGCGAAAACTGACTTTTCATCAAATTAAGATGGTTGAACAAAATCAGGCGACCACGCTCAAGAGGATGACTCAGTGTACACTTTTAGAGTCGGGTAACTACCATGGGAAAATTCCCAACCCAATACCAATCACTTACACGACTTAAATCTACTCGCGTCAACTAACCTAACTCGTCAAATACTCGCGTCACACATACCTACGCTCTCACACTCTCACACTCGCCACGTCGCACAATAAAAAATTTCGAACGTCGAACAACTCGTCTCAACTCAAAGATGGCCGCTTCCGGTCCGATTGCCACGTGTCTATTGCGGCCCCACGTTGGGCGCCATTTTGTCACGTTGTGTTTCGTCCGCGAGAGTCGCGAAACTTCCCCGAACAAAGCTTGCACCACAAGTGCCCGGGACTTTTCCTATTGAACGGGCGCCAGGTATTTGAAATACCGCCCCGGGCTGCTTCCTTCCTTCTGCGCTGGCTAGCTGCTAGGAGAGCTAGAGACCTAGACTCGATAGCCGACGGGGTTCGGCTATCCGCGACAATCGGACTGTTCAACCACACGAAACACACTCTCGTAAATAAGACAACGACGTAAATTTTAATCTATTTATTCGCCTCTTCCACTGACTCTCACGGCGACATACAAATTCTCTTATAAATCTACGGTTCGCTGGCACTTCGCTAATTCACGCGTCTCGTACGCCACACGATCGCAATTTACCTACGCGTCGACACGACAAAAATCTACTACGACACGACTCTACTTCTCGTCGACTCGCGTTCCGGATAGCGGCACACTCGCGACAAACTAGCCTCCCGACGGCTGAATTATCCGAGTTACAGCACTCTACACGACCCTCAGCCAAATGCTCTGCTCCACTCAACGGCGTCCTTCTCTCGCCTCCTCGACGTAAATTTCCTTCGACGCTCGACCGACAGACGACTTCGACTTGACTCCGACTTCTCGACCTGACTTCGCGACACGACTCTACTTCTCTTCTCGACAGACTTCTACAAAAACGACAAAATACGGAGCTTCGAGCTGGGGGTGTGCTGTGGTAGCGATCCAGGCAACGAGTGTCCTTCGAAAGATGGCGATCTCTAACGCAGGGTTGGCGTCTCTCGCCCTCTCACTCGCACTCGCACTTCGCAATTAGTGTCTCTCTTCAACCGGCCTAATTAACGAAAAAGAACGTGAGGTGTCGCGCGAGTACTTCATTATCGCGCTTAGAATCGCCCTGTAGGACGATCTAGTCGCGGCGCGCGCGCCCTCTATTCCCAGACGGCTCACGAGTACTTTCATTATGGCGGAGGCGCCGTGTGTACGCTAGGACTCGCAAACATGGCGAACGTGCGCGTCGCCACCGCGTGCATTAATTGTGCGGGCGGAGGCGCGGGCCCTCCGTACGGCCCTGCCTGTAGTCGAGCTCAACGAGCTCGAGCGGCGCCTTCGTTCGCGGCGCATGCGCGCCTCTCGCACCGTCCCGCTTCAACACGTGCCGCGCTAGGCGGGCAACACGTGCTCGCCGCGTCTTCATTTGCCGCCAAGTTTTTCTCCTCGCGGACGATGTCCAGGTCGCCGTTCCCTCTCGTGGTTGCGTCGCTGGTTCATTGAGTGTGTGAGTGAGTGTGCGTGTCGTCAGCGCTGCTCCCCAGCGCTTCAAGTGTGCCTCGTGCGTCGGTTAGGGTTAGGGCGCCGGGCTGTCAGCTGGCTCGCCGCCTCGTGTGGACGTCGTCTTCGTGTAGCCGGTGACAGCCGGGAAACCCGCTGAACGTCGCGCCGTCTCTCCTCCTCTCGTCGGTGCTCCGGGTGTGTTTACCGTGGCGTCGTCGCGATGTGGCAGCCGCAAAACCTCCGGAAACGCGCGTCGTGTTAATATTAAAATAAATTAGCTAGCGCGATTGCGTGGCGTCGATCGGCGTCCTCGTTGCCTGGGGGAACCTCATCGGCGCGGACATACACGTCACAGTACATCTCGCAATTTCGCCATACTCTTAATTTTATATTGCACCATTCTGCTGAGCAGACACCGAAATGTTGTAAATATCCAAAACCTGCTTCTCTTCCTATACTTAATTCGAAAAATTGGCCGTACCTGTAAAAACAAGGGGTAGGAAAGCATTCAAACGAGTAAATATATTCCAATCCCTCGTGACAGTTCATAACCCATTTAATCTCCATTGGAAGAGAATTCGCAATTTCTTCGCACGACAAAGTTGTTCGTGTTTCAAGAATGTAAGGCCTTATTTTCTCTTGTACTTTCCAAATCTGTACTAGTTGTATAATGTGTGGAATTCTCCATTGCCTGGCTAATGCTTGTAGGTGTCTCTTTTATCTTTTTACTCATCTTCTTCTAGTGGTGATGCTTACTTCGGGATTTAAGGTGAGATCTCGTTCATTGCGAATAAATTTCACGGCGGCCCCAAAGCAGATAAGTTGTGCTAGATACAGCATTTTTAATGAAATACTGAAAATATTTAGCTGATATTTCCTTTTTAAATATTTGTTTTATTCTATTTGTTTATTTACTTAATATATGAGATTCGTAGCCTGTTAGCATGTACTATCTTATCCTTATTATTTTGTGTTATTTTAATGTTTCCTTTATCGTTAATAATTTCCTTGACTATGTAAGGACCTTCGTATTGACCCTACTAAAAATGCGCGCGCGATTATCGTGCGAACATCGCGCGATTATCGCGCGATTATTGCGCGATATTCTCACGACGTTTTCGAACAAAATGTCGAGCGAAAATCGCGCGATCATATCATTTATTAATTTTTTTTTATATCATTTGTCCATGCATGGATTTCCAGCTGGATATTTTCAACAGTGATATTTTACAAACCTTTTGATAAAATACAATTATTTATTTGAAGAAAAAGCGAACAAAATAAATTTTTAATACCTCAATAAACAAAATAGATAACAGTCATATTTTATTTTTTTCCTGAAAATGTAAGAGAAGAGCTGTACAAGGTTAATTGCTACTGACGACTTATTCATTACTTATTTAACTGATAAGAAACTAGATGCAAACTGATTAAAAAGTAACTTCTTGCTCTAAATCCTTGCCAGACCTGAATATTAAAATTTATAGGCAAAAATTATTTTACAGTATAAACTGTAGCCAAAAACGTCTTTCACTGTATTATAATTTAATTAATTTATATTAAATATAAAAATTTGATATAGTACCCAATGGATTGGGATTGTTGTAACTCGGAGTTTGTGTTGCATTTAATGCTGTAGAAGATAAGAAACATCGGTTTCCTAGATAAAAAAATTAATGAAATTTAATATATTTATATAGTAAATTTAATTTTTAAATTTGATACTTCATAATACCTGGGCCAAAAGGTGTTGGACCACTAGTTACTTTTCCTATACTATTCCTACTAGATTTTGCATCTAGTTTAATGTCTTCAAAGACATTTGTACTATCTTTCAAAACATATTTTCTAAAGTTACGATATTGTTTTTTTTGTTGCTGCACTTTCAAATCAATACTGATGTTTTCCAGCAACTGCCACTAAAGACTCATGTAGTTTACTCATTGCCATAGTGAGTTCTGAAATTATAATAATTAAATATTTGAATTTATTTAATGTTCCTCTAAATCAGTCATGAATTAGTTATTAGTTATATTATATTTTTACCTTGAGGAGTTAGTGTTTTTGGTGTTGTTACGTCCAGGATAAGGAATATAGGCTAAATTTATTCGGGAAAATAAATTAATATGGTTCACACAGTTTCCAAGATTATATATTTTAATGATTGAAAACTTCAAGAGGAATTACAATGATTACACAATTTTCGAACGCAAGACGCAATGTTCTAAAGTTAATTCTTTCTAAAATTAATTCATGTACCTCGCAATAAATGAGATACGTAGATTCTTGGATACAATGGTTGGGTCGGCTGGTTACGGCAGGTCGCGGCGGGTCCCGCTGTCCCTCGTTACTCCGAGCCAAAGGTGTCGATGCTCGTTCGTTTCCTCGCTTTCTCTCTCTCGTTCTACTTATGTTGACGCCGGACGGCAGCTTTCCTTGGTTGCGTCGGTGGGTCAGTCGCCTAGCCCGGTGTTGGAGTCTCTGCTGCTATCCTCGTCCCTCAAATGTTAATGAATAGGCCGTTGCCTTGGCCCGGCACTTTACCGGCAGCCTGATCGGGGCGTCAGATCTCAAGTCCGCAGCGGGCTGTCTCTCGTAATGCTCGGAGCGGCTTGTCCCTGTGTAGACTGGTAGCTTCGCGGATCTGGCTGGTGTGGACGATAATTACGTGCTGTATAGACTCGATACGACTGAACCATAGCTCTTCTTAGATTCGGGCTTTTATACTCCTTTATGGCACCTCCGGTGATTTCCGGTGTTGTGCACTTATTTTGCTCGATTCTTGGAAAAATTCGGCTATTCTAATTTATGATCATTTCTTGTCCGGGCGTGACTAATCTGTTTTCGCGCTGATTTGTGACACGCTCTTGGTGCATATGTCCCTGGACACAGTGTCGGTGGGCTTTGTTCCCTTACGTTAGAATTCGATCATAAATTAGTCAAACTTGACAATTTGAGAAAAATAAAATTCCTCCGAGGAGCCACTTCTGAGGCCTTATTTTTAGAGAAATGGGTTTGCGCGGTACGTTTGATTCCGGGGTATTGATTAGCTTCCGTTTACGAATTGTCTCTAAATATCTCCATATATGGACGTATCGTGGGGAAGCCTTCCTCATCTCTTCTATTGCCTTTTGTATTCTTTTTATAGTTTCTACCTCTTTACGGATTTTGGTATCCGTAAAAAAGAATCGTGGACACTATTTTTCATTCATTATTACTCTGCACTTTTGCCCTCGTTTCTTTACTTATTATTATTCTTTTTACGACGTAACATCTCCCCACCCATACCAGAACGAGCGATCTTAAAAAGATCGTCGTTCGTACATGTAAATAATAATGCTGTTTCCGACTAGATTACCCCATCTTAGTTAATATGACTTGCACATGATTTCTTGCGTTCGGACAAACATATATACGCTTCGCAAATGACAATATATGTTATTAATAAGAAGTGCTACAAAAACTCTATTATCAATGTCGTAACTTGTTAAACGTTTGCACAGATAATAAGATATCATTCGTTATTAATAAAATGTATTACAAACAGAATACGCGTAAAACAAAAATTCCTATCGCTACAAAAGAAAATATCGATATAGTAATTTTGTTAAAATTTCGCAAAAGAATAAGATATATTTTGTTATTAATAAAAGGTATTACAAACAGAATACGCATAAAACAAAATTTTTTATGGCTACAAAAGAAAATATTAATATAGTAATTTTGTTAAAATTTCGCAAAAGAATAAGATATATTTTGTTATTAATAAAAGGTATTACAAACAGAATACGTATAAAACAAAAAATTCTATCGCTACAAAAAAAAATATTAATATAGTAATTTTGTTAAAATTCGCAAAAAAATAAGATATTATTGTTCTTTTCTTAATTTACATTATAAATAGTGGTAAATGTATTTTTTTTTGGGTTCATAAGAACCGAAATTTTCGTTGTTCAATTAAAATTATGTATATAAAATTAGTATTAGATATTAATATAGTAACATAAATTTCCTAATGGGTTTCCACTCAAAGATATATATTTTTTTTCTTAATATATTAGAAAAATTTCTTTCAATTTCTACCTTAAAAATGAGTAAATTTTTTTTTAAAACATTAGTTTATTATAATAGCTCGACAATTAATTCTTAGCAACCATATACCTCTTTTATTTATTATTATTATTATTATTCATTTTTTTCTTTATTTATTTTTATTATTTTTTGAAAATGTCTTGATTGTTTTGATGAAAAACATGAGTTTTCGACTCCTTCCCCTGTCACACGAGTTTCCTGATTTCCATTTTCCCACTCTTCTTGTTTTCCCGGGCATACCTTTAAAAAACAGTCGCTCGTCCCCTGTGTTGATTAGTTCTTTTCTATTCTTACGATGAATTGTTCGAGTTCTGAAATTCTTTCTCTTCTTGAGAGACTCCGTAATAGTTATGCTGTTGGTCGTTTGTCTTCGGATCAAGTATTAGATATTTTGGGTTTTGTTGCTGTACCGCATGTATCGATGTCTTCAATGCCTCAATCTTCTTACCCGGCGAATTTGGCGGATACGTATTCTTCCTTGCCTTCAAGATCTTTTCTGCCTGTGGGACCGGTCTATAATGGTCCCGTAACTGCCGTGCTGTCTAGGCCGCTTGATTTTCCCTTTGCGGGGTCGCCTGCGCCTCGTGTGCCACCTGCTCCTCCCTGCTCTCCTGTTATATCGTACGCCGGGCCTCCGAGATCCTTCGCTACGGCGCCTGCTTCTTTATCTTCTGGGTAAGTGTTATTTTCTTATTTAACAATAAAACTTTTTCTCCTTTTCGTTTTTATATATTTTTTTTATATATTTTTCTTAGCTCTTCTAGACCCGCACCTAATTATCGGTATGTTTTTTTTTTATTTATTTATTTATTTTTTTATTATTTTTTTTTATTTATTCTCATTGTTAGTCTTTCTCTAATTTTTTTCCTTTTATTTATTTTAGTCCTCTCCCGGGTTCTCCGAATGACCCATGAGTACTTTTAAGCGTGCTCCTTTCCCCATTTTTTTTTCTTTTTATATGTCAAAAATCAAACGAAATCTGTCTTGGTTTTCAGCTCCTACAGTCCACCGCAGTCATTTCTTGTCGATGAGGAGAGTTCCGGCTCAGCGCCTGATTCTTCTTGTCCACCGTAATTTTATTTCATATATTTTCTTTAAAAATGGCCTGTGCTTTTTTTTTTATTTCTGTTTTCTTTTACAGGTGACTTCTACTCTTCAATTCCTTAATTTGTGTATTGTTATCCATGTTTGTATTGTTTTTTGAATAATAATAAATGTTATTCTTTTGTGTGTCAATGTTATTGTTGTTTTTTTTTTTTTTTTTATACCTTTACTTCTTTAATTGTCAAATTCGTTCTCCTCTAAATTGCAGTTATACATTTTTAAAAATTCAAATAAACCTTCCACTTCCCCTTCCTTTATAAATCCACCTATCTCTTCCCAGTTCTGTTCTTCTATCTGCTCGTCCGATTGTTGTATGGCCTTATCTATTAATATATTTTGTTCATTTTTTGTATTGTTGAAGATTCTAGACTCATTGTTACTTGAGTGCCTTTATCTTCCATAGACATTGTCTCCTTAATTTCCATTAATTCCTCTTCAATTTCTTTAATTTGTTTTTCTTCCTCTTTTTCCTCCATTAATATCAGTTCACGCGCTTTTTTTCTTATTGTTCTTTGGCCTTACTTCTCCTTCCTTTGTACGTTTCTTTTGCTGCCTTTATTCTCTTTATAGTTCTGATTGATCTTAATCTTATTTCTCTTTGATTTTCGGGTAATAGTAATAATTTATATGGTTTTTCCTGACTTGGTGACATTCTTCTAGTCATTGAAATATTGCACCCTTTACATTTTAACTTATATCGTGCAGCATTCATTGTAACAAAATGTGTAGTTATTTTATATGCATATCTTGTTCTTGGTTCTTCTAAAATACACTTCCTACATCCTTCCTTTTTCGTCTCCAATTCTCGATATATTATCCTTTTTAACATAACCATTTTTTTTATTTTTTATTTATTTTTTTTATTATACTTCTGTACCTATTTCTAACAAGAATTCTGTGCAGCTGCTACATTCAATTACTGGGCTTATAATCTGTATATCTTTTTTGCATAAGTCACAGTATAAGGGTGGTGTATTTATTGTTCCAACATTGTGTTAATTCTCATGTCTTGAAAACTGTGAGATACTTCAAATTGGTATTTTATCATACAGTTATTGCAAATTACTAATTCGAAGTTATTGACGTCATAAAAATATGTTATCTCTGCTTTTTGTTTAAAACAGCGGTGTTTTTAGAAATTCTTTGTATGCTTCCGGATGGTTCTCTGGTATTTCTCCGTCAAATGGTGTATCTTTTTTTATTTCCTTGGGCGAGTAATGTACCATGTGAAGGGTTTCGTTAGCTTCCTTTGCTGTAATTACAAAGAGGTAGTATTAATGTTTAAATCGGGATACATTTTTTGGTTTTTCATTATTTACTTCGTTTTTTTGTATTTGTTCTTCTGCTACTTTATTTTCTTGTGTTTCTTCCGCTTGTTGTATTTCCCTTTGTTACTATTTTGTTCTTTTTGGTCCTAATGTAATAAAACTACGTAACTGAATTCCATATTGCCCCTACGAGGTGTAATGAGAATCCATATAGGCTATATAATGCATATCCATGGATTACCGTGTCTATTACTAATTTAATGAATCGGCAGGCAATGATTATTCCTATTATTCCTGCGCTAGCGGTTCCAAATGTTTAAAATTTTGTCCACATTTTTTCCCAAGCAGATTCAGCGATTTTTGCCAAAGTTTCTTGATTAAATAAATTTCCAATAGTCATGCCTTCTGAGTTGATTGTACGTCCTGTCATTCCTAACGCTATTTTGTTAACAACCGCATTTCTTTCAATAGGGAATAAAATTCTGTCTCGTAATCTGTTTAAATCATTTTGTGAATAAATTCCACTGATTGCTAGTGTTTCTGGGCTTACGTATTTCCATGTAGGTCGAGTTTGGGGCGTTAAGAGTTCGGGCGTCTTGACTTCTACTGGGTCGGGCAGTAATTTATACCAGTATTCATTGATTTTGTACATAATTGGTAGTCTTTTGTCACAGGGGACTTGTTTTCCTGTTCGAATTAGTATGTGTGTTCGAGGTGATAAAAAATAATTTTCTCCTTCCCTTGATACTGGTAACTGTTCAAAACATTCTCCTTCGGTGTCTCGTCTCTTTACATCAACTCGTATGCATTTTAATAAATGTATGACTTCTCCTGCGGTGACTACGATGTATCCAGGTTCTCCCATGATTTTATATGCCACTTCTTCCGGTGCAATAGTGGCTAATGCTAAAGCCCTGGAATCCATTGAGTCTTCTTTCAAGTTCGCATTATATGACTCAAAATATCGTAATACATTTGTGTGACTTGTTTTCTTCCACATATTTTTCAACATATAAAAATTTTGAATTTACAAAGGCAAACATATATAAATTGGTGGCTGATGTGGGTTGTTTTGTTTCTACAAATCCATCTTCCTTTCATCTTCTACAATAAATAATTTTGGATGTTCGGTGCGTAAATAGGGGAGCTCCACATACTTTTAATTGGCCTGTTCTCCATAATGCAAATGTTACTCTCATTTGATTCTAGTGAATATAAAATTTTCTTGTCCCCTATTTCTTGAATTTTGTCTATGTGGTCCTTCATATAATAATGAATATTTCTTTTCCCGCATGTGTCGTCAGGTGCAGTGGACCAAAATAAAT
>JACCID010000387.1:0-83794 GCA_018906775.1 Sycophila sp. Sp_5
TTACAACATCGTCATGATCTGACTCATCATCGTCTGAGTCTTGTAGATTTTCTTCATTTATGCTAGAATTTCTTTCTGATGCCTCTAAATCTATTTCTTTGTTGTTATTTTCTATATTATTGTTTCTGTGATTATTTTCTCTGTTTTCATTTTCATTATCTTCATGTCTGTTGTTCATATCCTGTGAGTTTTGTGCATGTTCTTGTATGTTTTTTAAGTATGGGGTGTAGTGTCTTGTTATATCGCAAAAGTGTAAATGAACCCATGTTTTATTTTTGTCCACTGTATAGTGAATATATATTGTCTGCCCTGTTTTCTTTGGGTAATATACGCAGACATTGATAGTAAAATGTTGCGAAAAAACGAATATACAATCCGCGTCTCCCCACTGATTTGCTGACGTTAAAATTTTTCGAGTTCCTTGTGGGTCTCCGCACTGGTCTACTGCGGGTGACTCTGCTAATTCCTGTTTAAATGACTGTACGTCGCCTGTTATCTGCATGGTTGCCATGAGTGAATAAAAAAGACAATTTTCTAAGGGTAATTGGGTAATATTTGTTTCATTTCTTAGGGTTTCTTCCTGGTTCGGGCGGCGCATTGGTCGCAGTCCGTATTGGACTGCGAATCGCGTTGATAACGTCGCATCTTCTTGTTCTATTATTCAGAAGATGATTTTTCTTATCAATCGAAGGGCTTCTGAAGGCTTCCCAAGGACCAATCCCCATATCGGATGGCAAAATTGATCTTCGTTGTCCCGTGGTGCCGAGTTCTTTTGTGATACATCTTTAAATAATGATATGCATTTCTTGCCCTTTTTCTCCTTGTCTCTCGATGTCAACTGCGAAGGAAGCTCTCTGCCCTTGAAGGAAAATGGAAAAGAGATATTGGGGTCCATGGTTTCTTGAATCGCGTGTCGATGCGGGTGAAAATATTGGAGTGAAAGGCGAATTTTGTTATTGTGCTATGGGCGGTTTTCTGCGTTTGTGTTTTTTAAAGGGTTGAGTGATAGTACTCAGCGTTTTCTATTAAATCTGATTTTTCAGGCGTAGTGTCGTCATTTGTCGTATTAGGCTGATAAAAACGTTTCATTATCTGTTTGTGGCTCAACTTTTGTATGTGTGTTCTGTTCTTCATAATTCCGCTCCATATTTCGTGTTTCTTCCGTGGACCTCTGTTAATCCTGGTGGAAGGGCATTTATTAATGCTTCTGCCTCTGGTAACCCTTGGTTTATAGGTCCGAGGTCTAATGTTTTGTTTTTTCTCTTCTGGTTTTTCGGGATTACGAAGTTTGTTATTATCCTCGTTATTGATATTAGGATTTGAGATTGGCGCATGTCTTCTAATTCTTGTTTTTCTGCTAGATCGTATAAGTCTGCTCGCGGACGTTCTGGGTTTTCCTCCCCTGGTTTTAATAGAGGATTTCGGGGATAAGGCATCTGCATTTACGTTCGTTTTTCCTGGTTTATAAATTACTTCGAAATCGCCACCCTCTGAGCGCCGCTTTCAATCTGTTGAATCGAAGCCTCTGGTCGTTTGGTATCAGAAAATGCTTTAAGGGTTCATGATCCGTGATAACTGTAAATTTTTTTCCATAAGATAATGTGAAAATTGCTCCGTGCAGGCGTAAACTACAGCCAGTAATTCTCTGTCATAAGTTGAGTATCGCAATTCTGGGCCCTTGAGGGCTCGAGATGCGTAAGCCACTGGCTGATCCTTTCCTATTGGACCTTGACTCAATATGGCGCCAATAGCATAGTCTGAGGCGTCAGTTGTTACTATAAATTGTTGTGTCATATCAGGTGACCGCATGATTGGTTCTTCACATAGTTTATCTCTGAGAGTCTCGAAGGCTGTTTTGTTGTTCTTTTCCCCAGACAAAGGTACTGTTCGTCTTAAGAGCTTTGTTAAGGGAATAGCGATTTGCGCGAAATTTTTAACAAACCGCCTATAGTATCCTGCAAGTCCGAGGAATTGTTTTACTTTTTAGGATTTGTTGGGACTGGATATTTTTTTACGGCTTCAATCTTTTTCGGATCTAATCGTATTTTTCCATTTCCTGCAATATGACCTAGGAAGTTGGCCTCTTTTTTTAAAAATTGACATTTCGTTGGTTCGATTGTTAGATTTGCATCCGCAAGTCTCTTCATAAGCCGCTGGAATCTAATTTTGTGCTCTGCCAGATCTTTTGCTATGACTATAATATCATCGAGATATACATATAGTTCATAGCCCTGTAATCCTGCTAAAACAAGTGACATTAATCGCTGAAAGGTCGCGGGTCCATTTCGTAGGCCCATGCCCATTCGAGCATATTCGTAGCATCCATAGGGTCCGGCGAATGCTGTTTTACTTGCTGATGCTGGGTCCATAGGGATTTGATAAAATCCTGATTTTAAGTCAATTGCTGTTATGTACCTTGCTGCAGATACATTATCAATTATATCTGTTGTAATTGGTAATGGAAAATTATCTGCCTCTGTTACTTCATTTAGTTTCCGAAAGTCCGTTACCAGACGCCATCTTTTGTTGCCCTTTGCATCCGGTTTTTTTGGTACTATCCACATGGGGGATGAATATTCTGAGGTGGATGGTTTTATAATCCCTGAGTCTATCATTTCTAGTATTTGTTTCTGCATTTCGTCACGCAATTCTTGGGGCTGACGATATTGTTTAGCCCTGATAGGCTTGTCTGATGTTGTCACTATTTTGTGCGATAATACAGATGTTGCCTTAAGTTTTTCTCCTGGTAATCCAAATATTTCCGGTCTTTCTTCTATTAATTCTCTTACATGTTGTTTTTCTTCGTTATTTAAATCTTTTAAATCCATGAGCTGCAATATTTTCTCTGCTCGTGACTTTTTGTCTGCATCAGCATGGCATTGAAATATAGTAGCGTCATTATTGTCAGCTTTTTCTTCGTCGTAATCGAGTATTGCGTCCATCGTATCGAGCATGACTTCGCATGGTTGGAGTTCTATTGATGGAGGGTTAATTCGTATGTGTTTGTCGCTGATATTAATACATTCGGCATATGCTTTGCCATGGCGATTTGTTGCTACAAAATTTCCGAATAATAAATCGGGCCCTAAATCTTGTAGGGGTACAAATCCCGTTTCCGATTCTTCATTTATTACCCTTGCATAATAATTTGTCGCGAACGAGGTGGGTATTAAAAGGACTCGTTCATAACAAAAGGAATGCAAAATGTTGGAAATTTTATAATTTGATCTATTGGATTCTATTGGAAGATCGTCGGACACGATATGTGCTTCGCACGAGAGTCCATTTAGATGAATCTGTATTTTTGCAATCGTTCGAGATGTTCCTGAGGTAACACCGCGTATTCGTAGTATTGATTTATAATCTTTAGAAATTGTTGGTAATAACACCTTTTCTTTTATTACTGTTATTTCTGACCCTGTATCGACATAAAATCTTGCCTTATGGTTTTTTAAGTCGATACTTGTCATTTCAATAACAGGTGGTTTTTTTGCCATAGCTGTTAAGAAACGAACGGTGGCCTCCTTTTCTTTTTCCTCTTCTTGTGCTGGATCTTGATTTTCCCCTACTGCTGCGGCTGGCCGCTCGAATACTGGGGTAGGCATCGGGCAGCCTGGTAGTTTAAAGTCGCGCTATTTGCTTGAAATTGTTGCTGATTATTCTGATTATTATCATTTTGATATCCATTTCTTTGGTATTGTTGGTTATTTTCTAAACTTTTGTCTCTCTGATATCTATTTTCTTGATATTGTTGATGATTATCTTGGCTTCTGCTCCTTTGGTATCTATTTCCTTGGTAGGATTGGCGAGACCTACTTCGATCTTCGTAATAATTTCCTTGATTCCCTGATTGATTACGAGGTGGCTGCGGGCAATTTCGCTGTACGTGTCCTTTCGTATTACAATTCCAACAAGTTAATTGTTCATAATTCCTTTGTCTACATCTGCTCGCAGTGTGACCTGTTTTTCGTCAGTATTGGCACCAAAATTCTTGCTGAGTGTTTGTTTTATATACTTGCGTGGACTCCACTTGTCCGGGGTCAATAGCATTTGGTTGCATTGCCATATATCTAAGGTCAGCATTTTGCGCTGACTGGCACACATGGCGCAACGCGTTTTCATGATCGAATTCTCTGGCTAATTCTACTGCATGCAATAAGTCCCGTGGTCTTTCTCCCCTTACCTGTGTTTGTAGCCTGATTTCTAGTCCATATAAAAAATTTGTTAATGCGGCCTCGTGTGTTTCCGCTATAATAATTTGTTTTTTCAAAGCTGACGTATGTTCATCTAAATTGCAAATTATTTGCGCTCGTTGCCATCGAGCCATCATGCGTTTCCCAAATTCATCTGCGGCCTCGCCTGGTTTTTGCTCATCTCTACGCATATCTGCCTTAATATTATCTATCGTTCGGATATTTGCATATGCCTTATTAAGTGTACTTATTAATTTCTCTACATCCTCGCGAGTTTGGATGTCTTGCAAATATATCATATCAGAAGTTCCGGACAATTTCTCTGTTAATATTGTTCGTAAAAAGGGTATTGCCCCATCACCGTGGTCGTCAAGTACGCGTCTAACTAAGTCACGAAATAACGGAAGATTTTCGACTTTTCCATCGAGCCGAGGAATCATTTTTGAAATAGTATACATATGTCCAATATTTATACTTTGTCTATTATTTATTGTATTTGTTGGAGTGCGTCTCCAGTGATCTGATTGCGTTGTTCGAATAGGTGTCGGATTATATATTTCTTGATTTGCAGGGGTCTGCATGTTATTTGAATATGCATTAACAGCACCAGCAATAATTGGGGAGTGATTATTATTTTGCATTCTATTTAGGTGAGAATTCCCGAAGTAGGGGATGGGAGATATATCATTAAATAAAACTGGCTCGGCCCTGAGTGATCTATTATTACAAGAATGGCGTTCTGTATTATTGTTAATATGTCCCGTATTTTTCATTATTTGCGACTCATTATTCGCTGTTGTATATAATGTCGGTGGCGTGTCTTCAAGTGCCGTCGCAAAAGTTTGTCCGACGAGACTGCCTTGTGCCGGTAATTCCCTAGGTTTTAAGGGAGATATGTCGGCAGCCGAAGGATTATGAAGCCCTACATCGTTGAATGAGACGTATGAGGACTGATTAGCGTTATTTTGTAAATTATTTATTTGTTGTTCGACCGATTGTACTTGTCGAGGTTCTGCAGTGTTTGTCTCTATTATCGTAGGTTGTAAGGGTTCCGTGAGCCCGGCTGTGTTTGCGAGAGGTGGTTCTGATACGGGCCAATTTACCCATTCGGTCTGGTTCTTGGCTGTTGCATTCACGATGTCTACGGGAGGCGGAGATAAATTGTTCGCGCGCGCTTTTTCTATAGCCGTTATATATTTTATTGCTTTCTCTAGTTCATTATATAAGTGAGCTGCGGTTTGCGCCTCCGTTTCGTCTAATAAGGAAAGTGATAGTGATAATTCTAATTGTCCTTTTGCTAATGCTACCGATTGCATATAGGGGTCAAAAAGAGCCTCCTGTGCTATTTTAAAGACTTCTTGAATCTTTAATTTAGTGTTGTCTTGATTTTTTTCTTTATCGGTACGGAAAAGGTTTCCTAAGATTGATTTCGACATAGTGATATGTACTTTAAGGTTCTCTTTTAAATATATTATTTAAATAGATGTTAGTTGTGTCCAAATGGCCCTGACACGATCCCGTTTAAGTTTCTTAATCCCTCTAATTATTCGTTAGTTAAAATAATTAAATTCTTACTTACCAGCAAGCGAGTAGTACCACGAGTGTCCTCAGCATCCCTGATTCAGCTTCCTTCCTTATCCAGATCCTCCAACACCAAACCCGTACACACCTAGCACCACTGTTACGGATTATTTATATACTCGCTTTCGTATATATAATCCTTTATATTTATTCGCGGGGGTTCGTTGGTGTCGCTCCGAACGTACCGAAGTACGCGAGATAGTTGAGGATGGGACTAAGGCCTTTAAATAAATACTTAGGAGTATGTGGATACG
Source organism: Sycophila sp. Sp_5 (assembly GCA_018906775.1). Taxonomy (NCBI): domain Eukaryota; kingdom Metazoa; phylum Arthropoda; class Insecta; order Hymenoptera; family Eurytomidae; genus Sycophila; species Sycophila sp. Sp_5. The sequence goes on from JACCID010000387.1 coordinate 6,029, forward strand.
TTGCTCGTTTATTGACTTGTAGTCGACTCGAGAGAGAGATAGCTTTCGTGGTCGTCGGGCAGCGTGACGTCGTGGAATCGTTACGAGCGCGACGTACAGACCGTCGCGATTGTCGAAATGTCAGAGGCATGTGCATTAGTTCGCGCCTCCTTAAATACCCCCTATATTATCTGAGGTAGGGGAAGTGAGCTACTTTTCGCGCCCAGAGGTTTCGCCAGGCTCTTGTGAAACCCACGAATTCCTCTGCGTTTGCATTCCGGCTCCGAAAGTGCATTGCACTCGATCGCGCATCGTCAGGATCCGTAACAACGTCAAATACTATTTTCGAAATGAAATTTCCCACTCTATCGATTGCCAGTGTAAAAAATGAAGATTTCCATTAAAAACAATAGGTGTCCTTGAAATAACCTTGAAGGTCACGTCCAATGTCAAGTATAAGGTCACCATTGAGTTCCTCGTTGAAAGTTACACGAGGAATAGCTTTACCGCTTGCAAAAATATTCAGAGGTATCTAAGAACCTTGCTGGAGTGTAAATAACTCTGGAGTAACCCTCAAGTTCAAACACTAGCTCTGATTTAATTATGTATCTGAATGTAAAATTTCCCGCTCTATCGATTACCAGTCTTAAAAATGGGGGTTCCTATTTAAAAAAAAACAGTTGACCTTGAAATAACCTTCAAGGTCAAGTCCAAGGTCAAAGTGAATGTCACCATTAGATTCCTCGTTGAAAGTTACTTAAGAAATGACCTTGACCTTTATCAGAATTACTTTACCTCTGAAAATATTCAGCCGTCCCGGGACTTAATTGACATCCTGTATATGGAGATATTTAGAGACAATTCGTAAACGGAAGCTAATCAATACCCCGGAATCAAACGTACCGCGCAAACCCATTTCTCTAAAAATAAGGCCTCAGAAGTGGCTCCTCGGAGGAATTTTATTTTTCTCAAATTGTCAAGTTTGACTAATTTATGATCGAATTCTAACGTAAAGGAACAAAGCCCACCGACACTGTGTCCAGGGACATATGCACCAAGAGCGTGTCACACATCAGCGCGAAAACAGATTAGTCACGCCCGGATTTCGGACAAGAAATGATCATAAATTAGAATAGCCGAATTTTTCCAAGAGTCGAGCAAAATAAGTGCACAACACCAGAAATCACCGGAGGTGCCATAAAGGAGTATAAAAGCCCGAATCTACGAAGAGCTATGGTTCAGTCGTATCGAGTCTATACAGCACGTAATTATCGTCCACACCAGCCAGATCCGCGAAGCTACCCGTCTACACAGGGACGAGCCGCTCCGAGCATTACGAGAGATAGCCCGCTGCGGACTTGAGATCTGACGCCCCGATCAGGCTGCCGGTAAAGTGCCGGGCCAAGGCAACGGCCTATTCATTAACATTTGAGGGACGAGGATAGCAGCAGAGACTCCAACACCGGGCTAGGCGACTGACCCACCGACGCAACCAAGGAAAGCTGCCGTCCGGCATCAACATAAGTAGAACGAGAGAAAGAGAGAGAGAAAGCGAGGAAACGAACGAGCATCGACACCTTCGGCTCGGAGTAACGAGGGACAGCGGGACCCGCCGCGACCTGCCGTAACCAGCCGACCCAACCCATTGTATCCAAGAATCTACGCATCTCATTTATTGCGAGGTACATGAATTAATTTTAGAAAGAATTAACTTTAGAACATTGCTTCTTGCGTTCGAAAATTGTGTAATCATTGTAATTCCACTTGAAGTTTTCAATCATTAAAATTTATAATCTTGGAAACTGTGTGAACCATATTAATTTATTTTCCCGAATAAATTTAGCCTATATTCCTTATCCTGGACGTAACACGATGTAGACGACGTTTCGTCGTCCTGAGGGTGTTCCTGGACACCGGGACATCGTTTACAGGAGCAGTGCCCGATTTTTTTTCTCAATGACCAAAATCGTGGTGGGATGCCTTGTAGACGACGTCCCGTCGTCCTGAGGGTGTTCCTGGGCACCTGGACATCGTCTACAGGAACAGCGCCCGATTTTTTTCTTAATAACCAAGATCGTGGTGGTCTTCCCTTTAGACGACGTCCGGTCGTCCTGAGGGTGTTCCTGGACACCTGGACATCGTCTGCAGGAACAGCCTTCAATTTTTTTTTCAATGATCAAGATCGTTGTGGGCTGCCATGTAGACGACGTCCCGTCGTCCTGGGGGTGTTCCTGGACACCGGGATATCGTCTACAGGAGCAGTGCCCGATTTTTTTCCTCAATGACCAAAATCGTTGTGGGCTGCCTTGTAGACGACGTCCCGTCGTCCTGAGGGTGTTCCTGGGCACCTGGACATCGTCTACAGGAACAGCGCCCGATTTTTTTCTTAATGACCAAGATCGTGGTGGGCTTCCCTTTAGACGACGTCCGGTCGTCCTGAGGGTGTTCCTGGACACCTGGACATAGTCTGCAGGAACAGCCTTCAATTTTTTTTTCAATGATCAAGGTCGTTGTGGGCTGCCATGTAGACGACGTCCCGTCGTCCTGAGGGTGTTCCTGGACACCGGGACATCGTCTACAGGAGCAGTGCCCGATTTTTTTTCTCAATAACCAAAATCGTGTTGGGATGCCTTGTAGACGACCTCCCGTCGTCCTGAGGGTGTTTCTGGACACCTGGACATCGTCTGCAGAAGCAGCGCCCGATTTTTTTTCTTAATGACCAAGATCGTGGTGGGCTTCCCTGAAGACGACGTCCCGTCGTCCTGAGGGTGTTTGTGGACACCTGGACATCGTCTACAGAAGCAGCCCTTAATTTTTTTTTCAATGACCAAGTGCGAGGTGGACACACGTGTTTAATTTTATGTCTATAACGTTCCCTTTTATCATTCTGTTAACATAAGCATCCAGACACATACCGAAAAGTATCATTGTCTTATTACATATTAGGCCTAGTACACACTAAAAGAATTAGAGCAGCAGAGTAACAACAGACATAGTATAGCACCTTTGCCGGACACTTGCGTAACATATTATTTACGTATTTATGTAATTATCTGTTAATGTAACTAAAACTATTCCTTGTGTTGTATCTACTGTAAAGTCTAATTTATAAAAAAATCATCTATTATTTATAATATTTTAAAAAATTTGTATTAAATTTATTTATATTAAATAAAATGTATTTTATTATAATCATTTAATTGATAAAATGTTATAAAAAATTAAAATTTTTTTTACTTTAAACAATTAAATTTAAAAAAATAATTATTTTCAACATAAATTCAAAAATTATTTTTCAAGCGAACATTATCTTTATTCAGTAGATATAACTAAAATTATTGTTAAATAAAGAGTTATGAGATCAAACTAAAAGGAATTTATTTTTTTATTTGATACGAGAAATTAATACGAAACTTTTCTTGTAAAATCATTATCTAGAGGGTCTGCACTCTTCTCGTAAATAGCTGAATAACTTTCTATAATGCATTTCATGTATTTGATATATTATTCTTATAATAATAAATTTTAAAATCGAAATTAATACAAATGATGTAATGTAATAATATTAAGAATAACATTCTTAAATATTATATATTATTTAATTTAATTTACCTTTTAACTCCCCGTGATTACAATAAATTTACAACACGAGTCTTTTACTATACGCAACTTAAAAATTAAATTATTTGAATTTATAAAATGTAAAATAAGTTTCTATAATTCTTAAAAAAATTATAATAGTTTATAAAAAAAGTAATCTATTCAAAGCTTAGAACAATGATAAATTATTTTAAACAGGAACCAAAAAATTATTTACTGAGCGAGCGTTAGCGAGCGAGGTACGTCGCTAGTAATTTATTATTATACAAAGATCATAATTCAATATTTGGTACGGCCGTAACATATAGAATAAATAACTAAAAGATATTGTAACAAAAAAAAAGAAAAGCAGAAAAATTTAATTACACGACATATATTGGCCCCTTACAAACTGATATTCTAGCTTCATGAAGGATTCGTAATCTTGGTCCTAACGGCACTCCCATTTTCTGCAATCTTTCTTCACTCAAGTAAGGGAGTTCTATCATTCCAATTTTTTCCTTTTCAAATAGTATCGCATATTTCTGAAACCAATTTAAAAGTTAATAATAATAATACTTTCATTTTTTATAATTTAGAAAGATTTGTATTATAATAAAATATGAGTTCCTTTGACGAGCCCACCTAAAATTTCAAGAGGAGGTCGCAGTAATAGTAGTAATAGTACTTAAAATAAAGTGTAGAACCGGGAACAACTCATATTTCAGTAAAATATTAAACAAATGGCATTGCATGAAAGTACTTTTACAAATAGAATGTTATGAAACATTCTTTTGAATTAGCATTATATGAAATTGCTATTTCAAATAGCATTATATGAATAGGAACCATCGATATTCCAGTGTGATGAAACAAATCTTCTAGGAACCAGCTAGGTTCTTCTTCCTACTTTTTCAAATACCGCGGTTTTCTAACACATATTGATTTGCATATATTATTGATGTTAACAAATTTCAGATATTTTACCTCATAACCTAATTCACGCAGAAAAAATCTAATAAGAGGTGGTTCAGTACCGAAAAATTTTATCAACTTTTTAACTCGGTAAGGATTTGAAAGTGCTGGTAATTCAGAATCTTTGTTTAAGAATTGAGATTGAGATCGTATTATTGCCACATTCATTTGTGTTCTTACAGCAGCGATTTCATTCCTCATATCTTCCATTTCCTGAAAGTTAAAATTCAATATTAATTTAAATTATATTAACAGGCGTAGATTTATGAAGGTAAGCTAAAGCAATTTTTTAACATTCAGTGCGTAAAACAGTACTTTTTGGGCCATCTGTAAGTGCGTAAAGCAGTACTTTCACGCACGGTGTGTAAAGCACTTTGCTTTACGCACTGAGTGTGTAAAGCAGTGTGTAAAGCAGTTTGCTTTACGCTGAGTGTGTAAAGCACTTTGCTTTGAGCACTGGGTACACTACGTGATACCACGAATAGAATTATGCATTTTTAATTATTTATTGTTATAAATTAATAAAAAATTTCAATTTATTAAACATTTAACGAAAAAATTTTTTTTTTATTCAAAGCTTTTAAATCCTAATGAACTAATCCTAGTGCGATGTTGAAAACAATTAGGTCTTTAAAATTTTAAATTGTACAAAAAAAGTTTCTCTTTTTTAAAATACTGATAAAGACAAATATTTTAAAATAGTATTTGGCTTTTATGTTTTTCAATAAAATTTTCTTTTTTTTTTTTAAATTATCATTTTTTGTTTTTTTGGAGGGTGGGGGTCTCCGCCCCCCAACCCCCCGGCGGGGGCTTCGCCCCCTGCACCCGCCGGGGCTGCGCCCGTGGACCCTCCTTCCCACAAACTCCCGGGCTCGTCTTCTTTGTCACCCTCGCTGCGCTCGGGCGACAAACGCGACTCGTGCGTTAATCCGCTGCTTTGCGCACTCGTTGCGTAATGTACTATTTTTAAGGTGTCTTTAATTTTACAATTGTGTTAAACATTTAAATGAGCAATTTTTACAGTAGTTATATGTTTTCTTACAATTTATCATTCCTGATCAATGTATTATTTTTAAGCTTTGAGTAATTCTATATTCAAAAGCCCGATTCCATATTTTCATCAGATTTTTTAATTCCTAATTATTTGTTTATGTTATAATCATTATTTATGCCGCATAGGAAGACGTTGGTTCATGTAAAACAACGAGTATAATGGATTAAAGCTGAAGTGAACTAGCTATATTGTAGAGAACATACCTGCATCATTAATTGTTGCGTTCTCATTTCAGAACTTAAATGAGCTACAGACCGAGCAAGCGTAACTACATGAGATTCCAGACGTTGAAAACGTTTATTGATTACCTGAGAAGTATATGAATAGAATAATATAAGCTTAACTTTTAGAAGATAAATGTTTGAAAATAGAGAGTAATATAAAAATCGAGAAAATTAGCTCAAAAGATCATTCACCATAAACTTTATCAGTATTATGAGTTCTAATCTAATTGGTAGAAAGTTATAGTATCCCTATTGAAAAATCTTACGTGAGATCTTATGCCAAAATCTGATCTGAAATTTTTTTATTTATAAAGGATTAAATACCGTGCAAAATAAGGATAAACTTGTTATTAAAGAATTTTTTTTCGATGGGACTTAGAATTTTTTCAGATGTGTAGCAAAATTTTTAAGTTCCGCATCGAAACAAAATTCTTTAATAACAAGTTTATCCTTATTTTGCACGGTATTTAGTCCTTTATAAATAAAAAAATTTCAGATCAGATTTTGGCATAAGATCTCACGTAAGATCTTACGTAAGAACTTACGTAAGATTTTTCAATAGGGATGTATACTTTCTATGACTTTTAAAGGATAGTTGCAATGTATTTAAATTTTAACGGTTTTCCGACCCTGAAAAATCAGGACCGGATGCTCTCCCCGCTCAAGTAAGCCCTGCTCATCGTTGCCAACTCAAACGCTGATTGAATAATTTTCAGAATTTTTAATTAACGATAACTCGATAATTATATAATATCAAAAAATGGCAAAGGACCAAAATTGCTTAGAATTCGACCCAAAATGCGAATGTATCCGGTTCTGAAACATTTTTTTAGAACCGTGTATATGTTTCTGATAAAAAAATCATTAAAATTCAGTTAATTCTTAAACTAATTCCTGCGATACTTTCAAAAAATCTTTTTTTGCATTAATAAGTTATTTACAGATTCAAGAATATTGTAAACAAAATAACAAAATGATGAGTGCACTAAAAGTATCGAAAAATAAGCAAATTGCATTTTCGCCGGCTGATCGGCGATTTTGCACCACTGCGCCGTTCTTGGAACAACGGCATCAAGAACGGTACATTATTGTGATATAGCATGAGTGACAAATAGTAGAATAGTACTATAGTAATGTAGTGGTAGGTAGTATGGGAGTATATTTATATTATGTACTTACTTTGATGTCTTTAAACTTTTTAATCTTTTCATTGAATGTATTGGTTTTTCTCTTATCGTGATAACTGGGAATAGGTTTAGATGATATAGACGACGTAGGTAGAGATGAAATTGATCCGTATTTACTTGAAAGTCCTCGGCTTTTTTTCCCCTTTTTTTTGGGTTCACCAAGCAATTTTAATATCTTAAAAGTTTAAAATATTTTATTAATATAATAAAATGCTGAAAACTAAAATTAATAAAAAAAGAAGTAAAAGCAATGAATCAATTATTATTTTCCGCCTTGTAAATAAATTTCTTGCTTTGAAGTAGTTAAAATTATGTTATACGAGGTATCCTATTTTAAATTACGCTCCTAAATACATCTTGAGGAAAGCCACCAATAAAAAAAACTAAACATAAAGTAATTTAGTTCGGAGAGGACCACGCATCCAATAACCTTCAATTTGACCTTCAGCTTCATTTGGTGTTTATTACAAGAGCAACTTATGATTTTTAAATAGGAACCCCAATTTTCCAATTCAAAATCTGAAAGAGCGGGATATTTGACGTTCAGATACATTTCCATGTTATGGAACAAGCTCATTATTATGGGTCAAAATCTCTATTAAAAATATGAAAATGAACATCGAAGCCTCTCTATCGGCTGGTAGTGGGCCCTGGACATCGACATTTATTATTATTATTAATTATTATTTATTACGTCTATGATTGTAAGCAGGCATTGGTGTAATTTATGAATTTTTAAAAATTTCCAACGATTCATTAAGGGGAATTTTTTCCCGTAGATAGCCGGTCAAAAGTGGAGACGCACCCGCTGCCCCTGTTCGGGGACGTGCCGACTCGCACGTAGGCCAAAGGCCCAATGCGCTTTGCCTCCTTGTGTCATCATTCCGAATATCGCTACCAATTCAAATGTGTCTATACCCCCGGGTACAAAAAATGGTAAAAACCCGGTTTTTTTTTACCTTCCCCTGCCTTTAGGCTGGATCTGATCCTTTTTATTAGGCCTATAAGGCCCAGTACACTAAAATTCCTAACATCTCCGGGCTCTAGTGTGAAGTCCCCACACACTCTCCGCCTAACTCCCATAAGTCTGGGGCAGTCACACAGAAGGTGCGCGGGGGTTTCATTTGCCTCACCGCAGAGCCTACAGAGTTTCCTACTCGTATTTCCGATCCTATGTTTGGGGTAATCCAAGTCACAGTGACCCGTGAGCCAGCTCACCACTAGCCTAATTTCCCTTCTTTCGAATTTGAACAGTTCGGCTTTCCAGCTTCGGGGTACTATCTCATCAATAATACTTTTGATGTGTCTGCACCCTTGGCTGTCACGCCATCTTTTACATTGTTCCGTTTCCAACCATTTCTGGATTTTTCTTTCTAGGTGGCAAAGCGGTATGGCAACCTTGGTATCGATTGCTCTAATTCCCGCCGCTCCTCTATTCGCGAGTCTATCTGTCTTTTCATTGCCCAGAACACCCGTAGTGTCCCGGGACCCACTTTAATTCTACGTCACACCTTTCCGCAAGTTTATCTAAGGCATTGCGGCACCTTTTCCCTTCTAGCGAGGTTACCTCTACTTTACTAACACTTAGGAGTGCTGCTCTGCTGTCCGAGTGTATGGTGACCTTGCGGTCTCTCCATTCCTTCGCCAGCATGTGCTCTACGCAACTCCTGATGGCTTTAACCTCCGATTGGAAGACCGTTGTATCATCTTCCAGGGAAAGTACCAGCTCTGTGCTAGTTCCCTTAAGCCACGCCGCGGCTCCTGTTCCTTTTTCATTTTTGGACCCGTCCGTAAACCAGAGACTAGCTCCTGTTTCCCGCGGATTGACTTCTTGCTTTGGCTGAATCCCCAGTTTGAACTTCCTATCCTATTCCCGTAGAAACTAAAAATGAAGATTTTTCGGTCAAAACCACTGTTACGTCAAATAAGGATAGGGTGAGTAAAAATCTGTAATTCGGAAAAACTTTATGGATAGTTATTAATTCATACATCTTAAGATTTTTACCAGAGATATATAAATCACAAAGCGTGGAATGGCTGACATCAATCTCTATTCGGCGACAAAACGTTGAAAAGAATGACGAAAGGGTAGTGGTACTCAAATATTTACATACTTTCATTATATTTGTACTTTATAAGTAGATAAGCTAGGCCGATTCTAGGCCACTTTTCCAGGAATTTTGGTGGCCTAGAATCAGTGGTTTGGTGCCTAGGCAGTGTTTATGGCATGCCTGAATTCATGCACGTGTACATCGCAGGATCGATGATCGCCCTTGATGCCGTACTCGTCGAACACCTTCTTCAGGAACTTATTGTCGAACTCCTTGCCGTTGTCGCTGAAGAAATACTCGGGCTTCTCCCAACGAAAATCACGAGCTCCTCTAAAGCTCTTGCAACGGATTTGCCGTCCGCCTCACGCAAAGTTTTCACCTCTACCCAACGCGAAAACAAGTCTTGTAAAACTAAAAGATACTTCTTTCCGCTCTTGCTCCGAGGGAACTTCATCACGTCGGCGACGACTACCACCCACGGTCTATCTATCACTCACATCCCCACTAATCCTTGTGCTCCACTCTGCAATGCTTTATACCTCTGGCATTCGTCACACGCTCGCACGAACTCTAACACGTCGTGGTAAAACCCCTTCCAGTAATACTCGCGAGCCACTCTCTAGTACGTTTTGTCGACGCCGAGGTGACCCGCCGAGGGTATGAAATGAGCCTCTCTAATTACACGCTCTCTCTTGTTCACTGGCACTACCAAACGCCACGGTTCGTCGCGGCTTTCCACTGGATCTAACAGTGATCTCGCCGAAAGCGATATATCCTTCCCTCCTCCACTCACCAGTCTCGATATTTTAAAGGCGATTGCAGAATTTCGTCGCGCAATCGCACGTATTCGAGGTCCTCGGCCACCGAAAATTCTGCCACTTCCCCTCCTTCTGCTCCTTCTCTGTGCACGACCTTGAAGTCCCACTACTGCTATTGCAGTGCCCATCTCGCCAGTCTACCTGTCGGCTCTCTAAGATCTTTTAACCATCGAAGAGAGCTTTGATCAGTGATTACCTTAAAATGATAACCCTCAAGATAAGGCCGGAATTTGAGAATGGCCCAAATTACCGCGAGGCATTTCTTTTCCGTTGTGGAATAATTGCACTCAGCGAGTGTAAGCTCACGGCTTGCGTACACTATTGGGTGCTTACCATCATGAAATTCCTTCGTTAAGATGACGCCGATCGCGTAATTGCTCGCGTCAGTCTGCACTGCAAAATGCCTCGTGAAGTCCAGTCTCGCGAGCACGGGTGCCTGCGTCAGCGCCTTGTTCAACTATAAAAACGCTTCCTCCTGTTACTCACCCCACTCCCACGCTCTATCCTTCTGTAAGAGGCGTACAAGCGGGACTTTCATCTCCGTGTCGCGCTCTATGAAGCGGGCGTACCAGCCCATCATCCCCAAAAACCGTCTCAGCTCTTTTTTCTCAGCAGTTCTCGGCGCGGGATTTTAAGGATCGGGCCGATCCGCTCGGGGTCAGGGCTTAAGCCTTCCTCATCGAACAGATAGCCCAAGTATGTCAGCCTCCGCACACAAAATTCGCCCCTCTCCCCGTTCATAACCCTACGTCTCTCATACGTATCAACACTCTCTCCAACACCTTCAAATGCTCCTCGAAAGTCTCTGTAACTATGTATGGCGTCATCGAAGTGTATGACAACTTTATCTACCCATTCGGGCACACAAAGCGCGTCCATCATTCGCTGCAGAGTCTTTTCCGCGTTCATAAGGCCGAAGACCATTCTTTTGAGATGGAAAAGGCCGACCCCCGGCACTGCGAAAGCCGTGTACTTTCGACTGCACTTTTCCATTCCAATTTAAAAATAAGCCAGCTTTAGGTCAATTTTTGTTATGAAACGCGCTTTCCTTAATAAATCTAGTACAGTGTCCATGTTCCGCAGTGGATAAACGTCCGGTTTAGTCACTTTATTTACCGGATGATAATCCACTCAGAACCGTCACTCACCGTTAGATTTCTTCACGAGGACCAGTCACTCGCGGAATGCTGGATTATTCTCTCTCTCTCTCTCTCTCTCCATTTTCTCCACCTCCTTCTGCGCTACTTCCAGCATTGCCGGGAACATGCGCCTATAGCGCTTTCGTACAGGCTGAGCGCCCTGGACGTCGATCTGATGTTCGATCAGAGTCGTCAGGCCCGTCCTTGCCGGCTTCTCACTCAACACGCGCTTCACTAGTGCATCCACTATTTCACGCTGTTCTCGCATTATAGCTAAGATGCCTGCGCATTCGGCGCGAATCTCAGCCTACTCCTTCGAACCTACGTTCGAATAAAACGGTCTTCATTTTTTCCCTCGAACTCTCCACATATGCGCACCCAATCTCACGTCGCACTCAAAAGCTTGAATAAAATTCCTACTTCGCCTTGCACTTCAACAGCCAGTTTCAGCATTCCAAGCACTTTCTCAGTACTCTGAGTCACGCTCTTTATCTCTATTTCAGATGGGGCAAGGCAATTCTTAAAACGCTCCGCGATTTTTGGACCAGCTATACTTAAAGTCACACCGGGGTCGAAAAGCGCGTCGTAAGTTTCGCCTGCAAGCCGCACTCTGATAAAGCATCGGTTATCAAAAGTAACACATTCTGCTTGCGGCTCATGCACGCGTTCTACCTCTTTTTTACGCTCGCACTCTTTTCTCCATCTACTCTCTGTCCGGCGCTTCATAATAGCGCTAAACGGCTGGCTTCGGTTAAGCGCGTTGTAAGGACGCGCGCACCGCCTGCCTCTAACTACATCGCGTAGTTTCGGTCGGCGCACGGGAGTTTGCACAGCTGAAGCTTTGAAAAGGGAAGCACTAAGTCTGTTGTCATTAGCGCTGCTACCACTTTCCTCTGCTCCGCTATGCAGCAAGCTCTCCTCGACCCTGTTCGGCTTCTAAGGCCTGAGTAACTCTCGCTCCAACTCTATCTCTTGCGCTCACAATCTCTCTAACTCTCACAGCGCAATTTCTTCTAAGCTCGGATCCCGGGGACGTTCCTCTACTTCGAGTTCGAGTCCCCGGCTCTCAAGTTTTCCGGCCGGAAAAATTGGCTGCAATTCTTGCACTCGAATACCGTCACTCCCCTCGCGCTGCAACCCTGGCAGTAAACTTCTTGCCTAGGTGGCCGCCGCTCACGGTTCGGGCATTCCCGCGATATATGCCCGCGCTTTCTGCACGTAAAGCATTCAATATCGGGGCACTCAGCTGCTCGATGCCCAACCGTGTGGCACGTGTAACACGGCCCGATGAACGGCGCGTTCGACTGGCCGCCATTAGCTCGGCGATGGCCTTGCGGGCTGTTCGCTACGCCGGAGCTCTGGTTCCGGTTCCGCCCTGATACGTGGCAGGCGCCTGCCGTCCACCGCCGACGGCACTCATGTATCCTTGCGCTTGTGCATTCGGCGGGAGCATCTTCTTTGCTAGGGCTGTTGCCTCTTCTTTTTCACCATCTCCGCTTTTCTTCGCTCTTCTGCCGCAATTGCGGCTCTTCTTCGCGTTACCCGCGCTTTCCTTGGGCTTCTGTTTGTCCTTGCTCTCGGTTCCCGCAACCTCTTGTTCTACAGACGCTACCTTGGCGCGTAGGCCGAGCGTCTTAAGATACGCCGCGCAAGGAACGCACATCTTCTCTGGCGGAGGCGGCGGTGCTTATCCGTCGTCCAGCTCTCGCTGTCTCTCCCATTTCCTGCCCATTTGCTCTATATCAGCGAGTGATTCGACGACCTTGTCGGATATCGCTCTCCGATATTCGGACAGCAGGTTGGGATATGTAGACTCAACGACCACTTCGTCGCTCGGCGGTCGTTTAAATCGCTAGACGATGTAGCGCACGCATGAGAGAAAGGCTGAAACTTTTTCTCCCTTGGCTTGCGTGCGCCTGCGGAGTTCCTTCATGCGATCCTCGCGGTCGTACTCAGGCACAAACTGAACTCTAAGCTCTCACTCAAAATCTTTCCACGACTCTACATCTCTTAGCATGCAAGGGAGCGCGCCAATCAGCTGTTCGTCAGTGAGGTCGCCGGTCTCACAGTAATCTTGCAGCTGTTCAAGAACTGCTTCGGGGTCTTCGCCTTTTTCTTCTCCAGTGAAGCGAATCCCCTAGCTCTTCAGCAGCTTCACCGCTCCAACACAACTCTCGTGCGAGCGGCGGCTCCCTTGCAACCGCGGCGACTCAAACTCGCGCACTCTATTATTCCTCCGCCGCGTTGACACTCGCTCCCAATCCCCGTCACTCTTAACTCTTTGTAGGCGGTCGTACTCGTCGTAGAAGCGGAATTTAGAAATTTTGCTACACATCGAAAAAAAATTCTTTAATAACGAGTTTACCCACATTTTGCACGGTGTTTAGTCCTTTATAAATAAAAAATTTCAGATTAGATTTTGGCATAAGATCTCACGTAAGAACTTACGTAAGATTTTACGTAAGAACCTACGTATAGGTGCGCGCATAGGAATACGATTACGCCTTGGGACGAGTTAAGTAAGCGACTCAGTAGGTGTTCTCGATCGGAATAATAAAATTCCTCCAGTCGTATTCCTATGCGCGCGCGGGGGTACATATATGCATATACAAACCAGCGCGTAGGCGAAAAAAAATTCGATATCATGCGTATCGATCTAACCGACGCCTCGGCTTCTTTTCCGTATAGTTTGTGAATTTAGGATATATATTTTCAGGAAGGGTGTTTTCCAGTTTTTAGTAAGGTTTCCATGATATTTTCAGTTGTCAAAAATAACCTTTTATGGAATTAATTGTGAAAGGTTCCTAAAAGGTTTTAATAACATATTTTAAGAATGATTTCCAAAATCTTTAATGGAATATTTCTTGTAGTGTTTCTGCCAGCTTTCAGCAAGGTTTCTTGTACATGTTTAATTTACGTAAATAACCTTTTATTGAATTAATTTTAAAAGGTTCCTAAAAGGTTTCAGGAGAATATTTCATGAAAGATTTCCAAAAGTTTTAATGAAATATTTCTTGTAGAGTTTCTGTCAGATTTTAGCAAGGTTTTTACGGTATATTTAATTGCCGAAATGAACCTTTCATTAAAAGAATTGTAGAAGGTCTCTAAAACGTTTCAATGAAATATTCCATAAAAGATTTCAGAATCCTTTCATGATATATTTCATGATAGGTTTCTGCTAGTTATCAGCAAAGTTTCGTGGATATGTTTAATTGTCGAAAATAACCTTTAATTGGAATTATTCTACAAGGTTTCCGAAAAGTTTCTCTGATATGTTTTATCTAATATGTCTGAAACCTTTCATGAAACATTTCTTGAATGGTTTTAATAACTTTTATAAAACATTTTCAAGAATCTTTAAAGAGAATGCTTGTGAAAAAGTTTCGGCCATCTTTAAGTAATATTTCTTGAAATTTGATGGCGAGCTTTTTGTGAAATATTTTTTGAAATATTTTTGCAACGTTTCTGCTTCGTTTCCTTGAAAGCTTTCATATTTTCTAAAATGTTCCTGAAAGGTTCCAAGAAATATTTCTGTGAAATGTTTTTGCAAGGTTTAGATAAGCTGCAGGCAAGGTTTGAGCAAGATTTTTCGGAAACCGTTCTTTGAATCTTTCTCAGAAATATTTCAAGCTATGTGGTGAACCATGAATTAACGCGAAAGGAATTATAGCTGGACTGAGTGGCCGTGGCAAGGTGTTCTACGACAATAGCACTCGCACTAGTACCTGTGTGATCCTGAAGGGACTACAGGGCGAAGCTTGGTCGAAACTCTGTCACACGGATCTCACAAAGGTCGTAATTAAAGTGAAAAGGGAAGGAGGCCACACCATCGAAATAGTGGTGGCATCTGCCTACTTCCCAGGAGACGCTGATGAAGGGCCCCCGCCAAATGAGGTTAAGGACCTGATTGATGAATGTCAGAAAGACGGCAAGTGTTACGCCGTGTTCTGAAAATTTTGGTTTTACACCTTCTCCAACCCCGTTTGTTGCAAGAGATAAATTTATTTCTTTTGCGAGTTCTGTAATTTCACGCACTCTTTCTAATGCCAATTCTTTTTGTTCGGGATTTTAATTATTTAATATTACTGTCAATTCTGCTTCTTTATCTTGTAATTCAGCTAATAATGAATGATCCGAAAAGTTTGTACCCCTACGTTTATTTAAAACTTCGTCCGACCTTTGCGACATAATTACTCATTTCCAAATATTTAAAATTTATTCTCTACTTCTGTATGACTCATTTCATTTCCCGGCCGATGCACCAGTTTTTAACTTATTTATAGGAAAATAGGAAAAATTTATTTTTCGGGAATGAGAAAATGATTCATTTGAAGATAAATTTAATTTTTATTCTTATAATAAATAAACTTTCGAGTGGATTTACAAATACGATACAAATTTAAAATTAACGCTTCTATACTTTTCCAAAGATCGCATGGCTACAGTAATATAACAAAGGTACCTCACGGGTATAGATGCAGTGTCAGCGGGGGTCGAAGGGCAGCGGCAGGTAGCGGCTTCCCAAGTGTCGCTTGGAGTTTTCGGCTGTCTCTCTCTCTCTCTCTCTCTCTCTCTCTTCCGTTTTCCCGTGCTCTCTTGTGCTCGGACGTTGAACAGCAGCCCTCCTTGCGTTGCGTCGGTGGCTCAGCCGTTGGGCCTGATGTTAGAGTCCCTGCTGCTATTCTTTGTCCCGTACTTGGTTTGGGTCTATGTCGGCTACTTGCATTTGACCTTTGCTCGGTCAAACTTCCACTAGCATGAATAATATTTCGACTTGTAATATTTGCTGACAAGTCAACTTGGTAGTGTTCTGATGTTATATCGACTGTATTCGATACTATCAAGTGCTCTGATATCAGCTAGACCCGATACTCCCAAGGAGGAGAGACGACTGAACTTGCGATGGTCCTCTGGCAAGGGTTTTTATACCCATTTTCAATCCCCTCCAAATCGCCGAATTTTCCTAAGTTGTCCCATGAGAACGTATCGGGCCTCGCGTTCATTTTTTCTTCATGGGTTTAAAGGTCTAGAGGTCTGCTCTTCGTTCTTGGCCGTGCCCATGGTGCCCGTCTTGGAGTACAATAAGCCGGCTTTCAATCTGACTTTTCAATTTAGTTCTATTACTCTGTGGGCAGTTTTCGCTTGTTGATTTTATGGTCTTGTCCCTGGGCCTTGCATTTTTTTATCGTGATGCAGGGTGCTTGTTTGTGTGACGATTTGGCGTCTACCGGTGCTGTACGCCTAGAGGTACCTTTCTCACGTTCTTAGATATTTCGTTTGATTTTAAAATATATTTTTCAAACATGATGGAGCCTTGTTTCTTAGAAAGTGTCAGTTTTATTTGCTTTAAATTGCCACTGGCATGTTTATTGATTTTGGTACGTCGTGAAAAATTTGAATTATTATTTTTATTTTTCTTTATTGAACTCCCTTTTTCATACGTAACACAAGAAAGTTATTCTGGGATGTGATGCCAATGCGCATCACATCATCTGGGGTAGCACAAACTCCAACAGCAGGGGTGAAGACCTGCTGGAATATGTAGCCTCTACGGAACTGGACATACTGAACAGGAGGAACACCCCAACCTTCAGAAATGCGGTAAGAGAGGAAGTCCTAGATATCACTCTGGCGTCGAGGGGAATCAGTCGCAAGGTCTCTGATTGGAGAGTCTCAGAGAAGGTCTCAATGTCGCACCATGAGATGATCCGGTTCGGGCTAGAGGAAGTAAAAGAAGAGGTACAAAAATGGAGAGACCCCAGGAAAACTAACTGGAATCTATACCTCAAAAGGTTAAAAGAAAGGTTAGCTAAAGGCGTGGATACACCCAACGGAGGAAATAGGGATAGTCTGCAGACAAATCCAGGGCGCTATAGTAGGTGCCTTCGAGGATAGCTGCAAGCTGAAAGAGAAAAAAAGTAAAAAAGGAGCACCTTGGTGGAATCCGAAACTGGAAACCCAGAGGAGAGAAATAAGGATATTGTTAAGAAGTTGGCGCAAGCGCAAAGGAGTAACGGAAAGGGAAGCCTTCCAGGCAGCCCAAAGACGCTACAAACTTGCGATAGAACTAGCCAAAAGAGATGGCTGGAAACGCTACTGTCCGGAGCTAGATGGAGTACCCGAGGTAGCAAGGCTAAATCGTATCCTTGCCAAGCCTACAACCAACACATCGGGTAAACTAAGAATTCCCTCGGGTGAATGGGCAGCTGGCGAAAACGAGGCACTAGACTGCCTGTTGGCTGCACATTTTCCGGGGTTGATAAGGGATGATCAGCCGAGTACACCAACCATGCTGGCGACAACGCTGGTCTGGGAAATGGCTGTACAAATGATTACAGAAGAAATGGTGAGGTAGGCTATTGGCTCGTTTGAACCGTATAAGTCACCAGGACCAGATGGCATTGTACCGGCAATGCTACAGAGAGGTATAGACACCTTGATAGATCCACTAATGGGTATCTATAAGGCAAGCTTCTCGCTAGGCTACATACCAAATGAATGGAGGAAAGCCAAAGTGGTCTTCCTACCTAAACCAGGCACGCCTGTCTATGTGAAAGCAAAGGACTACAGACCCATAAGTCTCACTTATTTTGACTTCCAAACCTTGGAAAGGCTAGTGGACCGACACACGGGAATAGGATAGGATGTTCAAACTGGGGATTCAGCCAAAGCAAGAATTCAATCCGCGGGAAACAGGAGCTAGTCTCTGGTTTACGGACGGGTCCAAAAATGAAAAAGGAACAGGAGCCGCGGCGTGGCTTAAGGGAACTAGCACAGAGCTGGTACTTTCCCTGGAAGATGATACAACGGTCTTCCAATCGGAGGTTAAAGCCATCAGGAGTTGCGTAGAGCACATGCTGGCGAAGGAATGGAGAGACCGCAAGGTCACCATACACTCGGACAGCAGAGCAGCACTCCTAAGTGTTAGTAAAGTAGAGGTAACCTCGCTAGAAGGGAAAAGGTGCCGCAATGCCTTAGATAAACTTGCGGAAAGGTGTGACGTAGAATTAAAGTGGGTCGCGGGACACTCGGGTGTTCTGGGCAATGAAAAGGCAGATAGACTCGCGAATAGAGGAGCGGCGGGAATTAGAGCAACCGATACCAAGGTTGCCATACCGCTTTGCCACCTAGAACACCATTCCATCAATGATGCTTTTGATGTGTCTGCACCTGCACGACAGCCGGGGTACAGACACATCAAAAGCATCATTGATGGAATGGTACCCCGAAGCTGAAAAGCAGAGCTGATCGAATTAGAAAGAATAGAGATCAGGCTAATGGTGAGCTGGCTCACGGGGCAATGTGACTTGGAGTACCAGAAATACGGGATAGGTAAAACGAGTAGGAAACTCTGTAGGCACTGCGGTGAGGCAAATGAAACACCCGCGCACCTTTTGTGTGACTGCCCAAGACTTATGGGAGTTAGGCGGAGGGTGTGTGGGGACTTCACACTAGAGCCCGGAGATGTTAGGAATTTTAGTGTACTGGTCCTTATAGGCCTAATAAAAAGGATCAGATCCAGCCTATAGGCAGGGGAAGGTAAAAGGTAACCGGGTTTTTACCGTTTTTTGTACCCGGGGTATAGGCACATTTGAATGGGTAGCGATATTCGGAATGTTGACACAAGGAGGCAAAGCGCAATGGGCATTTGGCCTACGCGCGAGCCGGCACGTCCCCGAACAGGGGCAGCCGGTGCGTCTCCACTATTGACCGACTATCGACTAGATATAGAGGACCTGCACATAATTCATGTAACCTCAATTTTCAAGACTCTAGAACGGTACCGGTTGTGTTTCACAATTTGAGTGGATACGATGCTCATCTGTTCATCAGAAAGATCGCGACGTGCTTCGAAGGAAGAGTGCAACTCCTTCCTCAAACTAAGGAAAAGTATATCTCCTTTACAAAGTTCATTGAAGGCACTGACATTAACCTGCGCTTCATCGACTAGTTCAAGTTTATGGCTTCATCGTTGGACAAATTGTCGTCGTATTTGGAGCGACTGGACATTGTCGAACGAATCTTCAAGATGATGGCTTTTCTTCCGAGCAGATTGAGCTGTTGAAAAAAAGGGGTTATTCCCTAAGAGTATGTCTCCACTCTCGATAAGCTTCAGGAAGTAAGACTTCCAACTATAAAAGACTTCTACAGCAACTTGTACGAGACTAACACCAACGAAATCAGAAGCCTTTGAAATTTTCAGAGATAATTGTATGCAGACGTATGGTCGTATATGAGTCAATGCTGTAATCGCTACGCCAAGGCTAACAATCGATACATGGAGAAAGGCTTTTAACGTGACGTGGAAGAAAAGTATCTCATGTATTATGATGTAAATAATTTCTACGGCTGGGCGATGACCGAGCTACTTTCATATGGGGGATTCCGCTGGGTAGATAACGTGGAAATGTCAAACTTTTTTTCCATCCCCGATGACAGTGACGATGGTTATAAAGGGTGTCCAAAAAGTCCCGCAACACTTTAATAATTTTCCAAGTGAACTGATTTTGGACAAGGTCAAGGTCAATATAGAGGTAGCTTTTGTCAAGGAATTTACTAATGACCTTAGATTTGACCTTGGATTTAACTTTCAATGTTATTTCAAGGTCAACTTTGTTTTTTCAAATGGGAACCCCTATTTCTGACACCGGATTCGAAAAGAGCACAAAATTTTGGATCAAGCGTGCTTTTAACACTTTTTTGACTAAACGTATAATTTTTGAGAAACAAATTCGCTAAGATTTAAACACTTTTAAACGCTTCAATTTTTTTTTCGAAAAGGATATATCTAATTGAAAAATTACTAAAAATATTATTGATTTAGAATTGCATGAAAAAAATGGTGTTTTTTTTTATTTTCATAATTTTTAATTTTGTGGAATTGCCTAAAAAACAATATTCTAAAAAATTTAAAATGGGAAAAATGAAAAATACCACCACATTTTTCATGCAATTCTAAATCAATAATATTTTTAGTAATTTTTCGATTAGATGCATCC
This sequence comes from Sycophila sp. Sp_5, assembly GCA_018906775.1. NCBI lineage: Eukaryota > Metazoa > Arthropoda > Insecta > Hymenoptera > Eurytomidae > Sycophila > Sycophila sp. Sp_5. The sequence continues at coordinate 26,034 of JACCID010000387.1, forward strand.
GTTGCGAGAAAAAAATTGAAGCGTTTAAAAGTGTTTAAATCTTAGCGAATTTTTTTCTCAAAAATTATACGTTTAGTCAAAAAAGTGTTAAAAGCACTTTTGATCCAAAATTTTGTGCTCTTTTCGAATCCGGTGTCAGAAATAGGGGTTCCCATTTGAAAAAATAAAGTTGACCTTGAAATAACATTGAAAGTTAAATCCAAGGTCAAATCTAAGGTCATTAGTAAATTCCTTGACAAAAACTACCTCTATATTGACCTTGACCTTGTCCAAAATCAGTTCACTTGGAAAATTATTAAAGTGTTCCGGGACTTTTTGGACACCCTGTATATTGGAAGTAGATTTCGAGTATCCTGATAATCTTAAGGATGTTCACAAAGACCTACCGTTTTGCGTTGAACATATGGCGCCACCTAACTCTAAGCAAAAAAAGCTGATGATGACTCTGCATGACAAAGAGCTCTAGGTATTGCATTATTGTGCATTAAAGCAGGCACTTGCACATGGAATGAGCTTGAAGAAGATTCATCGATCTCTACAGTTTTCTCAATTTCCTTGGCTGAATAGCTACATCGATTTGAACAGTTTGAAGCGTAAGGAAGCTAAAAACAAGTTTGAGAAGATGTTGTTTAGACTTATTAATAACGCCGTCTACGGGAAGTCTATGGAGAACGAACGCAAACGCGTTGATGTCAAGCTGGTGAACAAGTGGACTGGACTCTACGGTGCAGTGGCCCTCATCGCCAAGCCTGATTTTCACAGCTATTTAATCTTTGACGAAAACCTGGTGGCTATCCAGTTGCTTTGAACAGAGGTCTGCACAAAGAAACCGATATACATTGGTTTTACAGTGTTGGACTTGTCCAAGACTTTGGTATATCGGTTTCACTACGATTACATGTTGAACAAGTTGGCCCGGTGTGTAAACTTCTTTACACGGATACTGACAGTCTGGTGTACGAGGTGAGCAACGTCAACATGTATAAGATGATGCAGCGTGACATCCGCGAGTTCGATACGTCAGATTATCTAGAACCCAACGTCAACGTTCGACATTCCACGCGCTAACAAAAAGATTGTTGGCTTGATGAACGACGAGTGTAACGGAAACGTCATGCTTGATTTTGTCGGACTAAAAAGCAAAATGTATAGCGTTCGAGTTCAGAACCAAGGTTTGATTAAGAAGGCTAAAGGAGTAAAGACATCAGTTGTAAAGGCTACTATCACCTTCGACGATTGCATCAAGTGTCTTCGCGATAATCAAATCACTACGCGAGATCAGCGCAACATACGATGTCATCTCCACCAGTTTTTCACGACAAGCACCATCTACTGTTGGGACGGATGGATATTCTGCCTTGGGCCATTACTCAATCATCGAGGAGGAGGAGTTAAGCGGTGAAGAACCGGTAGCCACTCCCGACGTTACAGCAATAGTCGTGCCGCCGATTTCCAGCCATCTATATTAGATTTTACAAATACTTCGTTTTTTCTTCGTTTGAGTATCTTCTCTACAAGGTTGTTGAATTATATACATTTATTATTGCACAAAATGAATATCGAAACTAGATTATGCAACCCATATACAATGTACACGAGGGTTGCAAAGTTTGCGTGTAAAACATATCACGCGCGCTACGACTTGAAACCGGAGCGCGCGACTCACGTACTCACACATGTGAGTATCCCCATGTAAGCGCCTTGCGCGACACGCGCTGATGCTGCCACTCATCCGCTGGACTCTGAAGGAGTCGCATCGCATAGCGAGCCCTTGGGGCGTTTTGTAAGCTATTTGTAGTCTTGTATCTACTAAATATATTACTTTTCTTTCTTAACCATTACTCCAAGTATTTCTGATTCCACCAGTTTTCCCAACATGGTAGCAGAGCGTGGTTGCTCAAGGTAACTGGGTGGATAAGGATACTTGGGTAGTTTAAGTGCCGTGATAAGTACGGAAGTGAAAAGTCGAGAGCACGAAGGAATGCTCGAGACAAAGGAAGAAGAGAAGACGGCAGTGATAAAGCAACAGATAAAGTTTGAACACGAAGGAACGTTCAAGACTAATCAAGAAAACAAAATGGCCGGAAAAAGTGAAATTACGATTCCAGTATTTGATGGACAAGACTACAACATGTGAAAGAAGAGAGTTTCCATATATCTAAAATTTAAAAAAATGTGATGAAGTAATACAAAGAGCAAAAATTGCAACAGATAAAGAGAATTGGGATGAAAAAGATCTAAAAGCAGTGAACTACATTTACAGTGCTATCTCGAACAAGCAGTTGGAATTTGTATGCGAGGAGGAAACAGCGTACAAAATAGTGAAGAAACTCGATAGTTTATATTTGAGAGAATCTACAGCTTTACAAATTGTGTATAGAAATAAACTGGAGAAAATGAGGCTTGATAAGTATAGTGACTCAGCATTATTCTTTAGTGAATTTGAGAAGCTGATAAATGAGTTGAAAAGTGCAGGTGCGACGTTAAAAGGAAAAGAAAAATTAAATTACATGCTAAACACGTTGCCAGAATCATACAGTTATATAGGTGATTGATAGACACTTTCAAAGAAGATGATCAAACGACTGACTATATAAAGAATAAAATAAAGCTAGCTGAATTGAAACATCAGAAGGACTATAAAGAGAGAACGACCAATGCATTTACGGCGAACAAGGATGGATGCTACAAATGCGGAAAGAAAGGACATTTCGCACGAGAGTGTCAAAATGGCGGCCAAGCGGGACGCAACGGCGGATCATGGCGTGGTTTAACACGTGGCAGAGGACGCAGTAGATCCGAAAGAGGCAGCTACGGCAGAGGGCAAGGCAGAGGACAGCGAAATCAACAAGAAGCGGGTACGAACGAGCAAAACAGCGGCGGATCGAGTGCTTGGGTAGCAACGGTGCACGCGGCAAAAAGTAACGAAAACAGGTTAGATAAAGGTGATATTAAATGGTTACTCGATAGTGGTTGCTCGGATCACATTATTAATGATGATAGGTACTTTGAAAAATTTGTTGATTTAAGAGAACCTATACACATTTATTTAGGAGATAATAGATCGATAAAAGCAACAAAAATTGGAAATGTTGTTAGTTACTTTAAGGCGTTTGGGAAAATGAAACATTAGTAATGTTTTTTACGCGAAAGAAATGAATGCAAACTTAATAAGTTATGCAAAATTAATGAAAAAGAATAGTATCATTTCAAAAGGAAATTTAACGAAAATTATTGATGAGAAAAATAACATTATAGCAGTAGCAGTTGAAAAGAAAGGAATTTTACATTTGTCGAATAAATTGAATAAGAAAGAAAATTTTGTGAACAGTGCCGAACGGAAAAATAACATGAGTCAAAAGGAGAGATGGCACAGAATGTTAGGTCACGTAAACTATAGTTATCTGAACACATTATGTAAACAGCAATTGTTAACGGGTATTCCAACTGAACTTGAGACGGAATATATGAAGTGTAGAACTTGTATAGAAAATAAAATGTGTAATAAATCCTTCAAGAATAATCGAACTAAAGCTAGAGAAATTTTAGAAATTATTCATACAGATGTCTGCGGCTCATTTAAAACTACGGGTTTTAACGGGGAAAATTATTTTGTTTCTTTCATTGATGATTTCAGTAAGATTGCGCAAATTCATTGCATAAAAACGAAAAATGATGTTTTTGACTGTTTGGTTAAATTTGTTAATGAATGTGAAAATTTAACAGGTAAAAGATTAAAAAAAATAAGATGTGGTAATGGAAAGGAATAATTAAATAATAGGTTTTATATGTTCGCTAGAGAAAAGGGCATTATTCTGAATAATTGTCCTGCATGTATTCATGAATTAAATGGTACTGCGTAACGATTCAACAGAACAATTATGGATATGGCGCGTTGTTTACTTACAGAGGCACAAGTACAGAAAAGATTTTGGCCTGAAATAGTTTGCGCAGCTTCATACTTGAAGAATAGGACATTAGCTAATACTATTGAACGGAAAACACCTTTTGAAATATTTTTTAGAAAAAAAACCAGATGTTAAGCACTTACGATTGTATGGTAGTAAAGTTTTTGTACGAGTACCAGAATAAAAACGAATATCTAAATGGGATAAGAAATCTGAAATGGGAACCTTGTTAGGATATAACGAGGTCGGTTATAGAGTTTTTATAAATAATAAAATAATTGTAGCAAGACATGTTGATATAGTAGAAAAGGAAGTAAAATGTGTAGGTCTCGACGAAAACGAGAACGATTTTATTTTTCCTTCTACTTCTTCTTTCGAGCAGAGAAGGGGAATGAAAGATGAGTGTGAGAGTGAAGGTGATGATAATGTTTTTGAAAGCGCGGATAAATCAGAAAATCAAGAAAATGAAACAGAAAGTAAAAATAATGAAAGTACCAAAGTAAATATTCCACGTAGATCTGCGCGTGAAAGGAAAAATACTGTAAGGTATCCAGATTTGGAAAGTTATCATGTATTTGTAAATTATACTAGAGTAGATACGCCTTGTACATTTGAGGAGGCGATGAATAGTAAAGATAATAGAAATTGGAAAGAAGCTATGGATAAAGAGATAGAATGTATAAATAAAAATAAAACTTGGAAACTAGTTGAACGAGTAGAAAATAAAAAAGTCCTAGATGTAAAATGGGTATATACTAGTAAAGCAGACGGTAGATTTAAAGTAAGATTAGTTGTAAGAGGTTTTCAGCAGACAGATGTAATTGATGACATATACTCTCCGGTTGTTAAAAGTCAAACGCTAAAAATTTTATTTTCTGATTGTTGCCAGAATGCCTTAATTATTGAACAAATGTATGTTGAAACTGCCTTTTTAAAAGGTAAAGTGACTACGGAGGTATATGTTAATCAACCAAAAGAATATGAGGATGGTACGAAAAGAGTATTAAAATTATCAAAAGCTTTGTATGGTTTGAGAGAAAGTCCAAGAGACTGGTACGAGTGTTTGAATGAATATGTGATTAAATTAGGTTTTAAGAAAAATAATGCAGAACTATGTTTGTATGTACTTGATGAAGAAGAAGACACTATTTACTTATTAATTTATGTTGATGATTTAATGATATGCAGTAAAAATGAAAGTAAGTTCCAAAGAATTAAGAAATTATTATCAGTGTAACGGGGCCGCCCCTGGACCTCACCGACGTCCCTCGGTGCGGCTGTGTGCAGCAGCGTATTGCACACGTGCAATGCCGTTCGCTACAAACGCCGGGAGAATTCGAACTCCCGGCTTTCTCGAGCTCAGCTAAGCTTGAGCGCGTGCTGAAATGGATCGCGAAAATCCTCTGCGCCGGCTAACTCCCGGTCACAGTTCAGGGAAGAAAACGGACGTAGGCGAAGGAAAAGTAATCTAAGTCGCAAATTAGATTAACAGAGTTTATTCGGAAACGAAAATCAAACAATGATACACACGCGCGATGTAAACAAAGCCGCGGTCGCGCAGGTCCAGTTCGCTCGCGGTCGCGCACGCCGTTCGGGCCGATGCCCTAACATACAATACACGCACGCACGCAAATGCGCACGCTGCGCCGCCCGCAATTTAGAGGAGATATCCTGGACACGTCTGTCCAGGATACGCGCACTCCTCTTACCTTATTTGCCGGCCGACCTCGCACACTCTCGCTCTATCACTCGTGACACCGCTGCTCTCTATCTCCGCCGTCTGCTCCGTTGCTGAGTCTCTCAGCCGCCGATTGCCTCTGCTGCTGCTGTTGCTCGTCGAACTCGCGAGGAAAACTCGCGAGGAAAAACCGCTCGAAAACACGTGTTGCCTGCGCTGAGACTACCCGGAACATGGCGGCTGCCGCGCTAGCCCGCGCGGAGCGCCACTCGCATAGTGTTACATTTCGACGAGGTCCGCTTGCCATGTTTCATCCAATCCACGTACGTCAACTTTCCGACGGGAATAGTTTCGTCGCGCAGGCTTATGCAACTCCGCATGTTTAATAGTCAACTTCAGGCAAATGAATGTTTTGATTAATCTCTCGTATAGCGTCTTTTATAACTTCAATTTCCTTGAATTGACGTTTCAAAGTATCAGTAATATTCGTTTGAATTTCTTCACGCGCATTGATACGTAAATTCTCAGCCGTGTTGAAGTTGTTAAAATCGTTCCTAAGCTGAGAAACCGTATTTGTGACTTTCTGTATTTCCAATTCGATAGTGTGCAACAGCATGCTTAAATTTACTGCATCATGGGAGCTTTGAGAATTGGTAACGTTGCAAAGTCTCTTTTTGTCTACATCGTATTGTCCATATTACTGTCAATACCTGGTGGACCTTGCGCAGTACCCTCTTCATACTTAAGACTACGTCCGAATACGTTGACACTCATTTTGATAATGACCGATCTATTGTGGTGCTTTTGTATATATATCATCCTTCTCGAAGTTCCTCGATAATCGATTGTATTTCGTTAGTATGACTAGGATTACCAGCTGATCTTTCGGCCATTGTAGTCTGTCAACGAGTTCATTTCGATCGTCCCAGCATATATATTCCATTTTAGTTCCCCTTGTAGCAATTTTATACCGCTGTAGAGCTCCACCCTTCTTTTTCTCGAGAATTAGAGGTGCAATAATATCGCTATATTTTGAACTGTTGTGAGTTCGGATAGATTCTAAAATTTTTCGATAATTTTGCTTATCTTCCGGTGTTACAATTGTCTGATTGGGTCTTTTGGCGATGAGCAGTTCTAATAGTCCTTCCGTTTTCGGGTAATCTACATCATCAACTGATATAACACTGTTGTCATAGGATATCAAACTATTATCCACTGCATAATTGTGTTTTTCATTGCGTATTCCGTAAATTTTGACCAAGTTACTTGAATTTTCATCAAATTCATATATTTTGTATTTATATTACGAGGTTCTTCAAATTCTGAATTTTCTATAACGGTATGGTCCATTTTATCATCGTCATAATCTGAAATATCATCACCGAAAATCATTTTGTCTTCATTAGTATCAGTAGTCCAATGATTAATTATTTTATCAACATATACTTTTTTCTTTGGTTTTTTAGATTCAGTAACTAGTTCTTGCAAAGGAGTAACTATGGGTTTGAAAGTCTCCCCCATTGCTCTATCAAAGTTTTTTTTACCAAACTTTAATAAATTGTGCTTGCATCAATTGGTGTAAATTGGTGTGTTTTGTCCATTTTCGTGCAAAATATTAGTAATTGCCTAATATTTTGGACAAGAAGTGTCCAGAATAACCTTTTATGTAATTTTTTTTCAGAAAAGTGATCCAATACATCTGTAGTGCAGGTATTGAAGAGTATTTTAAACCTGGTCCGGTGACATATAAGTTACTTTATTGAGAGAAAAGCTCTGTCAAGTGGATAAATAAATAAAAATTTTAAATGTTTTTGATGGAACAATACTAGAGGTAAATAACACTGTTTGGGTCTAAATAATGAATAAATAGCTTAAATAGTGCGAAATAGAATAATTGATATCTCTATTCTATTTCCACAATTAGAAGAATTTTTATGTTGCAAATCATGCCATGGGTATGTGGAATTTTTTGAAGTGGATGCCAGAGGTCTAGGCTTGCAGATAAACATTACTTGTAAAAGTTGTAAAATGTCTACTTTTATCAATACAAGTAGAAAAATAGGAAAAACATCTAATGCCTATGAAGTCAACAAACGCAGTGTACTAGGAGCTAGAATACTTGGACACGGGTTGAGTGGTTTGAAAACTTTCTGTGGTGCAATGGATTTACCTTCATCTATTGTTCATAGTACTTATGACATTATAAACAGTGAACTTCAAATCGCATCAAAATAAGTTGCTAAAGAGTCTATGAGAGCAGCTGTTTTAGAAGTATGTATAAATTATTAACATTTAAAATTAATACATTGTAAGAAATTTAGATATTTTCAAAATATTGATTTGAAATATTGATTATACATTACTTTTATATATTCTTTTAGCAATGTAATGATTCTAATTCAGACCTCAGCAATGTATCTGGCGATGGATCCTGGAGAAAGCGAGGATTCACTTCACTGCAAGGTTTCTCAAGCCTAATCCGTTATGAAAATGGAAAGGTTATCGACGTTGCACCTAAGCAAAGCTTTTGCCGGGATTGTCAGCAGCATCTAGAAGAGGATACTGTATCCTATAAAGAATGGTGGATTACACATGAACCTAATTGCTCGGCTAACCATAAAGGTAGATTAAAACTAAAAAAAATTTCTTAATTTATTGTGATAAAACGTATTTAATTTAATATTTAATTTATTTTACTTACAGGTAACTCTGGAAAAATGGAAGTAGATGGAATTGTTGAAATGTTCAAGAGATCAGAATCTACTTATGGACTAAAATACAAAAACTATATTGGTGATGGTGACTCAAAAGTGTTCAAAGTAGTGTGTGAAGCCAAACCTTATGGCGAACATTTTATTGTGCAAAAAAAGGAATGTGTGGGCCACGTGCAAAAGAGAATGGCAACCCGTTTAAGAAATTAAAAATCACATTACTCTGGAACGCTTCTTGCTGATAAGAAAAAAATTGGAGGCAAAGGTCGACTTACAGCACAAGTGATTGACCAGTTGACCAGCTACTATGGAAATGCGATCAGGAAACTCAATGATTCAGTTGAGGATATAACAAATGCTATCTGGGCGACCTATTATCACAAAATTTCGACTGACGACGATCCACAACATCACCTTTGTCCTGCTGGAAGTCAGAGTTGGTGTAAATGGCAGCGGATAAAAGCCACAGGAACAAAGAAGGCACTGAAGAACTTTAAACACCCTTCCAGCATTCCACCAGCTATCATGGAAGTTATAAAACCAATATACACAGACTTGGCGGATAAACTTTTACTTGAAAAGTGTGTTGGTGGATATACTCAAAACAACAACGAGAGTTTCAATCAGTCAGTCTGGAGATTGATACCAAAAACACACCTCAGTGGTTTGACAGTCCTTGAAATTGGAGTTTATATTGCTGTTGTCTGCTTCAACGATGGAAAAAAGGCATATCTGGAGCTGATGAGAAGATTTGACGTATCACCAGGAAAAGCAGCTGTTCAGTGGGCCAAGGCAACTGACAAAAAAAGGATTTTTTATGCTGAACGACGAACTGCAGCTGCAACTTTTGAGGCACGTCAAGCCAAAAGAAAGAGAAGCCTCCTAGAAGATGATTCCTATATTCCTGGTGGTTATTAAAAATCTAAACTCCAATGAGTAAGTACACTACAAATTACACATAACCATTATATAATAAATAAATAAATAAGCATAGCTGTAATTAAATTCACTGGCATGCAGCTCCAAATAAACGGCGAAAAAAGACGAGTTGAAAGTCGCCCCAACCTCGTGGCCTAACACGATGCGGCCGCTCAGCTGAGCACGCGACCGCTATCGTGTACAGCCCCGCGACAGAGGCGACGGCGAGGACTTTGACAACGCACACGTGCACTATACGCGCACAACACTATAAAAACACACACACCAACTACGCGGACACACGCGGGCCGATCGCGAAGATGCGCGGACGCGAGGAGGTTCAAGGGACGGCGGAGATGCGCGAGCTGGCGAGCACGTGTTGCTCGGCCACCAGTCACTGAGCGCGGCGGAAGATGGCGCGCAGGCGAGAGAAATAGACTGATTGTCTATCAGACGTAAAGTTGTCCGCTTTAGAGACGTCATATGTCAAGACAGATATAACAAGACGCATATGCGACAAGACGCATCTAACATATGACGTCTCTAAAGCGGACAACTTTACGCCCGGTAGACAGTCAGTCTATTTCTCTCGCTCGCGCGCCATCTTCCGCCGCGGTCAGTATCTGCCGGCCGAGCAACACGTGCTCGCCAGCTCGCGCATCTCCGCCGTCCCTTGAACCTCCTCGCGTCCCCGCGTCTTCGCGATCGGCCCGCGTGTGTCCGCGTAGTTGGTGTGTGTGTTTTTATAGTGTTGTGCGTGTATAGTGCACGTGTGCGTTGTCAAAGTCCTCGCCGTCGCTTCTGTCGCGGGGCTGTACACGATAGCGGTCGCGTGCTCAGCTGAGCGGCCGCATCGTGTTCGGCCACGAGGTTGGGGCGACTTTCAGCTTATCAACTTTTCCCGGAGGTCGTCGTCTCCTGCAGCCGTCATGGTTTTATTTCTCTCTCTCTCTCTTGCTTTCTCTCCTGATCTCAAACTCAAACTCAAAACTCAAATCCACAGCTGCGACCAACAAATTTGGTGTAGTACTCTTTCAATCTCTTTCTCTCAAAGCCACAGAACTGGTCTGCTAACATATCAGTTCATGCATAAAGTGAAATCAATTAAATGAATTAGGTAAATAAATGTTTTTTAATATGTTTCAGATTATTGCTTGAGCGTTCCTGCATCCAAATCTGAATAGGAAAGCTCAGGAAATCTCTGGGAGAATGCTGTCATTTCATATCTATTTAAACAACTTCAATAAAAAATGGTAAGTATAATTTTCTATATAATTATAAACCCAAAACTTTAAATGCTTTTTTTTCAGTTATTTTATTTTTATGATTTTAGGTCAGTTGCCGCAGGATTTTTTTGGATCCAACCGTCAAATCACTTCTATATCCTGGAAAAACTTAGTGTACGAGCTCTACCACCGATCTATCGGATTGGAATTTTAAAAAGATAAGTTTAAGTGAATGCTATGTACGTATCCTTCACTTTTATTAACATGATTATTGATATTTTCCACATAAGTGTCATTAATAATTTTTTTCTTATTTCTTTCAGAAAAGTGATCCAATACATCTGTAGTGCAGGTATCGAAGAGTATTTTAAACCTGGTCCGGTGACATATAAGTTACTTTATTGAGAGAAAAGCTATGGCAAGTGGACAAATAAATAAAAATTTTAAATGTTTTTGATGGAACAATACTAGAGATAAAGAACACTGTTTGAATCTTAATAATGAATAAATAGCTTAACTTGTGCGAGAAGTTGAAGTATAAGGCTGGTCCCCTTAAGGGGATGCCCAACTTAATTTCCGCGCTCTACTGTACCGACGATTTTCTATGTTCTTTGCTAACCTCTAAGGCAAATTTGATTTTTCAAATAATTTTAAAACGGCTATCTTAATGGCATTTCTGATTGCATCAAAACATTACTTATAATACGTAAAATGTGCGTAGACTTCTTTTTTGGCTGATTTTAATTCCAATTGAAAAGTAAGTCAGTATTTTCAGTAATAGGAAAGAAATCAGCCAAAAAAGAAGTCTACGCACATTCTACCAATTATAAATAATATTTTAATGCAATCAGAAATGCCATTAATAAAGCCGTTTCAAAATTATTTGAAAAATCAAATTTACATTAGATGCTATAGCAGAGAATATGTAGCGCCGCCTTCCAGCGTGCCACACTTAGCGACCGAATAGGTTGGCTCTCGTATACCTTTGGCGCAAGAGCGCCGTCCCAGGAAGCAGACGCTTGTGCCTCGATCCGTTTTCGGTATATGTTAGGCTCGCAACCTTGCTTCCGCCTACTCGTCCAGAACATCTCCAGCCGCATGGACCTCGCTTTCCAGCGCGACTCAAGTTCAACGAACTCTCAACTCGCAAGTCCTACTGCCTTGCCGCAGCTTTGGCGTCGGCGAGAGAATCTTGCATTTAGCCAATATGTACATTTGCAAATAAACCTTCAACATCTTCAACCGAAGCAACAAATGCACTCTCTGCCTTCACTCGTGTCCAACTCCAAAAACTTTGCTCATGTTCCTGGCCAATGGAGGACCAGAGCACGAGGGCGTCTTGGTTCCAGTTCCGGAGCCGTTCTGGCTATCCCTGCCTCACAACGCATTCATCCTTATAGTGGTGACCCCTCGAACTCCTTTTGCGCGTAAGTACTTTTCAGACTACGTTGCGCGAGTGACTTTGATGTGCGCGAGTGCATAAAACTATGTTAGTGCAGGTGCCGCCGAAAAGCTCCCTTAGCCGCTTCGTGCCTCGCGTTTCGCTGAATGCTCCCAGGGCATGTCCGACAGCTCGTCGGTTTAGCTCGACCACACCATCGTGGGATAGCTCAGGTGACCTTGAAAGTAGCCACGAGTTTTGCCCGTCCAGTACATTACATAACTGGATCTGCCGGACTGTAGCCGCAAGACTCGCCTTCTTGTCTGACGACGAAGTCGATCTCAACACCAAGGCTCCGATCCTCGACGACGACGTCGTCGGCGGCAGCACGTCAGTTTCGCCCGACGCCACCGCAGGAGACAGCACCGATCTTCACAGCGCTTTGCTTGCTTCCAGCATTCGAGACGACACCAACCTGTTACCTAACCTCAACTCGCATAACAGCTTCAGTCCGCCGCTCGGCCGCAGTGCTCAAGACAACATGGTCAACAGCGACGGTGCATTTGCGGCCATGTCCAGCGTAAAGCTGCCTACCTTCTGGCATAAGAAGCCGGATCTTTAGTTCGTCCAAGCAGAGGCACATTTTCACACCTCCAATGTACCGTCAGAGAGGTCTAAATTCTACCTTATCCTCTCGGCTCTCTCTCCTGAAGCGATCGAGGAAATTCAAGACATCATATCCAATCCAGAGAATATTGGTAAATACAACCTTATTAAAACCCGCATCATACAGCGCTTTTCTCAATCTGCAAGTGAAAAACTTGACACCATGATCAACCGCTTGGAGCTTGGTGATAGGACCTTCTACCCTGCTCAGGCAAATTAGAGAGCTTGTTGGTGGTAACGCTTCTATGGATCTTATTAAAGTACAGTGGCTAGCTCTACTTCCACCTCATTCGCAGACTGTTGTCAAGGATCTTGGCATAGACAATCTTGACAAGCTTGCTGAAGCCGCAAACATCCTGCTTGAGGTTACCTCATGGGCTCCACCAGTTCATGCAGCAGCTTCTGCTTCTTCCAAGCAGTCTGAACTCTTAGAAATTAAAATGCTGTTATCTCAACTTATTTCAGTTACCAGAGAGGTACTCGCCAAGGTGTCCTGCTCAGGTGGTGGTCCTCAGTCCAGGAGAGATGCTACTCCCAGCAGTGCGCAGCAGAGCCGAAGCCGCTCTAGCTCTCGTCCAAGGCCTCACACCAACAGCACTCGTTGGTATCATCACAAGTATGGTTCTACAGCAAAGCATTGCCTGAAGCCGTGCAATTTCGCCGCCGTTGGAAGCTCGCAGGGAAACCTGTAACGCTGTTGTCTGACCCTGCAGCAGGCAGCAGCCCTGCTATCACCTCAGCCAGTCTTGCGGGCCCCTTCAAAGAAAGCAGACTGCACATTAGTGACCGCAACACCTCCACTCGCTTTCTGGTGGACAGTGGCTCCATTGTCTCGATCTTGTCATAGCCACGGCAAGTCGACCACGCAGCATGTCACCCATCATGCTGCAGCCAACGGCTCCCCCATCCGTTCTTTCGGACGTCGGATCATGCAGCTTGACCTAGGCTTGGGGCGCAGTTTCACATGATCCTTCATCTTAGCCGACATCTCTATGCCAATCATTGGCGACAATTTTTTATCACATTATAGCCTGCTGTTAGACCCCAAGAGAAGGAGGCTCATCTCAGTCTCAGGCCAGTTCCAGCCAACGGCCGACCACAGCATCTCGGCTTTGTCGCCTGTTCATCACGCCGAAAACGGTTTCGCTAGGGAGGTCGATATCGATACATGGAGAAAGTTCTTCAAAATCAAGGCCTCGTTGTTGGCCCCAAAACGTCGGTAAGGCACCATATTATTACCTCAGGCCCTCCAGTGCACGCCAGAACAAGAGCCCTGCTTGGCAAACCTTTAGAGGCAGCCAAGGCGGAGTACCGTGCACTACTGTCAATAGGTGTTATCAGGCCCTCCAGTAGCCCCTACGCTAGTCCGCTACACATGGTGAAGACAGCATCAGGAAACCTGCGCCCCACAGGAGAATACAGGAATCTAAACGCTCAAACAGTTCCAGATCGATACCCACTGCCCAGAATAACTGTCTTACTTCTTCAGTTACACGGCAAACAAATATTTTCAACGATTGATCTAAAAAGGCATATTTTCAGATTCCTGTGGCCTTCGAAGACGTAGAGAAGACAGCTATCATCACACCTTTTGGCCTATTTGAGTTTTTGGATATGCCTCTTAGTCTACGCAACGCTACCCAGACATTCCAGAGATTCGTGCAGAGCATCTTAGAAGATAGTTTTTGATATCCTGCTCGCTAACAAGCTTGAAGTCAATTGGAGCAAGTGCTGCTTTGCCAAGGAAGAGGTAATCTTCCTTGGTCACAGAGTCAGTGCCTCAGGTTTTGCCCTACCTGCTGAGAAGGTAGACGGCATCCTTACCTTCCCTCGGTCCGAGACCATCCATGACCTTAAGCGCTTCCTAGGCACTATTAACTACTACAGGTCCCAGTTACCTCATGCAGCGCAAGCTAAGTCGCTCCTGAACGACCAGCTAAAAGGAGCCAAGCGGAAAGACAAAACCAAAATCAACTGGTCGCCCGAGCTCCAAGATGCCTTCGAAGCCACGAAACAGGCGCTCGCTAATGCGACTTCCCCAGCATTTCTGCATCCCGATGCAAAGCTCGTCCTGTCAACTGACGCTTCGTCAACAGCCATCGGCGGTGCTCTAGACCATCTCGTCGGCGACGTCCGCATGCCTCTCGGATTTTTCTCCCGCAAGCTCTCGGCCGCGGAGAAAAATTACAGCCCTTACGACAGGGCTGTGTTTGCCTCGCTTAAATATTTTCAGCACCTCGTCGAAGGCAGTTTTTTCACTATTAGGATCACAAACCGCTTACGAGAGCATTTCTTCAGCGTCCAAGGAAGGCTTCACCGAGACAGATCCACCAGCTTGATTTTATCGGTCAGTTTTGCACCACTTTGGAATACCTCCCAGGCGAGAACAACGCGGTTGCCGACACGCTCTCCAGAGTAGAGGCAATCACCATGCCGTCCATTTTGGATTCAGAGACAATCAGCCAAGCGCAGCTGAACGACCCAGAGTTGCCGCAGCCTGGACCTTCGCAGCGTAGGTCGAGGCTGAAAACGTCATTTTCCTAAGACCAAGGTAGTTGGCGCAATGACGTCATCGCACAAGACTATTTTCCGCTATAAAATAACGTTATTTTCAGCTTTGTGGGTTATTTTGCTTGAATAATGATGTTATTTCTAGAACTTAAATCCGTACATGAAATGACGTTATTCGTTAATGAAGTGTAGATACGAAGAACGTCATTTTTTCTATAGAAATGTTGTACGGATTATAACGTAATATACAGCATGCTTAGTAAATAACGTCATTTTTCCTAGTTTTGTAGTGACCATTAACGTAATTTTCTTTTGGTCCGCTGAAGCAAAAAATAACGTTATTTTTGCAATGCACGTAGGTCCGTATTAAAACGTCACTTTCCAAAATTCAAGGAAGTTTGCACAGTGACGTCATTTTTGCAAAGAGAATTCCCTGTGCGGAATAACGTTATTTAAAAAGACTAATTTCCGCTATGAAATAACGTTATTTTATAGCAGAAAATAGTCTTGTGCGATGACGTTATTCTGCAAAGGAAATTCACTTAAAATAATGACGTCATTGCGCCAACTACCTTGGTCTTCCCTGTTGAAAATATCCAGCTGGAAATCCAGGTGGATTTTCCAGCTGGAAATCCATGCATGGGCTGGATTCTAGCTGGATTTCTGGGGAACCTTGGGTGAATTTATCCAGTTGGATTTGTGGGGAATGCAGGTGCAATTTATATCATGATTTCGAATCAATCTAGGTGAATTTATTGGATATCCAGATGAAAATCCCAGATGGAAATTTCAGGTAGAACTTCCAGGTGGAAATTCCATCTGGATAAGTCCGAATTTCTAAAAATCGTCTAAGTCCTTGAAAAAAAAAGTTTTCGTAGGACCATGTTTTAACGTGTTTTGGACCATTTCCTGTTGATATAAATTTTCGAATTTCGCGAGTGTTTTGTGAGGTACCACATAAACTTACATAAATTACATTAATGCTCACGCATTTTGCCCCTTTTGGTCAGCAATGGCAAAAATAAAAAAAGAAGCTAAATTATGCTCGGTGAGCAACGATTTATGCATTTTAGTGGAATTCCTAAATGAAACCGAGCCATCTAATAACAAACCTTTAACCAAAACTAAATATTTGAACTGGCTAGTACAAGGAAGATATTTGAATATTTCATCAGTCGTAGAAGAACAGAAAATCGTCAATTGAATTTGTCATTCAACTGCGACTTTAGTACAACTTTCAAAATGAAAATAAAATTATAAAATGCAAAATTTCATCAGCATCCAGCTAAAATGATAGCTGTAGGTGTTAATTAATATACTGTGGTAAAGTTATAAAAAGGAATGCAAGACTCGAAGGGAAAATATTGTCTATGGTCAAGACAAATAATTGTAAGCGAATTAAAATTTTGAGTCAATGAAGATTACATTTTCTCTTATTTTTGAATTCACTTATATTACTTGTCTATCTTTTCTCCAGACATTTATACGTTCAAAGATTTTCTCCTATTAGTCTATCCTATAAAGAAATCAACAAGAAAGTCTTCAATTAGTATTTTGTAAAAAAAAAGTCACTCAACAAGCTATAAAAGGGAATACAAGAACCAAAGAAAGAAATTGGATTGACCAGTGTAAATATTTTTATCATCTGGACCCTTCGTATAAAGAAATCAACAAGAATAATCTTAATTTTGTATTCCGTACAAAAATTAGCAAATGATAAAATATTGACACCGGTCAATATAATTTCTTTTTTTTGAGTCTTGTATTCCCCTTTACATCTTAGCATGTGACTTTCTTTTCTCCAGATATTTATACTTTCAAAAATGTTCTCTAATGGGCCCATCGGCTAAAGAAATGAATAGGAAAGTCAGTTAGTATTTTGTAAAAAAAATCACTTGACAAGCTATAAAAGGGAATACAATACTCAAATAAAAAAGAAATTATATTGACCAGTGTACATTTTTTTAACATGTACTAATTTTTTGTACGGAATACAAAATTAAGATTATTCTTGTAGATTTCTTCATACAAAGGGTCCAAGTGATAAAAATATTTACACCGGTCAATCCAATTTCTTTCTTTGGTTCTTGTATTCCCTTTTATAGCATATCGAGTAACTTTTTTTACAGAATACTAATTGAAGACTTTCTTGTTCGTTTCTTTATATGATGGGACAATAGGAGAAAATCATTGTACCTCTATATATCTTGAGAAAAGAAAGTTAAGAGAAAATATTCTTTTGTGAGTGAATATCTTTATGCGCTTACAATTATTTGTCTTTTACACATTGTATTTTCCCTTCGATTCTTATGTATTCCCTATTATAACTTGTCCAGTGACTTTCTTTACTCTAGATACTTATGAGCTCAAAATTATTCTCCCATAGACCCATCGTATGCAGGGTGATTCATTTTAATTGCCCCAGGCAAATATCTCGAAAAGTACGGGAGATGGAAAAAAACGTTAAATGTAAAAGTTGTAGGGTTCAGAGGGGGAAATCCAATGGTGACCTTGACCATGACCTTGGGGTCAAGTTTCAAGGTCATTTCAAAGTCAAAGTAGTTTTTTTAAATAGGAACACCAACTTTTGACCTCGGAAATTAAAAAAGCGGAAAATTTTACATTCAAACATGATGTTATGTCATGGGGTCCAGTTGACCTCTGCAGTCGCATCAATTATCAGGCAATTATCTTAGTCGACGCGGCGAGCGCGGAGCGACTACTATGTCGCGTTAGCCGGAACGCGGTGTCCGCAAGCAAAGCGGTGAGCCATGAGGCATAAGGAGGCGGCGCGCGATGAGTCGATAGTGGTTTTTAACGCGATAGTATGAATAATGCTATGACGTACTGACAGAGATGCTTGGTATTGATGTGTATCAATAATTTTCTCTAGCAAATCTAATAGGTAATCATAATATCCTCAGAGCATTTATTATGCAATATCTCTTTCACTTTTTTTTGTCTCATATTTAGTCAGAAAGCTCGAAAAAATTTGTGATTATTATCAAAATGGCAGACTATCCTCCGACAGAAATCATCGATATGATTATTCTTTATGGTTTTTGTGGGAACAGTGCAAGAATAGCAGCTCGACAGTATGCAGAACGATATTTGAATAGACGTCATCCTGACCACAAAACTATTTTGCGACTGATAGAAAGAGGTAGGGCTGGAGAGCTAAAACGTAAACGCAGGAAGAAACCTTTAAATAATGACGAAGCTATTATTGTAACAGTCTTTACCATGTTTAGTGACGAGGCTACATTTCAAAGCGATGGAGAACTGAACCGTCATAATAGTCATTATTACTCTGAAAATAATCCTCATTGCGTTCGTCATGTAGATCATCAACATTGATGGAAGGTAACAGTTTGGTGTGGTATTCTAAATAGCCATATTATAGGTATCTAGAGTAAAGAAAGTCACTTGACAAGTTATAATAGGGAATACATAAGAATCGAAGGGAAAATACAATGTGTACAAGACAAATAATTGTAAGCGCATAAAGATATTCACTCACAAAAGAATATTAAAAAATAACGTTATTATTAAATAAATAACGTTATTTCATAGCGAAAAATAACGTTAAAATAGAGTTTTCTAATGTAATCTGAAAATAACGTTATTGAATAACGTTAAAAATGGTCCAAAATTGTAGCCTCAGCAATAACGTTATTAATGACGTCATATTATAACGTCATTTTATAACGTCATTTTTAGCGATAGGGTGCTCTTCGCGTGCACGCACACGAGGGAACGGGCCGCTAACCCGTTCCACGCGATGTGTAACAACTTCGGCCTCGAGCCCGTGATCGAGGCACCGATGTCGCACCACGCGGCGGCTCGTATACGAGAGCCGCGACTCTCGCCGCACGAGAGCCCGCGATCGCGAACTATGAAGAGAGAGAGACCATTTTACGTATTAACTGATCATTTTACTTACACAGTGACAATTTTACGCGGTTTAATGCAGTAATTTTACGTCAAACATTTTGTGAAATCGTTAGCGCAATAGTAACATTTCAATTGGATTTTTTACAGTGTACCGCCTGGCGGGCCACGATATTACGAATCAGCTGTCGTTTTCACTTTACCGACAGGATGCTGGGAAGTACAGGACATTGAGCGCTATTTGAAGAGCTTGCTTGCAGATAAACGATTATCGCTGTTTATTAAACCAAATAATAATACTCTCCGCTGTACTATTCAGTGTAGTGAGTCAATACATTTCCGACCAGAAGATTCCATTAGAATATTATTAGGCTTTACGAAACCTTTTCTTTCTCCTCACACTAATTACGACTGTGTTTTATTGAAAAATCTTACGTAAGATCTTACTTAAGTTCTTACGTGAGATATGCCAAAATCTGATCTGACATTTTTTTATTTATAAAGGACCAAACACCGTGCAAAATGTGGATAAACTCGTTATTAAAGAATCTTTTTCCGATGTGTAGCAAAATTTTATTCTCCGCATCTGAAAAAATTCTTTAATAACGAGTTTATCCACATTTTGCACGGTGTTTAGTTCTTTATTAATAAAAAAAATTAAGATCAGATTTCGGCATAAGATCTCACGTAAGAACTTACGTAAGATCTTACGTAAGATTTTTCAATAGGATATTTTAAAAGTAAACGCATTGCGAGTCGTGTGTAACATTACCTCCAGCGCCTATATAAACGGTGAACTAGTTCACACTAAACACGAATTCTTCCCAGCAGTACCGCCAGGATATAAGATAATCGAAGATCCATCGCAAATCGTTTACCTTCCGATCGTCGTAAAGAACTTAGAAAATTTACAATTACGTATAGTTGATCAAGACGGAAACTTAGTAAATTTTCGTGAATAAGTAATAAGCATCAGGCCTCATTTAAAATCAATATAATGGGTATAGTCTTTGGTACTGGGTATATAAGCAAGCCCAAATGGCAGCCACCTATCAGTCGTTGTTGGTAAACCAAAAAGTTAAGATGGTAGAGCGTGCAGTATCTGAAAAGTCTGGGACTAAATTCGTCGCTCGTGGTGGAAAATAACTTGTGTATTATTTTGCTGCTTTCAACAAAATGGCCGAGATTCTAAAAATTGTGACACGGTAAAAACGGTGTGCTACGGCTAGCTCGCACTACCGCTGTCCCGCCGTGCCGTCGTACAAAAAACAGAGTCACTTACACTCTTTTCTCTCTCTCTCTCTCGACTCTCTTAGAGGAGACCCCGCCGTAAATGCGTCGCCGGGACGGAAGACGTACGCGAGTTACATACACGCACGCATACACCCGCTCAACTCGTCGGTGCCCCCGTGGGCACCGCTGACACCACTACTCCCGAACGCGACTCGAACTCGTCTCCGCACCTCGCGACTTCTTCCGAAATTCTCGCCGGTGCCCCCGTCTGATCACCTTTTCTAACAATCCTGGGGACTCAGCTTGCATCGGACTCGCGAATCCCCAAGGACCTACTACTGACGCTACTACATACTTTACGCTACGCAACTCTCATTCCACACTCAATACAATCTAAGCTTACATTCCCTTCATCTCGCTTCACACTCACTCTTTATTACACACATTCTAACGACGATTCAGCCTATAAATAGCACGCAAAATCGCATCTCGCGTCTTGATCGGCAAATCGCGCATTTCTTCTAACAAACGCAGGGTACCACTCAACGTGAACGGCCTTTCAGGGGTTGATTGAACCCTGATAGTCCTTATCGCACTTCTCGGACTCGCAATCTTCTCTCTTGTTGCCGTCAGATGGTCTTCTCTGCTCAAGCGGCGCCGAATTTCGTCGCTCCTCCACTGTCACGGCTCCAACTTCCTGAGAAGGTATCTCGGAGGCCACTCGCAGTTGGCGCAGCCTCTCTTCCTCACGCCGTCGGGCCTGCCGCTCGAGACGGCGGCATACTCGCTGTTGTTCCTCCTCTTCTCGGTTGCTCAGCTGGGGCATCTCTCGACGTTGAGATGCCTACTCGATGCTGACAGCGGACTCGTTAGGTCGCCGTTCGCTGGGCAGCCGTACTTGGCACGGCAGCGTCGACAACCTGAGTGGCACCTGTCGTTGCATCTCAGCTTGATGTCGAGCGAATACCTCCTACTGCTGGCGAAGAATGGCCTGCAGCTGTTGCACTCGTCGCCACTCGGCGGCAGTCTTCATCCGCATTTGGGCCGTTTCCGCCAAGAAATTACGCCAACGCTCCTCAGCCTCCATCCACTTGCGTCTCTGCTCGCGTTCTCTCGACTGCAAAAGATGGCGCTCTCTCTCTCCTCGGCTTCTCGGCGCAGTGACTCTCGGTTGCGGCGATCCATCTCCAAAGCGTACTCTCGTTCATGAGCGAAATTCTCCTGGACATAGCGATGATGCGGCTCGCTGCATCGCGGACAGACGGATAGGTCGACACCCTGCCGACCGCAGTTGGCGCAATACACGCGCACCTTTGGCCGCGGGCAATCCAGCACATTGTGACCTCGTTGCCAGCAGTTAAAACAACTGTATGGCGGTTGGTCGACTCGCGGTTCAGTTGGTATGGCCACCAATCCACCAAACATCACGCCGGCCAATCTTACAGGAAATTTCGTCGCTCGCACGTTGCTCTCTCTCGGCTTCTTTGGGTGTCGTGCCGGTGGCCGCTGAGCTGGCCCAGGCAGTGGGGATGGCGGTGGCGGGGATGGAATAGTCGACACATAGTCGTCTATTGTAAGTTGACGACGTGGGTTCCAAGTGCCCTTTTTCGCCTTCCTCTTCCTTTTCTTCGGAACGGCACCTCCACATGCTTTTTTACTCGAAAGATCGGCCTTCACGGCTTCTGCTTGCGCCGGGACAGTTTCCTCGGGCTGTCCTGCTACAGGCATCTCTCTCTCTTAACGGCTCTGCTCCCGGATGTAGGTCTGTAGCTCCCTCTGAGCTTCTTCACTCTCTCCCTGCTCATGACTCACGGGACAGCTTGGCGTTTCAGGCGGAGGGTTTGGCTGACGTAATTCCGCAACCTCACTGGTCGCTCCTCCCTCCGGGACAACCATTTTCTCTGGAGCTGTGAAATCATACCACGCATGGCGGTCCCACTTCTTCCTTGCCGGCACGACAATTTTCGTCGTACGCAACTTTGGAATTGTTGTCGCCACCTGGGTCTACCGCTGCTCCTCCTCCAAAATCTCTCTTTCCACCTGCTCAGCCCAAGTCAGGGGCTCGCTTTCCGCCAGGGACACGCTTGCCACGCAGACCATCTCCATTGGGCTGTGAGCTCTCGGCGTAGAAGCATTCCTCGGGTCAAGATCCCATTCTAGGGGGACATCCTCGGTCGCCGTGGATTCAGTGACGGCCGGTTGCTCCGGGCTGCCCAAGTCAATCAGCATTCCAACTTCTGTATCGACCCATGGGCTCGGGATCCTCGCTTCTCCTTGGGCGTCCATCTCCGCTCCATTGAAGAGCAAGGAGAACTCCGATGACTCGCCGGATCCTCTATCTTCCACTGGTGGCACACTAGGCATCTCGCACACTCTCGTTCGCTCAGTCTCCTCTCCTGAAAAATTCTTAATAAATAAGAAGGCCCATTTACTCTTTGGACGCCCCTCGAGGCGGTATGTAACGCTTCAATTGCGCCAAATGTGCCTTCATTATTTTTCTCTCACCACCCTCTCTCAATAACACCACTACCGCCGGCGACTTAATCTCCGAAATCACGTACGGTCCCTCGTATTTAGGCGCGAGGTTCGCGGAGAATCTATTTGCAGCGCTCGACAAATAGTGCGTTCTTCGCATGACCCTATATCCCACACTGAAATTAACACTTACACGACTCTTATTGTAGTGTTTCTCCTGCTTTTCTCGCGCTTTATCAATAAATCTAGCCACTAAGTCTCGTAGAGCGTCTAAACGCTTAACACGATCTACCCACTCGTCCGGCGCTATTCTCGTTATCACCTTTTCACCCTCCAGTCTTCTCTTCAAGCTCTTCACTGGCCGCGGATGACGTCCGAAATTAAGAAAAGCGGGCGACACTTTCGTGGTCGCCTGAACCGCCGTATTTACCGCGTGTCGAAACTCGTAGACATGTTCGTCCCAATTTCGACGATCCGTACCCACGATCGCCGTGATGCTGCGGCCAATACGGTGGTGTTGTCAGATGCTTAACTCCGTAATCTTCGAGCGTTTTCGCGAGGAGTTTATTCTCGAGCTCCTTTCCGTTATCCGTAATCAGGTAATTCGGAGTCTCCCAGCAAAAGAGAATTAACTCTTCGAACGCACGCGCCACTGATTTGCCGCGTGCTCGACGTAATGGTTTAATCTCCACCCAGCGAGTGAACAAATCTTAAAAAACTAATAAGTATTTATTTTGTTTCTTACTCGGCGGAAATTCCATTATGTCGGCAGCGACTACAGTCCACGGCCTCTCCACTACACGCGCACCCATCAACCCTTGCGCCCCCGTTTGCGGCACCTTGTATCGCTGACACTGCCCGCAACCCCACACAAACGAAAGAACGTCAAAATAAACACCTTTCCAATAGTAATCATGCGCTAGTCTATCATACGTCTTATCCACCCCCATTCCGCCGACGGGACACAATGCGCTTCTCTCATAACCTCCTCTCGATACTCCACAGGCACTACTAAATGCCAACCCTCTTCGTGAGTCGCCACAGGATCAAGCAGGGGATCCACTCGCAATCTGTATAAACACCCATTATCTACCCGCCAATCTTTGTATTTCAACGGCGCTCGTTCGACTTTCGCAAGCATACGGAGATACCACGGATCACTAATCTCGCTAAACGCCGCTACTTCCCCTTCGTCGTTCTCGAACATTCGAGAGGGCGCATCAGGCACATGGTGAAGTGCGCCTCTTCGATGCACAATCTCGAAGTCCCATTGCTGTAACCCAACGCGCTAATCGACCCGTCGGTTCTTTCAGATTACTAAGCCATTTTAACGCGCTATGATCCGTAATGACTTGAAATCTATATCCCTCAAGATACGAACGCAGATTTTTAATCGACCAGAGCACTGCGAGACACTCTTTCTCGGTTGTCGAATAATTACCCTCGGCAGCTGCTAACACAAGGCTTATATACACGATTGGATGCTCGCCATCCTCGTGCTCCTGCGTAAGGACTGCTCCTAAGGCATAACTACTCGCGTCGCACTGAAATGTAAACGATTTCGAAAAGTCCGGCCGCTCTAACACGGGTGCTCTCGTCAACGCCAATTTTAATTGATCGAACGCCTCCTCCTGCTCTTCGCTCCACTCCCACTCGCGCGCTTTCTGTAATAATTTGACCAACGGGATTTTTAATGCGGATTCGCCTTCGATAAATCGCGAGTACCACCCGACCATCCCAAGGAAACGACGAAGTTGTTTAACCGTGGTCGGCGCTGGGTATTCGAGCACAGGCACCAACCGACTGGGATCAGGCCGCGCTATCGAGCAGAAATCCTAAATATTGAATCTGCGAACAGCAGAATTCGCATTTATCCCGGTTCACCATTAATCCCGCTTGCACTAATCTCCGCAACACTAACTCTAATATCTTCACGTGCTCCTCGAATGTCTCCGTTGCGATAATTAAATCGTCTAGGTAGCAGAAAACATACGGCTCGAATTCCGGCCCGAATAAGCCATCGATTAAGCGCTGAAATGTTTTTGGCGCGTTCATTAATCCGAATGGCATTTGCTTAAACTGCCACAAACCCGAACCTGGCACTGCAAACGCGGTATATTTTCTGCTCCCACGATCCATAGGCACGTAATAATACTCTTGCTTTAAATCGATTTTTGTTAAGAATTTCGCGCGGCGCAATTTGTCCATTATCGAGTCCATATGCGGCGGCGGATACGCGTCAGGCACCGTGACTTTATTAAGATCGCGATAATCGATACAAAATCGATAAGTCCCGTCGCTCTTCCTAACCATCACCGGCACGTTGCTGTAATCGCTCGCCGAGGGCTCTATAATATCGTCCTCGCGCAATCTTCTAATCTCGGCTAACGTCAGCTCCAAAATTTTCGGCGACATTCTCCGGTACTTATGTCGAATCGGTGTTTCGTTCTCGACGCGAATATGATGTTCGATAAACTTAGTAACTCCCGGTTTATCCGATTTTCTCGGAAGAATGTTGTCAATTAATCGATTTATAATTCCCCTTTGCTCGTCACTATTTTCAGAAATCCCAGCACACTCCGCGTAAACTCTCGACTCTTCACCACTTCTCGAAAAGACTCGCCACTCTCCGTTTCGCGCAAGCCAAAGACCTCGTCCTAATTGCGTATCGATATCGAAGACTTTACAAAAATCCATCCCAAGAATTAATTCATGATCTAGATTATTTACCGCTTTGACGGGCAAAACTTCTGCATGTCTATCGATTTCGATCGCGACGTTAAGAACACCGGCGGCACGCGTAATTTTCCCCGTTACACCCTTAATCGCAGAATCACTCACTTTTAAACGGTCGCGATACCGTTCGCTCAGCCGCGGGCCCGCAAGTGACAGCATTGCGCCAGGATCGAATAACGCTTTATACGTCTCGCCTCCCAGCACCACTGATAGAAAATAACGATTTTCAGCACTTGTGCCCGCCACGTTCTCATCTGGCTCAACTGTCGTCTTCTTTTTCGCGCCCTTCGACTCATCACTAACGCCCTTTGAATTATTTTCTTCGCGTAAAGCCCGTAGATTTAAGTACATCTTCTACTCGCGACGATGACTCCTTATTCGGCGGTACTAACGCTCCAAAAATTCCTCCCGTATTTGCCTCC
Organism: Sycophila sp. Sp_5; assembly: GCA_018906775.1. Taxonomy (NCBI): domain Eukaryota; kingdom Metazoa; phylum Arthropoda; class Insecta; order Hymenoptera; family Eurytomidae; genus Sycophila; species Sycophila sp. Sp_5. The sequence goes on from JACCID010000387.1 coordinate 51,790, forward strand.
CAAGCTCCGCGCTCGCGTAATTCCATTAACAGCTGATAAGGAGTTTTCTGTTTGCGCGGTTCCTCGGTAGATCTCAGAATCGGTTCTGTTCTCTTAGGCAAATTTCATCGCTCATCTTCGCTTAACTCAAGACCACTAACTCGCGTCTCTTCTCGCACACAACTCTTTTTCTCGCACAAATCCCCCTCGAATTAAATTGCTCGCGGGGGGCAGCATCTACTTCTGTCCCCCTCCTTGTCCGTTTCCCGAACTCTGGAAAAACGCTGAACACCGCGCGCAATTTCTCACCGTAACGCCAGGTGCGCCACAACCTTGGCACAACGTCTCACGCGGCGACTGAGTGCGCGCCCGCTCCGTGCATTCGCGAATCACATGGCCCGTTTTCCCACATCCGAAGCACTGAATATCTGGGCATTCGGACGCTCGATGGCCAACACCTCCGCATGTCAAACACGAACCGAAAAACATAGGACGTGCACTCGGTGAATTTACGCATTGTTGTTTCTGCGTCTGCGCGTTCTCTCTCACTTGGCTACCACTCGCACCCTGATTATTCGGCTGACGGTTGTAATATTGAGCTCGCGTGTTTCCCTGATTTTGCCACGGTCCCCGCTGCGATCGCTCGCCCGAAGCATTAACCACTCCGCGATTATTCGGTTGCGCGTTCACGTTGTTTTTGGTCACTTGCGCATACCTAAGCGCTAGCACCTCCTTCGCCGGTGCGTTTTCACCAGGCGCGGCTTGCGAAGGTGCTACCGTCGCGTCAACTTCCGCTCGCTCGCTAACCGATTCACTATTCCTCGTTTCAACCGTCGCCTGTTTACCCCCCTGTTTCTTCCCTTTACCCTGCCCCTGTTTCTCCTTTTCCCCCGTATTTGCCACTTTCTCCACCTGCGACTCAACTACTGCAACTTTACCGCGAGCTTTCGGTTTGGTCGGCCCCATGTACGCCGCGCCAGGCACACACATCTTATCTGCCGGCGGCGGCGGCACATACCATTGATCTAAGTCCCGCTGACGCTCCTAACGACGACCATACCGCTCGAGATCGGCCAACGAATCTACGACCTTGTCCTTCATTGACTTGCGATACTTCGGAAGCAAATTTCGATACGCGTTATCCATGATCTCTTCTTCATGCGGCGGTATTTTGAATCGCGACACAATATATCGCACGCTCGACAAAAACGCGGCAATCGTTTCCTCTTTGAAAGACCAATGATTGAAAAGGGACCATGAATTGAAAAATTTTCTCGCTGTTCGGAACCAGCGAGACGCGCGTTTCTGCAAAATATACGGCAATGCTTTTAACAGGCACGCATCGGGCACCTCCGCGCACTCCCGGCAATCCTCAAGTTGCTCGAAAAACTCTTCGGGATCATCTGCCTTCTCTTCTCCACTAAATCGTAAATTCCACCCTTTTAATAGTTTAACCGGCTGCGCAGTGAAATATCCCCCTCGTCTACTACCATTCGACGCGTCACTATTAGTCCATGAACGCTCCGCGCGCGATGAGTGTTCGTTCTTATTCGGTTTCTCCGCCCGTCGCTTACGCGTACGCGGTTTGTCGCTGGCCGACTACTGCTGGATGTTGAAAAGAAATTGTGAAACTACTGGGAAAAAACGTAAAAGGAAACCTTTGCACCGATCATTTGATGAGAAACGTGTAAGGTATAGTAAGAAAAAATAAATGGCATGAAGTTTGGTTTGTTTTACAAGAATTTTGTCGATTTTACCTTCAAATAACATTCACTATGAGGTGATGGAGTCAAACGGACCACGGATTCGGATTCGGCGACCCCAAAGTCGATAGTCGATAGTCGATGTCAGAGCGGAAACGCACCCACGGCCCCTCGCGGGGACATGCGGGTGATGCACCTAGGCCAATTAGCCCATTGCGCTCGGTCTCCTCATCATTCATCTCCCATCAACCCCCCTATGTGATTAATCAGTCTGAGAAGCCTGCTAAGCCCCAGAGGGCAGACCCTTTCAGGTTCGAGGAACCACTCCTCCCACACTCTCCGCCTGCCGCCCATTAGCCTAGGGCAGTGGCACAAGAGATGCATGGGAGTTTCCTCCTCTTCCCCACAGAGTCTGCAGGCATTCTCAGTACCTAGTCCTATCCTTTTTCTAAAGTGTGACAGGTCACAATGACCCGTCAACCACTCCGCTACCTTCCTAATGTCCTTTTTGGGGAGAGTCAACAGCTCGCCCACCCACCCAGCCGGGACAGACTCTGCGATGAACGCTTTGGTGTGTCTGCAGTCCTGGCACCCTATCCATTTACTGATCTGCTCCTTTCTAATCCAGGTTTGCACTCTGCTGTCCAGTTCGCACCCTGGTAGAGCCGTTTCCACGGCGATCGCCCTGAGCCCCGCCGCGCCCCTTTTAGCTAGTCTGTCGGCCTTCTCGTTTCCTCGAATGCCTGCATGCCCAGCAACCCATTTCAACTTGACGGCGCATCTCTTCGCCAGGATGTCAAGCGATGTCCTTCACGCCAGAACCTCTGATGAGGTAATTGTCACCTTGCTGAGAGCCGCGATGGCGGCCCTACTGTCCGAGTGTATGACAACCCACCGGTTTGTCCACTCCTCATCAAGCATGGCCTCCACGCAGCTCCTAATAGCCCTCACTTCCGCTTGGAAAACCGTGGCGTGTGGCGATAGTGAGAGCACGATTTCTCTGCTGCTCCCCTTTAGCCACGCAGCCGCACCTACTCCCAGTTCATTCTTGGAACCGTCCGTGTACCAGCTAAAGCCTGGCTGGTCCTCTTCCTTCTGTTGTGAGCTCGCTACCTCAAAGTTTCTTTCAAACCTGTAGCAGCGAGTGACCTTATCTAGCCTAGCACCTCGCTTCTGATCCGAGTCAATACATTCGATGATCTCAGCGTCTTCGTGCATAGGCCAGTCCTTTGAAACTCTAATTTTAGCCTTTAGCGCTGCCGCTCTAACCAGTGTCCCAAGAGGCGGGAGGTCCAACATCACTTCTAAAGCCTTCAGTGGTGTAGACCTTCTGACTCCCATTATGCCCCTTGTAACCAAACCTTGCAATCTGTCTAGAAGCAGGTTACCTGTCTTCAATTTGCATCGAGGCCACCATGCGATGGACCCATGCAAAAGCCTTGGTCTAAGGACCGCCGTATAGAGCCACAGGATCATCTTGGGTTTCAGACCCCAGGTTGCCCCAAAGGCTCTCCTGCAAGCCCAGAAAGCAGCCGTAAAGCTCCTTTTCTTGCTCTCCAAGTGTTTGCCCCAGTTCAGCTTCGAATCAAAGATCACCCCCAAGTATTTTGCCTCGTACGACAAAGAGAGTGATTTGCCGAAGAGCTTAATGGGTTCCAGTTTCTTTACCTTATATTTGGTGGTGAAGTTGACTAGTACCGTTTTGTCAGGGTTAACGGACAGTTCCACTTCCTTACACCATGCTTCCACTATGCCTAATGCAAAATTCATCAGTCCTGCTAGTGTTCCTTCGTCTCGTCCCCTTACCAGGATTAAGACGTCATCGGCGTAAGCCTGAGCATAAATGCCCACTTCATTCAACCTGACCAGCAGTTCGTCTACGACTAGAGACCACTCCGTGGGTGATAGTACGCCGCCCTGTGGACAGCCCCTCCACACCCGGCCGCCTCCAATCGCAGACCCCCACTGTGCCTCAACTACTCTCCCTGTTAGGGAGCTATGTAGCCACCTCACAAGAGACTTGGGAATACCATGCCTCTCCGCACCTCGGCATATACTCCTCCCAGTCGTGAAATTGAAGGCACCCTCTACGTCTAAGAACGCAGCTAGCACCATGCCCTTATTTTTCATCCCCTTCTTGATTCTGGTGGTTGCCTCGTCAAGTGCTGATTCCACCGACTTGCCCTCTCTGTAAGCATGCTGTGCAGCGTGCAGAGGGCGAGTCGTTAGGGGACCATCCTTGATTCCTCGGTCCACCAGTCTCTCTAGGGTCTTAAGCATGAACGACGTAAGACTTATTGGTCTAAAGTCTTTGACGTTTTCATGTGCCTGCTTACCGGGCTTCGGTATAAAGATAACCTTAGCCTTCTTCCATTCGGTTGGTACGTAGCCAAACGCCAGACAAGCCTTGTAGACTTTCATCAGCGGTGCCAACAGTAGATCCACTCCCTTTTGCAGTAGAGCTGGAAAAATGCCGTCGGCCCCTGCTGCCTTATAGGGTTCGAAAGAGCTGATGGCCCATTTGACCCTATCGCTAGATACAAACTGATCCGCCACTGCCCAGTCCTGACCAGAAAACTCATCTGTAGGTTGCTCTGGCAGGTCCTGCGATCCTAACCCTGGGAAATGGGCCGACAACAGGCACTCAAGAGCTTCCACGTTGTCAGATGCCCATTCCCCTGAGGATTTCCTAATCTGTAACTGCGCTCCTCCCGACGGCCTGGCTAGGATTCTGTTGAGCCTGGCCGTCTCCGGGATGCTGTTTAGTTCTTCGCAGAACCGCTTCCAGCCTTCCCTTTTGGCCGTCTCGAGAGCCCTTTTATACTCCCTCCTGGCCTCCTTGTAGGCTGCCAGTTCCTCAGAGCTTCTTTTCTTCTTCCATCTGTTGAACAGTTTGCCGACCTCCTTGCGTAGGGCACCCAACCGAGGTGTCCACCAGGGCGCACTTTTACCCTGTCCGCGCTTCGTAGGACGGCAACTGTCCTCATAGGCACCTATTATGGCAGATTGGATCCTGCCACAAAACCTTTCAATGTCCTCTATGGTGTTTAACCTTCCCGCGTCATCTGGAAGTTTTTCTGTCAGACGGCTGCGGTACAATTCCCAGTTTGTCTTCCTGGGATTTCTACTGAACCTCACCTCCTTGGCTACCTCCCCTAGTTCGAAGCGGATCTGTTCATGGTCCGACATGGAGACCTCATCCGCCACTCTCCATCCCCGAACCCATGGAACGATCCCCCTCGTAGCCAGGGTAATATCGATAACCTCCTCCCTCCTGCAGTCTCTGAACGTCGGAACCCTACCTCTATTGAGGATGTCAAGCTCCGTCGAGCAGAGATACTCCAGCAGCTTCTCACCTCGTTCGTTGCAGTCCGAGCTGCCCCACACAAGGTGATGTGCGTTTGCGTCGCACCCTATCAAAACTTCCTTACCGCTTCTGCGGCAGTCCTCGATCAGTGCTCTCACCTCCACCGGGGGTGGTGAGTCCGTTGAGTCGCTTGGGAAGTATGCCGAGGCTAGGATGATACCTTCCTCAGCTCCTTCCTCAGTTCTTCTCTTTACAATAACCGTGGTTAGATCCTTATGGCAGTGAAGAGGCCACATCTCTCCCTGAACGCCTTTTAGGAGAATGCAGGTACGCACCCGCCCATCTCCCGCCGCCCGGAAGAGCCGTCCACAGCCCCCTAATCCTGCCACCCTTCCGCTCGCATTGATCCAAGGTTCTTGGATCAAGGCGATACCTGTGTGCATCTCTGCCATGCACTTAGCTAGAACCGCTGAAGCGCTTTTGCAGTGATGTAAGTTAATTTGAATAAAAGGAATATCGGTCCGCATGTAAAACACGAACCGAATGCTCCGAACGCGCCCGAGTGTAGCCGAGCGGAGCCGCGCGTGAACGCTAACGCGCGCGCTCCTACGAATTCTCGGCCGCACCGAGAATTCGCCGGCCGATCGCGCGGTCTGCGATCGGTGGTGTTTACGCGGAGCAACGACTTTGCTCCACGTAAACAAACGTTTGCGTCTGAGAGCAGGCCGCTTGCCTACTCTACGCGTACACACACGTACGCACGCACACGAGGGAACGGGCCGCTTGCCCGTTCCACGCGATGTACAACAATTTCGGCCTCGAGCCCGTGCTCGAGGTCTCAATGTCGAATTACGCGGCGGCTCGTCTACGAGAGCCGCGACTCCCGCCGCACGAGAGTCCGCGATCACGAGCTACGGAGAGAAAGAAAGAACGGGGGAAACGTTCTCCGCGTTCGACAAACTAAGGTTTCCGCTCGACAGTCGAGGCGCTCCTCGACTCTTCGCCGGTACGCGCCCGCACTCGCTACAAAAGTCGGGCAGTACTTACAATTGTAGCAGCTTCGGTTCGTCCTTGGCTGCTACCTTGAACGCGCGCTTCTCGACGCTCGCCTCCTCGGGATCGCTCTCCGGGTCGCACCCTGATCACGCGCGTACACGCGTCCGTCGTCCTCGACGGATCGAGAGGATCTCTCGAGATTGCCCACCTGGCAATCTGTCCCCCGCGCGCCGGCTTAGCCTCACCTAAGCCGCGCTCGCGCCCGCTCGCGCCAGCTCGCGACGACGCGAGGGTACCCCGCAGTACGCCGCGTCACAATTCACAAAATATAAACAGTCAGTGGTGAAGGCTCGACTATATATATATATATATATAATGAAAACAGTTTACATAGAATTTGGCAACAATATTAACAGTACACCTAAAAATTTAAACATAAAAATCAATGATAGCATTATTAATAGAGTGGAAAATCTTAAATATCTTGGTATAATATTCGACAGTTACTTGAGATGGGATAACCACACCAAAAATGTATACAACGAGACAAAATATCTAACTTTTATTTTCTACAAATTATCAAAAATTATGTCTACAGAGACTCTTCGTATGCATTATTTAATAGTATAATCATTTATGGAATCATTGCATGGGGGGAGCATATACACGGTGTCTTAACTGTCTACAAAACTTACAGAACTAACTATTAAATTAATAAATAAAAATGAATTAATTTTGAAAAAAAATCCACTTAATTTGGACCAATCTTTATATAATAAATTTTTTGAGTGGAATTTAATTTGTGCATTATTTCACTAATAAATGACAGAGAAAAGATGGAAACAGCGATTCGTATCGCGGTCGGTAATGTAGGATGGTACGACCTCCCCTTAAAGAATTTTTTTTCGATGGGACTTAGAATTGTTTCAGATGTGTAGCAAATTTTGGAAGTTCCTCATTAGAAAAAATTCTTTAATAACAAGTTTATCCACATTTTGCAGGGTGTTTAGTCCTTTATTATATATATACAAGTTATAGTAAAGAAGAAAGAGAGAAAGGTGAAAAATGCAAATGCTAGTGCAAAAAATGTAAGTGAGCGCCTAGTCTTCATACCTAGTAACATCGTTACTAGGTAAAGAAAAATTCATTATAACTTGCAAGAACTCCAATCCTAGTTAATGTTGTGTAATTATGTTTTCATCGCCAATATCTCGTGAGCATTGTGGTGTCTTTTGTGAACATCTCTGTTGACGCATTTCTGCTTCTTTTGTAGACGTCTTTTTTAAAATTATTTAATCTCTTCGAGCAGGTAAGACCAACAGCGCAGGTGACTCTATAGTGTGGGAATATTTGTTTACATTCATTGCTAGAGTAGCATTTACAAGAGGAAGTGATGATAATTCCATCTAAATTAATAATATCTAGATTCCTGTCTTGTTCCGAAATCGGCTGCATAGAATTTGTAAATGTTTGTGTTCCTCTATTTCCTCTGTCAAAATATAGGTATACTTTATTATTTCCTAAGTAATTGATATCCCCATACGACATTCTAATAGCTTTTGATTCTGTTATTTTAGTACCCGGTGATTGACAGTTAGTTTGGTTAGTTCATCTTCAGTACCTAATTTTGAAGTTACAAAATGTACACTACCGTCCAAGTGTTTTTGCCATGTGTGAGCAAACATTACCTAAACATTGAAGTTCTGTCTCGGCTTTAATTTGATTGTTAATAAATTCCTGACATAGTCATTTTAAAGATAATTAAGCCCTCTACACGATAGGCTATTATAGAAATTGACGAAATATTTTTTTCATTCTGATAATCGTAAAAAACTGAAATGAAAAAAAACAAATTTTTTAACTCTTATATAAATTTATGTGGGTGGAAGGAAACTTTTTTTACAAAATTTTAAGAACTACAATCTGAAAGCATTTTCCGAGAGCTTTCGTTTTTTTTTTAGATTTAGTTCTAGGACGTTTGGATCGCGAGATATCTTAGTTTTTATAAAAATATTACATTATTCGTCATAGAAGTTTTACGGCTAAAGTAACATATGTATAAAAAAATTATATATACAAGAAATGTTCTATTTTGTGTCAGGAATTCATATAAATTTTTTTAGATTTTTTTGGACGAAAAATTTTTTCTCCTTTTTTTAGGTTTGCATAATGTTTTATGAACAAAATAAAATGTGTGTAAAAAATAATATCTTAAAAAAATGTAGTATTTTCGGTCAAGAAATGCATGTAATTTTGTTTAACTTAAAAATTTCTAACTAGTACATCCACATGTATTTTCTTTTGCCTAAAGTATTCCAACAATTTTGTTAACAAATATACGTTGTTGACAACCTTCCTACTCGACAATTAGTCGCTAGCTATTCTTCTTTCAGTCATGGTCAAATCAAGAAATCTGTCAGAGAAGGAGCGGTGGAAGATTATCAATCTACATGAACTGGGTTTTAGCAACCAAAAAATATCAAAAGATTTAAAATTAGCTAGATGAACTGTTCCCTATTGAAAAGAAATATGTATTTTTATTACGTATTTTTGATTCGTAACATAAATACATATACAAATTACGTATGAAATATTCGTAACACAGCGTTCGAATTTGTGTGGTATTTTTGATACGTACTTTCTTAACCTTCATTTATTTCTATGTTATTTAAAAAAAAGAAATTAATTTGTAGCCTGCTATACTTCCAATTATAGGGATTATCATATCTATGATAACACTCAAACTGGGGGAATGAGCTTAAAAATGATTATTTTATCCATATTAGAAATAAGATCACGTACCAAAATTATGTAACAAAATAAGGTAATAAAAATACGTAACTTTTATGAAAAAATTATGTAACAAAAATACGTAACTTTTCTACGTAACTTTTATACGTATTATTGTTACCTTATTTTGTTACATAATTTTGGTACGTGATCTTATTTCTAATATGGATAATATAATCATTTTTAAGCTCATTCCCCCAGTTTGAGTGTTATCATAGATATGATAATTCCTATAATTGGCAGTATAGCAGGCTACAAACTAATTTCTTTTTTTTAAATAAAATAGAAATAAACGAAGATTAAAAAAGTACGTATCAAAAATACCACACCAATTCGAACGCTGTGTTACGAACATTTCATACGTAATTTGTATACGTATTTATGTTACGAATCAAAAATACGTAATAAAAATACATATTTCTTTTCAATAGGGTTGATTATAATATTAAAAAGTTTAAATTAACTGATAGTATAAAACATAGAAAACCAAGAAAAAGTGGCTATAATAGAAAAACTACTCCACAGCAAGATAAGTATATAGCCTTGCTCAGTAAACGCGACCGACGCCTCACCGCTCCTGAAATAGCATCTAAAGTTAACGAAACATTTGATGTAAAAATAAGTGTAACAACAGTTAAAAGGAGACTTGCAGAAAAAGGAATGTTTGGTAGAGTGGCTGTAAAAAAACCGTTGTTAAGGAAAGTCAACAAAAAGAAAAGATTGCTATGGGCTAGGAAATATAAAAACTGGACAGTAAATGATTGGAAACGAGTGCTTTGGAGTGACGAGTCGAAGTTCGAAGTTTTTGGGTCCAAACGACGTGTGTTTGTTCGAAGACGTGTAAATAAGCGATACTCAAGTGCTTGTGTTGTACCCTCAGTAAAACATGGTGGAGGAAGTGTTGTGGTATGGGGCTGTTTTGCAGGATACAACACAGGAGATCTTGTAAAAGTAGAGGGAATTCTCGTAAAAGAAAAATATAAACAAATTTTGCAGAGAAACGCTGTTCCAAGTGGTACTCGTCTAATCGGACCTGGATTCATATTCCAACATGATAATGACCCCAAACACACTTCCAAAATATGTAAAGCATATTTAGAAAGACTCGAGGCGAAGAAAAAGTTGTCAGTCATGCAGTAGCCACCTCAATCTCCAGATCTGAACCCTATCGAATTATTGTGGGATGAGATCGATAGAGGTGTTCGAAAACAATGCCCCACTTCTACAACTAATTTATATTCTATTTTACAAACCGAATGGTCGAAACTTTCCGAAAGTAAGTTAAAAAAATTAATTGAAAGGATGCCACGAGTGTGTAGAGCAGTGATCAAGAGCAAAGGAGGTCATATCGACGAAAACAATTTCTGAGTGTTCTGATTTATATTTATGATTGTGATTTGTTTCAAGATCTCAATATTGTTGATAATCTGCTCAAATATTTTGTTGTTAAACTATTACTAATTATTGTTACAAAATTAAATTTATTTATTTATTACGAATTTCAACGGGCTATATGCCCTTAAATTAAGATATAAATATTTTTTGTTAAACAGTATCGTGTGACCAAAAAAGTTAAGAAGTAAAATTTATGATGTAGTGTTTTTGCTTAATAAATTTGTATTCTTTGTTATCTATGTATATTTAATTCAATTCATTTCTTAATTAAGAATATAAACATTAGATATATTATACTATCGTATACCTTGACACCCAAAAAAAAGGAGAAAAAATTTTTCGTCCAAAAAAATCTGAAAAAATTTATACATACATATATAACATTTCTTGTATATATAATTTTTTTATACATATGTTACTTTAGCCGTAAAACTTCTATGACGAATAATGTAATATTTTTATAAAAACTAAGATATCTCGCGATCCAAACGTCCTAGAACTAAATCTAAAAAAAAAACGAAAGCTCTCGGAAAATGCTTTCAGATTGTAGTTCTTAAAATTTTGTAAAAAAAGTTTCCTTCCACCCACATAAATTTATATAAGAGTTAAAAAATTTGTTTTTTTTCATTTCAGTTTTTTACGATTATCAGAATGAAAAAAATATTTCGTCAATTTCTATAATAGCCTATCGTGTAGAGGGCTTAATTATCTTTAAAATGACTATGTCAGGAATTTATTAACAATCAAATTAAAGCCGAGACAGAACTTCAATGTTTAGGTAATGTTTGCTCACACATGGCAAAAACACTTGGACGGTAGTGTACATTTTGTAACTTCAAAATTAGGTACTGAAGATGAACTAACCAAACTAACTGTCAATCACCGGGTACTAAAATAACAGAATCAAAAGCTATTAGAATGTCGTATGGGGATATCAATTACTTAGGAAATAATAAAGTATACCTATATTTTGACAGAGGAAATAGAGGAACACAAACATTTACAAATTCTATGCAGCCGATTTCGGAACAAGACAGGAATCTAGATATTATTAATTTAGATGGAATTATCATTCACTTCCTCTTGTAAATGCTACTCTAGCAATGAATGTAAACAAATATTCCCACACTATAGAGTCACCTGCGCTGTTGGTCTTACCTGCTCGAAGAGATTAAATAATTTTAAAAAAGACGTCTACAAAAGAAGCAGAAATGCGTCAACAGAGATGTTCACAAAAGACACCACAATGCTCACGAGATATTGGCGATGAAAACATAATTACACAACATTAACTAGGATTGGAGTTCTTGCAAGTTATAATGAATTTTTCTTTACCTAGTAACGATGTTACTAGGTATGAAGACTAGGCGCTCACTTACATTTTTTGCACTAGCATTTGCATTTTTCACCTTTCTCTCTTTCTTCTTTACTATAACTTGTATATATATAATAAAGGACTAAACACCCTGCAAAATGTGGATAAACTTGTTATTAAAGAATTTTTTCTAATGAGGAACTTCCAAAATTTGCTACACATCTGAAACAATTCTAAGTCCCATCGAAAAAAAATTCTTTAAGGGGAGGTCGTACCATCCTACATTACCGACCGCGATACGAATCGCTGTTTCCATCTTTTCTCTGTCATTTATTAGTGAAATAATGCACAAATTAAATTCCACTCAAAAAATTTATTGAAGAAGAGGGCTCAACTAAGATAATTGTAATACGGAGTCAAAAATTATAAAATTAATAAATTTTTTAATTTGGCATAAAACGATGTTGAGTTGAACGATCGCAGTGCCATTGCTTATTTGCTAGTAAGGTAACGACGATTTTTGACTCCGTATTACAATTATCTTAGTTGAGCCCTCTTCTTGAATGAATTTTTTGAGTAGAATTTAATTTGTGCATTATTTCAATAATATATGACAGAGAAAAGTTGGAAACAGCGATTCGTATAGCGGTCGGTAATGTAGGATGATACGACCTCCCCTTAAGAGGATGCCTAACTTAATTTCCGCGCTCAACTGTACCGACAATTCTCTATGTTCTTTGCTAACCTCTAAGACAACTTGGATTTTTAAATAATTTGAAACGGCTTTTTTAAAGGCATTTCTCATTGCATCAAAACAATATTTATAGTACGTAGAATGTGCGCAGACTTCTTTTTTGGATGATTTCAATTCCAATTGAAAAATAAGTCAGTATTTTCAGCAATAGGAAACGAAATCAGCCAAAAAAGAAGTCTACGCACATTCTACGAATTATAAATAATATGTTGATACAATCAGAAATGCCATTAATAAAGCCGTTTCAAAATTATTTGAAAAATCAAATTTACATTAGATGCTATAACAGAAATATACACGGAGAGAAAAAACTTAATAAAAATTACTATTTTCTCATAGGAAAGAAGTGACAGTCTTGAATAATGAGGAATTTTGATATTGATATAGTAAATTTTGTTATTAAAATGCTAAAATTTACTATTAATATTATAAAATTTAATAAATTTTGTTACAAAAATTGCTATTTTTTATAGTAAAAGTTATAATAATAAATTGTACCAGAAATCGTATTAAATTTTACGAACAAAAAGTAGTAAATTTTACTATGAATATTGACAACGTTTGATAACTTTTGTTACAAAATTACTATTTTCTATAGTAAAGCTTGTGGTCGGAAGCGTATGCGCATGCGTCTGAGCTCGAGCCGGTCGTGCCTGAGCTCGCGTCGGGTGCGCCTGGATCACGCATACGTAAAAATTGGATGTAATTTAATAATAAAAGAAATAATAAAAATGCAAAATTGAAATAAACTCTACTTTTTACTTTTTCAATTGATTTTATTGCTTATCAGCTTTTAATATTTCGCTACAAGTTCTAAGATTCAAATAAAATACTTAAAATGCTATACCTAGGTGGCGCGGAGAAAAAATCGTCACCCGCAAGTGGTTGGAAGCCATATTGGTTAGTATATAAGAAAAATAAGTTTCTGTCATGGTACATTACGTGCGAAAACGTAGAAGTAGATTTATGTATGTTAGGTTAGGTCTAATAATAGGTCATGCGTATATTTGTAATTGAAGCGAATGCGTTAAATTTAAGCAATACTGTTTAGCGATAGAAAAGTGTTTGAGTGTTAAGTTAATTCGAATAAGTAATATATACAAGAGTCTCCAAGTCAAGATGAGAATAATTTCAGTGACAAAAAAAAAATATTTTGCAAAATTTGCAAATTCTACGTTCTAAAAATTACTTTCTTAAATATTAAAAATTACTACTTTTAATACTAAAAATTAGTACTTTCAATACTAAAAATTATTACTTTGAATATTAAAAATTACATTAGATATATTCCAAAAAATGTTATGCCATAATTTCAATATTTCTTATTAAAAATTCTAAAAATTATTACATATTTAACAAAATTTACTATTTTTTTTAGCAGTTATTGCTATTTATAAAAATTACTATGTTTCATAATAATTTTTAATACAGTACAAGACTGTCATTCTTTTCCTATATAAAATAGCAATTTTTACTAGGTTTTTTCTCTCCGTGTAGAGAATCGACGGTACAGTAGAGCGCGGAAATTATGTTCGGCATCCCCTTAATAATGAGTTTATCCACATTTTGCACGGTGTTTAGTCCTTTCGAATTAAAAAAATTTCAGATCAGATTTGGGCATAAGATCTCACGTAAGAACTTACGTAAGGGCTACTTTTCCAAGAATTTTGGTGGCCTAGAATCGGCCTAGCTTATCTACTTATATACAATAAATCATTCAATTTTTTATTGTTTAGGTCATTAGATAAAGCTAATTGGAAGACCTTTTATTTGTGGAAGCAGAAACTTCGAGTTAAATAACGCTGAGATTCAAAATATTTTTATGGAATATTATTACTGTTGTTTCCGTAAACGAAAAAACTATTTAGAAGTTTTAATTGTTCTTAATTTACTTTAAACACGTTTAGAATTCTTGTAAATATTTGGCGCATGGAGTCCACACAGATTTTTCTAGTTTAACTTAGTATTATTGGGTCAGATTTGTATGTGTGTTTGCTATATATAAACAAAAGGTCGTCTGCGGTGTCTACTCGCGCCTACTTCAAGACGACGGACCGATTAAGAGAGAAAAAGAGAGAGAGAATAAGCGCCCAAGCTCGCACGACTTCTAACTATAATTCGCAAGATAATGTAGCACTTTTAATTGTTCAGATTAAACGAAACGTAATCATTTTTACTCAAATTCATATAAAAAGTAAAAAATTACTATGATAAAATTATAATAATGTAAATTTTAAACGTAAAAGCTTACTTCAGTGTACATATATTCAAGGCCTTCAAGTTGTTTTTTTATACCTTGTGCATCATAAGCACTTACGTCAGAGTCGCTTCGGTCTAACATTGAATACAAATCTAATCCAGTAGTGGTTGATGTTAAATCTCCAGTTTCCTTAATCAAGGCTGAAATAAAATTGTTGATATGAAATAACTAAATAAAATAATTTTAAATAACAGTTTAGTATAGTTATTTGAGAAATTTGATAAATATTCTCTATTTTATTAAAGTGTATCTCTTTTTTAGACCAATGTCACCTTAGGTTCAAAAACGATTTTTTAAAAGAAACAAAGATCAAACCGTACCAAACTTGAACCATCCGATGTGTCATTGATCGAACTATAGTGAACTGGATGTTGTCAAAAGCAATTCCAAAGTGAATCTCAAACTCGTTTTTTTTAGTTTTTATTATTACTTGAAGACATCATTTTTGTTACTGACTGTGATTTATCATGCGATTTTGATCAAAAGTTATCCAAATTTTTGTAGTTTTTTTTTCCTTTAATTTCCTTTAAGGGGATTCCTTTAAGGGAATTGTTGTGATTGTTCATCCATTATATTATAAGAATTTTTTTCTACTGCTTACATATTCTTATGATATATAAAATAATTTCTAGGTTCTAAAACTGAACCAAAAGAGTTTTAACGATTTGTTTACTTTTTGTGATTGTTGTTTTATTCTCTTGCGAGAGAAAATTGACTAGAGATAATTATATCATGTATGGACGTGGAAGGGACTCTCCACCTTTTGATATCTGATGATCTGACAGTTCTTTAGAATTAAATCTATATTTTATTTGTTATACTTACAGTGATTAAACAGTTTTACTCCATCATTTCTAGATGTTCTTGAAATACAATGTTTTAAGGAACTCAAATTACTCTTTTTTTCGAAACTATTGGTAAATTCTCTTGATATTGAACTTCCATATGCTAAACTGTAACGGAACGACAGTTAAAGCTACAAATTTATATGTAACGCAATAAAATAGTTATTATTAATTGCACCAATATATTTTAATTGTACAGTCTAACTACGAGAATTATTTATTAAATAAAAGGAATTATTAATATAGAACAGGAATTAACCACAGTCTAAGGTAATCGCATATCATACTAAAGGTACCTACACTAAAAATAAAAATTTTGTTGAATCAACAAAATCTTTAGTCAATGCGACAAAATACAAAACAGATTTGTTGATCCAACAAGTCGATTTAGCCACTACAACTAAATAAATTTAGTTGCACACTGAAAAAACTTGGCGCGTCTCACGTACTGGCACTGCAGCGTCGGAAGCGCCACCCGTTTGGCGCACACAGTGTCCCGAAAACGAACTTCTGCTACTCATATCGCACACACTCCCGATGCGCCGACTGGCCGGAGTAGTGGGTACTCCGATTGATGGAGCAAGCGGCTCGGCGCTCTAAGCGCAGAGTCTCACTTGTTTTCTCCAAGCGAGCGCGCGGTCACGAAAAGTTATTCCATTTTGAAGGGCAGCTAGTATACCGACTAGGTGGCGCGCTTGATGCTCTGACTTGGTGTTTTGAATACGCCGATCGGAGTAGCTGTTACTCCGACCACCAGAATAATGCACACTGACCCTATTTGGAGCGCCCCTGTACTGCCGGAGTACCACACGCACCAAATTTTTTTCAGTGCAGTAACTGAATATCGTTAATAAAATATTTTGCTAAAATAACTAAATATAATGTTATTTTAACTAAAGTTATTCTTGCTATAGCTAAATAATAAATAAACCATTTAATTAATTCAACAATATATTTTGTAGATTCAAATAAATATTTAGTATTGGACCAACAAGTAAATAGTTTAGTTCACTTCGATTAAAGCTTTTGTTGGTTCAACTAAATAGTTAGTTCACTTTACCAAATATTTAGTAAAAAAATTATCAGCCGATAACAAAATATACTTGATTGATACAACTAAATATTTAGTTGAAAGTAACAAATCTTTTAATTAGAATTACAAAAAATTTAGTTACTGTCACTTCGACTTAGAAATAACTAAACATTGTGTTGAACCAACTAAATTTTTATTTGGAGGTAGCTAACTAAATCGTTTGATTAAATAGCTATTAAATGTTTTGCTGGTTCGACTGAATAGTTAGTTCATTTAACCAAATATTCTGTCTCGTGGGGAAAAAAGTCTTCTCCACGAGACAAATAGAGAGCAACAACGCCGTTACAACTAGCGCCAATTAACGTGTGCGCCGGAGGGAAGGTACGCGGCGCGATAGAATATTGAAATTTGAATTTGCAGATCGGGTTACCGATCGAGTCGGTAATCTAAAAGCGAAGAACGCTTCGCCAGTCGGCTACTTGGTGGCGACGTCGTTATTTCACACGGTGTGGAAAAGCTGTGAAATTCAATTTCGTTTGAATTTGAGTGATCGTGTGCGCATAGGAATTAAGTGAAAAATTCGTTTTTGTTCTAGAAAAAGGGGAGGGGAAAAATCAGGGGATCAGACGGAGACCATCGCGACCCTAACGAGCAGAGTAGACTAGCTAACTCGAGAGGTCGAGCAACTGAGGTCTCCGATGTCGAACACAAGGATCGACATTCGGCAAAACGACTGGCGACGGGAATGTGCACACCCGACGCAGTCATCGCCAAGGGTCGAATTCCAGGATACGTTCACGAGAAACTATCTCACATTCGGCCGCAATGTGGACGGCACGCCCGCCGTCCAGTACCCACAAAGGAGAGATTCACCACGTGAAATAAGGACATGGGCGGATTTTACCAACGGGACGACCACAAGAGATTATATTGGTCCTTCCAACAGCGATAGGGATTGCACAGGTAGGAGTCATGAGGACCCTAGCCGCATAGTCGACCGGTGGAATTTCAGGTTCACGGCCAGACAAGGGGAAGATGTGGAGTCTTTCCTAAAAGCCTTCGAGGAAAATGCACGAGCAGCGGAGCTCAACGAGAGCGACATGCTGGCGTCGCTCCCATGTGTTCTCGAAGAACTCGCGAGCATATGGTACAGGGACCACAGCAACGAGTGGAAAAGTTGGGCAGATTTCTGCCAAGCTATCCGGCGCAGATGGGACTGCGCACACGACAGGCAGAAACGCCTGCGAAACGACATTAGGTGACATTTCCAATAAAACGGGAAAGCCTGCAGTCATTACATAACATGCATGGAGAGCATGTTATGAGAGGTATCCCCGAGGATGCCAAACCTCTGGAGATAGAGAAGATCTATACGAATCTTCTCCCAGAGGTAAAACGGATAGTAAGAATGGAAAACTGCAAAACAACTGATGATCTAGTTGACCAGTGTGTGAAGGCAAAGTATATCCTGGACAAGGAGAGAAGCGACAGAACGCCCATCTCACCTGCCAAAGCGGTGTTGCCAGAAACGCAGACAGACCAGAAGGACAGGGTTGTCTTTCCACACGAAGGTAGCGGCAACGGCCGTACCACCATCAGTAGAACAAAAGAACACCAAAGCTTCAATAGCTGGCGTAGGACTTCAAAACGTCCTGAATTTGATAGCGAAACAGTTCAGCTCAAGTAACAGAGGCTGCAGCGGGAAGGACGATCCGAAAAACGGACAGGCGGAGAAACCTCATCATTGCTACGGGTGCAACAAGGAAGGCGTGACTCGAGCGAAGCTTGTCAGGAAGTTTCGGAGACAAGTTCCCAGGGAGTTAGCGGTTCGGCACAACCGGACGTCCCTATGAAGGAAAACCTGGAAACCAGATGGTGGTTACAAGTGGAAGTGAAAGAATTCCACTTCCGCGCTTTGTACGACACATGCGCATCAGTCACGACGATGGGACCAATCGGCCTGCATTTGATAACTGCATGCGGCCGAACAATTATGCCAAACGAGCACGCAGGGGCTAAGCTCGCTGATGGTAGCACAAGCTCGATTGCAGGTTGTGTTTACCTTCCTTTTAACATAGGTGGCATAAGTAGGGAGATCAAGGTATTGATCATCTGTGATGATCTCACTATATAAAACAATACAAAGAAATTAAGCATCATATATCTTTTATCTTTAAAAAAACAATTAAAAAAGAAACTTCGTCGCTTTCAACCAAAAATCTTTCCCACACAAATTGTCGTTTTCCCGAAATGCAAGTGCAGGCCAGCCGTCGATAAGGTATCGGGAAGCCATAAACCCTTAAGTTTACGACTTGCAGGCCTCGCATAGCTAAATGGACACCCTCAGTTTCCCGGAATGTAGAAAAAAAAGGAACACTTGAACATTTTCCGTTAAAAAATAAAATTTGCTTCTCTTTCAAATAAATTTACTTCCAATAAAAATAAAGAAAAAACTCTTAGTTAATTTTAAATAATACGTAGAATCAAGGAAAAATAATCAAACAAAATTAAAACAAAATCCAATGATTAAAATCAAATTTTTCTTTTTTCTTTAAATACTACTCAATTTGTTACTTAAAATAAATAAACATGACTCACAAGATTTCAAAGGTTATAAATTTTAATGATTAAAAACCTTAAGTGGAATTACAATGATTATACTATTTTTAAACGGAAGGCGCAATGTTCTAAAGTTAATTCTTTTTAAAATTAATTCATGTACCTCGCAATAAAAAAGATGCGTAAATTCTTGTATACGGTGGGTCGGGTCGTCTGGTCACGGCAGGTAGCGGCGGGTCCCGCTGTCCCTCGTTGCTCCGAGCCGAAAGTGTCGATGCTTGCTTGCTCCCTCGCTATCTCTCTCTCTCTCTCTCTTTCTCTCTTTCTATGTGTTGACGGTAGACAGCAGCTTTCCTTGGTTGCGTTGGTGGATCAATCGCCTAGCCCGGTGTTGAGGTCTCTGCTGCTATCCTCGTCCTTCCAATGTTAAAGAATAGGCCGTTGCCTTGCTCTGCGTTTTCCCGGCAGGCTGATCGGCGTGCCAGATTTCAAGCCTACAGCGGGCGGTCTCTGGTACTCTTGTCGATGCTCGGAGAGGCTCGTCCCTGTGCAGAATGGTAGCTTTGTAGATATGACTGGCGTGGACGATAATTACTTGCTGTATAGACTCAATACGACTGAACGATGCTTGCCCTTAGACTCGGGTTTTTATACTCTTTTAATCCCCTCCATTGATTTCCAGTTGGGTGCATTCTTTTGCTCAATTCTTGGGAAAATTTAGCTGCTTAATTCAAATGATCATTTCCTGTCAGAAATTTGGACGTGAATAATCATGTGATTTTGCGCTGGTATGTGATCTGCTCTTAGGACTCATTCCCTAGGAACGGTGTTTGTGTGCAGTGTTTTTCTATTTCCTGCTATAAATATTGATTGGCTTCCGTTTACAAATTGTCTCCAAATATTTTAATATATCGACGTATCGTTGGGAAACCTTCCTCATCTCTTTTATTGCCTTAATTTGTATTCTTTTTACATTTTCCACTTCCTTCCGGATGTACATAGAAATTTTGGTATGTCGTAAAAAGAATCGTGTTTACTATTTTTATTCATTATTGGCTTTTGATTATTCGGTACTTTTTCTCTCATTTCTCTACGTATTATTATTCTACACTTAATTTCTTTTTACGACGTAACAGATTATATAATAACCCTTAATTTAAAATGTTCAAGATTTAAAATAACAAAACAAAACATGTGCAAAAGGAAAGAAATTCTAGTGACTTTGCAAAGCTTGCAAATTATACATGCCCACTTACTCCAAACACAATATATTTACACAATTTATTAATTAAAAGGTTTAAATTAAATTCCTTACCACTTTATTTGAATTTTCTCCCATAACAGATTAAATTTGCAAGCTTTGTAAAATAAAAAAATAGACTAAATAATTAAAAGAGTATTTTATCAAATAAATTACAAAAGTCAACAAAATTACTTGTAATTTTGTAAACTTACATAGAATTAAGCTAACAATTAAGGTAAAATGTAAAACGGGAAAACGGTACAGCCAAACAAATGAAAAACACTATAATAAACAAGGAGAGTATACAGGCTTTTCCAAGCGAAGCCAGGCTTTTCCTCCTCTTAAGACCCACAAGGGAGGAAAAGCCTAGCATATAAGGGGCGCGTCCTCACTGAGGAAAAAGGTAGTCTGGTCCTCGCTCTGCTGGCAGCAGTTACTCTGCACGAACCGCTTCCTTAGGGCTAGTGAACTCAGTGAGTGCTAGTGTTGCTGAATCCTGCAGCCGTGCCGTCTTCCCGTCTTCAAGGAGTCACCCTAGAGTCTGACCTCCCCGCTGTACTTTCGCTGCGGCTACATTGCGTGGCGTCGCTCCTGCGGAGTTCTTGCGGATCTTGAAAGACGTATAGAGTGAGTTGTATTTTATATTTTTTTCCTTTGTTGTTTTTAATAATAAAATAAACTAACTAAATCTCAAAAAATTCTCTTGTCATTCTCCTTATAGAGTTTCTTAGGGCAAATCTCTCTTCCTTTTTCCCGATTTTATATATCTCTAACTATTTCCTTTTCGACAGTTTTGTGCTGAAAGCAACTGCACACTGTCACCTTTATATAGTTTTGAACTTAATTTCAACTATCTTGCAGAACCCTGCTCGACGGTAACTTTGAGTTAGAATTATAAAACAAATTCAAAGAAAATATTTCGCTGTTCCTAGTGGGTTTCCTTTGTTATGTGTTTACACGCTGTTTTCCTGATAAAATTACTCTTGTTGTCTTTTGTTTGTTGTATTTGCAGTTTTCCCTGCAAATTCTTTTAGGAGAACACTACAATAAGACACTTGAATTTCCCTCTTTTCTATTGCATGAATATATACAGGGTGATTCATTTTAATTGCCCCAGGCAAATATCTCGAAAAGTACGGGAGATGGAAAAAAACGTTAAATGTAAAAGTTTTAGGGTTCAGAGGAAGAAATTGGTATTTAAAGTTTTTCTCAACCTTGCTTTTTTTAAGATATTGGCCTACGAATTGTTTAGACAGCTTGATTTAACCTTGATGCGACTGCAGAGGTTAACTGGACCCCATGACATAACATCATTTTTGAATGTAAAATTTTCCGCTCTCTTAATTTCCGAGGTCAAAAGTTGCTGTTCCTATTTAAAAAAACTACTTTGATTTTGAAATGACCTTGAAAATTGACCCCAAGGTCATGGTCAAGCTCACCATTGGATTTCCCCCTCTGAACCTTACAACTTTTACATTTAACGTTTTTTCCATCTCCCGTACTTTTCGAGATGTTTGCCTGGGGCAATTAAATGAACGATCTGCTCTCGATCGTTGCGTTTGTTTACGTGGAGCAAAGTCGTGCTCCGCGTAAACATTGCCGATCGCGGACCGCTCGATCGGCCGGCGAATTCTCGGCGCGGCCGAGAGTTCGTAGAAGCGCGCGCGCTTGCGCTCGCACGCGGCTCCGCTCGGCAACACTCGGGCGTATTCGAAGCAGTCGGCCCGCACGCCCTACATCTACTAACCCTCGCGATCGAGACACTTGTAATTTTCTTTCACGGAGGCAATAAAGGCCACCGAATTGCATTTTTACTTGTCCGCATTATTCTTCCGAGTAGTCCGCGGGACTACTCGATAAACCCTTCACATCCGTAACCTCCTGGATACCGCCACTCTGTCGTAGAGCTGAGCGGCCGGCATCAGCTGTCGTCGAGGAGGACGTCGGCCGCGCGAACGCAAGGAGTGCGTTCGCGCATCAGCACGCGAGTACGAAAAGCGGGAGTACAGGCGTACTCTCGCGTTGTACACGGGACGCGGCGACGTGTGTTCGCCGTCGGGTGCTCTCGCGCACCCCGAGGTAAGGACCTCGAGGAGCACTCGCACGTGCCCCATTGCACCAATCTTGCGGAGGAAGGTCTCCTCCGCGAGATAACAGGTCAGAAAGAACCCCGTTACAATCTTTAAGTATCCAAAAATTTCATCTATGTATAATTGTTTTTGGGATTCTTGTTACTTTACTTTGGTTTGGTATCTTTACATAGTTTGGTAAAAAATTGCCATTGCTACATTTAAGAGCCAAAATTTAAATTCGATATCATTTTCCTAAATTTTTTTATTTAGCTTTAATGACATACATTTAAAATTTTGTCGCAGTGTACTATTTTTTATAATTCCCAAAGACTCTCAGTAATTCGATTCCCAGACGGAACAATTAGTAACATATGTCAAAAATCTCTTGATGCAAGAACTTCCTTTGCTCCAAATATTTCATTATAATCAGATAAATCAATTAAACATTTTTCTACAGCTTTTAAAATTTCCTTATAATTTTTATTATTATGTTATTCAAACCTCCTATTTTTTATTTTTTCCCCCTTTGTTTATACACCTTTGCTTTAGCGATACAATTAAATCTGTTTACTTTTTGAGTCATTTTTCAATTTTCACTTTTTTCCAATTAATCTACACATTTACTTTACCGATATCATTGAATATATTTATTTTTGACTCCATTTCTAGAAAATCATTTTTCACCTTTTCTTTACCTGTATATACGATACAAAACTTCATTTAACCATTTGCTTTAGTGATATTGTTATCACTTCGAGTGATTTCACGTACGAAAAAGAACCGTTTGTTTTCGACGAAGGGTAAGGCCAACAAGAGTAACTGTTTAAAGACTTTATTTAACTTAAAATAACAAGACAGACCCTTCTTAGAGCCAAAGGCTTGCAAAAGTCAATAAATGAAAAACGACTCTCGACTTCTTGCTCGAATGGTAAAAAAAAATACTTTTCTGCGCATAACAGCCCGTAGCAATCGCGCTTGAAGCGTCTCCTTGGCTGACCGTCCACGGGAGAGCCACCGGTTCTCCCGCCCCATTTCTCCACCTTTTATCCACTTCTAGTTGGTGGTGGAGGGGTTCCCGGCCCCGGACGATCACCTCCCTCACTTCTCGCCGGGCACGCATGCATAACGGAATGTAGATTTGCCATTCCACCCGAGACGCTCAACCTCATAACTTCAACGACATTCGCGCAGTTCTCGAGTTACGATTAGCTTCTTAAATGATTATTATCTTGTTTTGCTATGTCAATGATTCAATATACCGTAGACTGTATCGTTATATGATTAAGAAATTTATTGTAAATTGTTTATCCACATTTTTTGGAGCTAAAATTACAATTTCATACAAATTGAGGAGGGGCTGAGGAGCGGTTCAATAATGAGTATGTTACTGAGGAGGGGGGAGGAGGGGGGAGGATAGTTGAAAAGGAGCAAAAATATTTTTTAAATATATGAAAAGACATCATTAAAATGATAAATATAACATAAATTAATGAAAAAAATGAGGAGAGGAAAAGAAGAAAGAGGAGTGGTGGAGGAAGGGGGAGGAGCAGGGAGGAGGGGGGGAGGATGGGGATAATCTTAGGTTTTGACCTTATAACTATATAATATAGGGAGATATATATACAGGGTGTTCGAAATGTTCCGGACCCCCCACTTATAACATAAAGTAAGCATTTTGGAAAAAAATGTTAAATACAAAAGTTGTTAAGTTTTGAAGGTTGAACTAAATGATGACCTTGGATTTGTTATTGGTTATCATTTTCAAGGTCATTTAAAGGTCATCTTCAGTTTTTTAAATAGGGACCCCTATTTTTTATTTCAGATTCTGAAAGAGCACAAAATTTTACATCTGGATATGTACCCACGTTATGGCTCAAAATGACCTACAGAGGTCATTTAGTGGTTAAATGATTATTTAGTAGCAGAAAGCCAAGAAATCCCGATTATTAAGAACTTTGAGCGTATCTGACCAATACTAAAGTAATTTGATTTTGCAAGACAAACTTATGGTGGCGTTAAATTGAGATTGCCCTTGATTTCAAGGTCATTTGAAGGTTAACTTTAGTTTTCCAAATTAAGCCCTCCTAGTTGTAATTCTCCATTTTGCACCAGCGCTAAATTCTGCATTAGGATTGTAGAAGGTGTAATTGACACTGGCGTAAAAATAAGCCTTAGGCCAGACAACCACATAACCTCGGGCGAGAAATGATAAATAAAAAAATGTCTAATCAAAATAAGCCTTAGGCCCAACAACTACATACCTCGGGGGGGGGGGGGGAAATGATAAATAAAAAATGTCTAATCAAAATAAGCCTTAGGCCCAACAACTACATACCTCGGGGAGGAAAATGATAAATAAAAAATGTCTAATCAAAATAAGCCTTAGGCCCACAACTACATACCTCGGGGGGGGGGGGGAATGATAAATAAAAAAATGTCTAATCAAAATAAGCCTTAAGCCCACACTACATAACTCGGGGGAGAAAATGATAAATAAAAAAATGTCTAATCAAAATAAGCCTTAAGCCCAACAACTACATACCTCGGGGGAGAAAATGATAAATAAAAAAATGTCTAATCAAAATAAGCCTTAGGCCCAACAACTACATACCTCGGGGGGGAAAATGATAAATAAAAAAATGTCTAATCAAAATAAGCCTTAGGCCCAACAACTACATACCTCGGGGGAGAAAATGATAAATAAAAAAATGTCTAATCAAAATGAGCCTTATTGCTCAGGCACGGAAGGTACAACTAATTAAGGTAACATCATGGGTGATCCAGCCAACTAAGGCAAGACCATCGGCGGCCCAGCCTACTAAGACAAGAACACTAGCGGCCCAGTCAGCTAAGGCAGGACTATCGGCGGCCCAGCTAACTAAATCAAGACAGTGGACTATTCGCCCAAACTGAATTTTTTTAAAATGTCGTTGACAGGAACTTTTTACAACAACTGTTCAAATTGTTGCCCATTAACAGTTTGGCAATGTGCTAACCGATTGTAAAAGGCTGCAACAACATTTCGCAAGATTTGCTGAGGTATCAAGTCTATTTCATCAGTGATTCTTTGGCGTAATTCATCCAAGTCACGTGGTTTTATAACATAAACTTTATCCTTCAAGTATCCCCAAAGGAAGTAATCAAGAGGCCTTAGGTCTGGGGACCGAGGTGGCCATTCAATTGTACCTCTCCGCCCAATCCATCTATCATGAAATGTTGCATCTAAATATCGGCGAACATGAATACCGTAGTGTGCAGGAGCACCATCCTGTTGGAAGTAAATTTCGTCCAGATTTCCACCCGTTAAATTCCGTATAGCAGGTATAATTTGGTCCCAAAGCATGTTTTCATACATTGCAGCATTTAAATTACCTTCAATAAAGAAAGGGCCAAGTACTCTTCCATTAAATATGCCAGCCCAAACATTTACTTTTTCAGGATGTTGCGTGTGGTCCGCTCTCATCCAATGTGGATTGATGTTACTCCAGTATCGACAATTATGTCTGTTCACTGTTCCGCTTAACTCAAACGTGGCTTCATCAGAGAAAACAATGTTATTGAGGAGCAAACGATCATCAGATATCATTTGCATCATTACATCACAAAACTCTACCCTTCTATCAAAATCATCTTCAGATAATTCCTGTACCAACTTTAATTTGAAAGGATGCCATTTGTTGAGTTTCAAAATTTTGTGCACAGATGCAGCTCCCATTTCATGCTGTTGTGCACAACGTCTGATGCTGCAATGGGGGTCCTCAATAAATGATTGTAATACGTCTAAGCTCTTTTCATCATTAAACGATGATTTGGATCTACCTGATTTAGGACGATCTTTAATACCACCTGTCTCTTCAAAACGTCTAATTGTACAAATTACGGTACTTTTTGAAATAGGGTTGTTTTCTTCAACTCTGAATGTTTCATTGAATAAACGCTGTACCTGTTTGTAACCTCTCTCTTGATCACCCCACCCTCGCATCATCAACAAAGATATTCTTTCTCGTTCAGTAAGATGTGCCATTTTTCACTACGATTAAAAGTACAATTATTGAAAATTAATACAATTATCTGAATTTCAAAGTAAGAGAACTTCACTTAACTCTTGAAAACAGAAAAGTAAATAGGAGTAAACAATTGTTAATTAACAATTATAAATGAACTGATTCCTAAAAAGAATAGTGAGCAAAATCTTCTAAGGTACAAGTAACGATCCTGAAAATGCTATGAATCATGCGTAGAAACTCGTAACCCTTGCAAAAAATTATTGCAATAAAAACTGTTCATGTAAAACGGTTAGATTATTTTGCTTTTGAAATTAATAACCCCCAAGTGTCCTATGTAGATCATTTCGAGCCATGACGTGGATATTGTACATATCTCCAGACCTAAAATTTAATGCTCCTCCAGAATCCGGAATACAAAATGAGTCCCTTTTAATAAGCTGAAGATAACTTTCAAATGACCTTAAAAATGAAGGCCAATTTTAAAGTGACCATAAAGTTCGTCCTAGAAAATCAAATTATGTACTTTAGTATTAAAGTACGAAATTTTTTTTTTCTTTTCGTCAAATACACCCAAAGTTCTTAATAATCGGGATTTCTTGGCTTTCTGCTACTAAATAATAATTTTAACCACTAAATGACCTCTGTAGGTCATTTTGAGCCATAACGTGGGTACTTATCCAGATGTAAAATTTTGTGCTCTTTCAGAATCTGAAATAAAAAATAGGGGTCCCTATTTAAAAAACTGAAGATGACCTTTAAATGACCTTGAAAATGATAACCAAGAACAAATCCAAGGTCATCATTTAGTTCAACCTTCAAAACTTAACAACTTTTGTATTTAACATTTTTTTCCAAAATGCTTACTTTAAGTTATAAGTGGGGGGTCCGGAATATTTCGAACACCTTGTATACTGTGACGCGGGGTACTGCGGGGTACCCTCGCGTCGTCGCGAGCTGGCGCGAGCGGGCGCGAGCGCGGCTTAGGTTAGGCTAAGCCGGCGCGCGGGGGAGAAATTGCCAGGTGGGCAATCTAGAGGAGATTCTCTCGAGCCGTCAGCGAGGACGGACGCGTGTGCGTGCGTGTGCGAACGGGGTACGAATAAGAGAGTCGAGAGGAAGCCGTCCACGTGAAGGAAGCATGAGGTAGCAGCCGAGAACGAGCGTAGGCTGATACGGTTGTAAGTACCGCCCGTAGACTGTGTTGCGAGTGCGGGCGTGTACGCGGCGAGGGGTCGATGAGCGCCTCGACTCTAGAGCGGAAGTTTTCGTTCGTCGAACGCGGGGAACGTTTCCCCCGTTCTTTCTCTCTCTCTCTCTCCGTAGATCGCGATCGCGGACTCTCGTGCGGCGAGAGTCGCGGCTCTCGTAGAAGAGCCGCCGCGTAATTCGACATCGGAACCTCGAGCGCGGGCTCGAGGCCGAATTCGTTGTACATTGCGTGGAACGGGTAACCGACCCGTTCCCTCGTATGCGTGCGTACGTGTGTGTACGTGTAGAGTAGGCAAGCGGCCTGCTCACGGACGCAAACGTTTGTTTACGTGGAGCAAAGTCGTGCTCCGCGTAAACACCACCGATCGCGGACCGCGCGATCGGCCGGCGAATTCTCGACGCGGCCGTGAATTCGTAGGAGCGCGCGCGCTTGCGTTTGCGCGCGGCTCCGTTCGGCTTTACTCGGGCGCGTTCGGAGCATTCGGCTCGCGCGCCCGACATCTACTAACTTCTCCGGGACGCGACTATTGTAATTTACTTTGCAGAGGCAATAAAGGCCTCCGATCTATATTTTACTTGCTCGCGTCATTCTTTCGGGTAGTCCGCGGGACTACTCGACAAACCTTCCTCGTCCCCAACCTCCCGGATACCGCCACTCTATCGTAGAGCTGAGCGGCCGGCATCGGCGATAGTCCAGGTGGACGACAGCCACGCGAACGCGAGGAGCGCGTTCGCGCAACAGCACGCGAGTACAAGAAGTGAGAGCACAGGCGTGCTCTCACGTTGTATACGGGCCGCGGCGACGTGTATTCGCCGTTGGGTGCTCGCGCGCACCCCGAGGTAAGGACCTCGCGGGGGCACTCGTGTGTGCCCCATTGCACCCATCTCGCGGAGACAGGTCTCCGCGAGGTGAAACGGTCAAAGGATAACCCCGTTACAACTGGCGCCCTTTAACGTGTGCACTGGAGGGAAGGACCGCGGCGCGACGAAACTTAGATTTTTTTTGCGAATTCTTCCAGAAGCAGGAGAAGCTTCGTGAGTCAGCCACTAGGTGGCGACGCGCTTTTTCACAGGGAGTGAAAAAGCCGCGAAATTTGAATTCGATTTAAATTCTGGAGGTCGTGCGTGCGCGCAATTTAGGAGGAAAATTGAATTTTCTTTTAGAAAACGGAGAAGGAAGAATCGGGGGATTTTTCCACTAGTAGATTTAGGTGGAGAGAGAGAATCGCGCGTGGCGGCGAACGTTCTTCAAGTGGAAGGTACGTCCCGAAAAGGTGAATGAGTGTTGTTTTTGCCATCAGATTTATTTGAAAAAAATTTATTTTTATTTTTGTTTGTGTGCGTACTAATAGCTCGAACAGACAGTCGCACATTGCTTCTGTCAAAAAATTTTTTTTTTCTTTAAAATTCTTGGAGTGATTTCGCAAAGCAAAACAGTTGCAGCCGTGCCCTGCTCCTGTTTAGAGGCTTCGCGATACTGGAACTCACGAGGAGTTCCGGATTTGGATTGAATTAGCGAACGGTCGCAGCCGTGCCCTGCTTCCGTTCAAGACGCTTTTAATCCCTGAACACGCGGGGTGTTCAGATACATTCGACAGCATTCAGTCGCAGCCGTGACCTGCTTCTGTTTCGGGGAGCTGTCGAGTGAAACACTCGGAATTTCAGTAGATTCAAGGCAAGAGCAAGCACAGCATTCACATTTTCGGAAAGGGAACCTTTCGAGTTGGCTAGTTAGCTAACACTTGTAATTTACAAAGATTGTAATTTACTAACACCCGAAACACGTTTAGGAGAAAATTCTAGGTAGAATTTTTTCCGTTCAAATTGAACTCGAAAATTGAAAGTTTTCGAGGAAAATTCATTTTCTCGCTGAATTTGGCAGCGAGAATTTCCAGTAGAATCACGTAAAAATAAGTGAGTATTTTTGACGCAGATCAAACGCGACTGTGCTACAAACGGTAGGCAGACGTGGAGAAATTCTCTGGAGCGTGTTTCGGATCGAGAATCTCCCACACTACACAGTAGGCGTAGTTGCGCCGCCAATCGAAAGGGGCCGTCCCATAAATTGTTTCGCGTTTTTGGGACAGAGGGCAGACCTGTACACAATCAGGTGAAGATGGAGTACAGAGCGGAACCCACGGAACGGGATGTCCAGCAACGGCTGCTGGCGATCCCGACTGCTGAACAAGACGACAGGAAGATCGTCCTTGCACGCAGACTCTGTAGTAAGGGATACTACAGAGGAACAGGTCGCTGACCTACAAACACTGCTGGAAAGGATTCAGCAGGCGGTTTGAAAAACACAACGTCAGATACAGAGATCTGACCGTACACGGTGACGACCCAGGCGAAGACCATCGCGACCCTGACGAGCAGGGTAGACCAGCTAACTCGAGAGGTTGAGCAGCTGAGGTCTCCGATGTCAAACACGAGGTTCGACATTCGGCAAAACGACTGGCAACGGGAATGTACACAAAGGAGATTTCCGTCACGTGAGATAAGGACGTGGGCGGATTTCACCAACAGGAGGACCAATGGATATCAGATTGGCCCACCCAACAGCGATAGGAATCGCACAGGCAGGGGTCACGAGGATCCTAGCCACACAGCCAAAGCGGGTGATGCCAGAGACGGCAGACAAACCACAGGACAGAAGGACAGGGGTGTCTTTCACGGAGGTAGCGGCAACGGTCGTACCGACATCAGCGGAACAGGGGAACCCCGAAGCTCCAATAACTGGCGTCGGACTTCAAAACGTCCTGAATTTGATAGCGAGACAGTTCAGCTCGCTATCAAAACAAAACGAGGAAATCGCGAAGGCGCTTCGCGAAAAGAACGCGAAAAGGCAGAGGGGGGAAAGCAAGGGTGCTTCCTCCTCGACGAGCAAAGACGGTCGATCCGGAAAAGGTAGCACAACTTATAGAGGCTGCAGCGGGAAGGATGGCCCGAAAAGCGGATAGGCGAAGGAGCCCCTTCGTTGCTACGGATGCAAAAAGAAAGGGGTGATTCGTGCGAAATGTCCAAATTGCTCGCCGGAAAACGGACAGCGGGGGGAGTAGGGCACTCAACTGCTCCCCCAGACGCAACCGAAGCTTGTCAGGAAGCTTCGGAGATAACCTCCCAGGGAGTCAGCGGTGCGGCACAACCGGACGTCCCTACGGAGGAATTCCTGGCAACCAGAGGGTGGTTACAGGTGGAAGTGGAGGGTTCCACCCACTTCCGCGCTCTGTACGACACAGGCGCATCGGTCATGATGACGAGACCGACCGGCCTGCAGTTGAGAACTGCATGCGGCCAAACATTTATGCCAAGCGAGCACGCAGGGGCTAAGCTTGCTGACGGTAGCACAAGCTTGACGATGAGTTGTGTTCACCGTCCCTTTAAGATAGGTGGCATAAGTAGGAAGATCAAGGTGTTGATCATCCCTACACAGGACGTAGATTGTTACTTGGGCACGAATTTCACGACTGAATTCGGCTCGAGACACAATCCGCGGTCCAACCAACTGACGTTGGTAGACGACAACGTCAGGGTCGACCTCCAGCTGACATCGGTCAGGGAGGTTGACACTGTTCCAGTCGGTGCAGTAGGCATAGGCCGTACGACCGAGGAACAGCTGGCACAAGTGGAGGCACTTGTGCAGCAGCTGGTCGGCGAGGAGCCGACCACATTTGGGTGCACCACGAGGGTGACCCATATAATTGATGTGGGAGATGCTCGCCCCATCAAGAAGCGCTATTACTCGGAGTCGCCGGTAATAGAGGCTAAGATGTACGCGCGAGGTCCGAAAGGTACGGGACGCTGGCGTCATCACACCATCCACTAGAGCCCCATGCCAAGCTCGGTCGCGATGGTAAAGCAATCCGGTGGAGGATACCGGATATACATCGACCCGAGGTCGAAAACGTCGAGGAGCATCTCGAACACCTTCGCAAGATATTAGGCCGTCCTAAGGGAGGCGGGCCTCCTAATTATCAACCGGCAGAAAAAGCCACTTCTGCCATGCGAAAGTCAAGTACCTGGGTGCGGTGCTGAACAAGAAAGGTCCGCCCCGATCCAAAGGAAAATAGGCCGGTACTGGAGTACCCGGCGCCGAAGGACGTGAAGCAGCTAACACAGTTCTTAGGCAGAAGGCATCTGGCATAGGAGGTTCCTGAACCGCCTACGCCACGATGGCCATCCCGCATTACGCAACTACGGAGAAGGAGCGTAAGTTTGAGCAGCGTCCTACACACCTGCCGAGAGGACCTACAAGCGTGACAGACGAGAGTGTCTCCGCTGTAGTATGGGCGATAAGGTTTCGCCCATACATCAAAGGCTACACTGTCTGAGTAGTCTTGGACCACATCTGTTGGCGATGGCTGCGCACACTGAGTGGTCCAACAGGTCGATTAGCATGGTGGACCTTGGAGCTGCAAGGTCACCAGTGCTTTGTTGAGCACAGGAAAGGTGCGCTCAACAATGTCCCAGATGCCCTTTCTCGTATGGACGAGGAGGAGGGCGGGGAGACACCAGTGGCTGGTGTCTCATGGACAAAG
>JACCID010000388.1:0-7500 GCA_018906775.1 Sycophila sp. Sp_5
GCACGAGTGCCCCGTGAGGTCCTTACCTCGGGGTGCGCGCGAGCACCCGACGGCGAATACACGTCGCCGCGGCCCGTATACAACGTGAGAGTACGCCTGTACTCTCACTTCTTGTACTCGCGTGCTGTTGCGCGAACGCGCTCCTCGCGTTCGCGTGGCTGTCGTCCTCCTGGACTATCGCCGATGCCGGTCGCTCAGCTCTACGATAGAGTGGCGGTATCCGGGAGGTTGGGGACGATGAAGGTTTGTCGAGTAGTCCCGCGGACTACCCGAAAGAATGACGCGAGCAAGTAAAATATAGATCGGAGGCCTTTATTGCCTCTGCAAAGTAAATTACAAAAGTCGCGTCCCGGAGAAGTTAGTAGATGTCGGGCGCGCGAGCCGAATGCTCCGAACGCGCCCGAGTAAAGCCGAACGGAGCCGCGCGCAAACGCAAGCGCGCGCGCTCCTACGAATTCTCGCCGTGTCGAGAATTCGCCGTCCGATCGCGCGGTCCGCGATCGGTGGTGTTTACGCGGAGCACGACTTTGCTCCACGTAAACAAACGTTTGCGTCCGAGAGCAGGCCGCTTGCCTACTCTACAATTACACACACGTACGCACGCATACGAGGGAACGGGTCGCTTACCCGCTCCACGCAATGTACAATGAATTCGACCTCGAGCCCGCGCTCGAGGTTCCGATGTCGAATTACGCGGCGGCTCTTCTACGAGAGCCGCGACTCTCGCCGCACGAGAGTCCGCGATCGCGATCTACGGAGAGAGAGAGAGAAAGAACGGGGGAAACGTTCCCCGCGTTCGACGAACGAAAACTTCCGCTCTAGAGTCGAGGTGCTCTTCGACTCTTCGTCGCGTACACGCCCGCACTCGCAACACAGTCTACGGGCGGTACTTCCAACCGTATCAGCCTACGCTCGTTCTCGGCTGCTACCTCGTGCTTCCTTCACGTGGACGGCTTCCTCTCGACTCTCTTATTCGTATTCCGTTCGCACACGCACGCACACGCTTCCGTCCTCGCTGACGGCTCGAGAGAATCTCCCCAGATTGCCCACCTGGCAATCTCTCCTCCGCGCGCCAGCTTAGCCTCACCTAAGCCGCGCTCGCGCCCGCTCGCGCCAGCTCGCGACGACGCGAGGGTACCCCGCAGTACCCCGCGTCACACCCTCCTCCCAGACGTCGTTAAGCTACGTCTTGACGGCCTCTGCCACTATCAGCGAGCCAAACCTCGGTAGTGTAGGAAACAAGGGAGCAGGATAGGAGAAAAAAAAATAACCACGAACCTCGTCGTGATTTTGTACGTGCAGAGCACGAAGCCATTGGCTCTCACGTACAATGGGTTACGAGACTCGGCACGGCACGTCTCTTGGCCAGTCTGCCGACACGTCGGGCTTGCGCTTCTGCCACTATCGCAGACGCACGCACCAGGACTTGCGCCTCATCGCGCGCCTTGTCCTTTTGTGTGGGCTCTTCCCACAATGGCTATGAAAAACCGTTTGTGGCGGAGTACGTACTCCTCGACGCTCTCCTCTTTGAAACGGAGACGAAACACCATTTTGTCTCCTTAGGCACTCCCGCCGATCTCCAGTGACCCCGGGATGCCCTGTGTACCCGGCTCCGAGCCTCGGGGCCAGCGTGCACAACGATCGGTATTCTCTCCGATCGCTTCTTTGCGGGTGGCCTCCTGGCCACTCGCTAGACGGTGGGCAGCCGCGCTGCTCATCACGTCGTGGTGAACGACCTCCTGGTCGCTCAGCATGTTGCCAGCATGCTTGCTGGGTGGTGGTTGGGCCTCGCCCCAACCTCCTCAACCTTTTCGGGGATCCCCTCCAGGGTGCCCCCTTCTGGCTGTTCCGGCGGCGGTTGCACGCCGAACACTTTGGAAAACGCCTTGTCCCCGGCGCTCTCCAGGGAAGAGTCCTACGACTCGTTCCTCCAACTCCAACTACTCCGTTTGGGGAAAGGATGGAAAGAAGAAAGGAATTGTAAGGAATGGTTCCCTAAGTCAATCCTGTCTGTAGAACTCGGTAGACGACCCGGTCCCCGACGTATACGACGCCTTTCACGGTCTTCCGCGTTGTCGCTTCACATTTCCTTCTCTAGACTGGGCGCTCCCAGTCTGAGACGTTGGTCTCGATGTCCTCGTCTTCTTCAGGAACATCTCGTCGTTGGAGTAGAACCGTCTACCCCGGACCCATTCCATCTTTGGATCTTTGAGTCCTTTGTCCATGAGACACCAGTCACTTGTGTCTCCCCGCCCTCCTCCTCGTCCATACGAGAAAGGGCATCTGGGACGTTGTTGAGCGCACATTTCCTGTGCTCAACAAAGCACTGGTGACCTTGCAGCTCCAAGGTCCACCATGCTAATCGACCTGTTGGACCACTCAGTGTGCGCAGCCATCGCCAACAGATGTGGTCCAAGACTACTCAGACAGTGTAGCCTTTGATGTATGGGCGAAACCTTATCGCCCATACTACAGCGAGACACTCTCGTTCTGTCACGCTGTAGGTCCTCTCGGCAGGTGTGAGGACGTTGCTCAAACTTACGCTCCTTCTCCGTAAGTTGCGTAAGCGGATTGGCCATCGTGGCGAGGCTGTTCAGTAACCTCCTATGCCACGATGCCTTGCCTAAGAATTGTGTTAGCTGCTTCACGTCCTTCGGCGCCGGGTACTCCAGTACCGGCCTTATTTTCTTTGGATCGGGGCGGAACCTTTCTTGGTTAAGCACCGCACCCAGGTACTTGACTTCGCATTGGCAGAAGTGGCTTTTCTGCCGGTTGATAATTAGGCCCGCCTCCATTAGACGGCCTAATATCTTGCGAAGGTGTTCGAGATGCTCCTCGAACGTTTTCGACCTCGTGTCGATGTATATCCGGTATCCTCCACCGGATTGCTTTACCATCGCGACCGAGCTTGGCCATGGGCTCGTGGATGGTGTAATGACGCCAGCGTCCAGTACCTTTCGGACCTGCGCGTGCATCTTAGCCTCTATTACCGGCGACTCCGAGTAATAGCGCTTCTTGATGGGGCGAGCATCTCCCACATCAATTATATGGGTCACCCTCGTGGTGCACCCAAATGTGGTCGGCTCCTCGCCGACCAGCTGCTGCACAAGTGCCTCCACTTGTGCCAGCTGTTCCTCGGTCGTACGGCCTATGCCTACTGCACCGACTGGAACAGTGTCGTCTACCAACGTCAGTATGTTGGACCGCGGATTGTGTCTCGAGCCAAATTCAGTCGTGAAATTCGTGCCCAAGTAACAATCTACGTCCTGTGTAGGGATGATCAACACCTTGATCTTCCTACTTATGCCACCTATCTTAAAGGGACGGTGAACACAACTCATCATCAAGCTTGTGCTACCGTCAGCAAGCTTAGCCCCTGCGTGCTCGCTTGGCATAAATGTTTGGCCGCATGCAGTTCTCAACTGCAGGCCGGTCGGTCTCGTCATCATGACCGATGCGCCTGTGTCGTACAGAGCGCGGAAGTGGGAACCCTCCACTTCCACCTGTAACCACCCTCTGGTTTCCAGGAATTCCTCCGTAGGGACGTCCGGTTGTGCCGCACCGCTGACTCCCTGGGAGGTTATCTCCGAAGCTTCCTGACAAGCTTCGGTTGCGTCTGGGGGGAGCAGTTGAGAGCCCCACTCCCCCCGCTGTCCGTTTTCGGGCGAGCAATTCGGACATTTCGCCCGAATCAACCCTTTCCTTTTGCATCCGTACCAACGAAGGGGCTCCTTCGCCTGTCCGCTTTTCGGGCCATCCTTCCCGCTGCAGCCTCTATAAGTTGTGCTACCTTTTCCGGATCGACCGTCTTTGCTCGTCGAGGAGGAAGCACCCTTGCTTTCCCCCCTCTGCCTTTTCGCGTTCTTTTCGCGAAGCGCCTTCGCGATTTCCTCGTTTTGTTTTGATAGCGAGCTGAACTGTTTCGCTATCAAATTCAGGACTTTTTGAAGTCCGACGCCAGTTATTGGAGCTTCGGGGTTCTCCTGTTCCGCTGATGTCGGTACGACCGTTGCCGCTACCTCCGTGAAAGACACCCCTGTCCTTCTGTCCTGTGGTTTGTCTGCCGTCTCTGGCATCACCGCTTTGGCTGTGTGGCTAGGATCCTCGTGACCCCTGCCTGTGCGATTCCTATCGCTGTTGGGTGGGCCAATCTGATATCCATTGGTCCTCCCGTTGGTGAAATCCGCCCACGTCCTTATCTCACGTGACGGAAATCTCCTTTGTGTGTTCTGGACGGCCGGCGTGTCGTCCAAATTGCAGTCGAATGTGGGATAGTTCCTCGTGAACGTCTCCTGGGATTCGACCCTTGGCGATGACTGCATTGGGTGTGTACATTCCCGTTGCCAGTCGTTTTGCCGAATGTCGAACCTCGTGTTTGACATCGGAGACCTCAGCTGCTCAACCTCTCGAGTTAGCTGGTCTACCCTGCTCGTCAGGGTCGCGATGGTCTTCGCCTGGGTCGTCACCGTGTACGTCATATCTCTGTATCTGACGTTGTGTTTTTCGACCGCCTACTGAATCCTTTCCAGCAGTGTTTGTAGGTCAGCGACCTGTTCCTCTGTAGTATCCCTTACTACAGAGTCTGCGTGCAAGGACGATCTCCTGTCGTCTTGTTCAGCAGTCGGGATCGCCAGCAGCCGTTGCTGGACGTCCCGTTCCGTGGGTTCCGCTCTGTACTCCATCTTCACCTGATTGTGTACAGGTCTGCCCTCTGGCCCAAAAACGCGAAACAATTTATGGGACGGCCCTTTCGACTGGCGGCGCAACTACGCCTACTGTGTAGTGTGGGAGATTCTCGATCCGAAACATGCTCCAGAGAATTTCTCCACGACTGCCTACCGTTTGTAGCACAGTCGCGTTTGATCTGCGTCAAAAATACTCACTTATTTTTACGCGATTCTACTGGAAATTCTCGCTGCCAAATTCAGCGAGAAAATGAATTTTCCTCGAAAACTTTCAATTTTCGAGTTCAATTTGAACGGAAAAAATTCTACCTAGAATTTTCTCCTAAACGTGTTTCGGGTGTTTGTAAATTACAATCTTTGTAAATTACAAGTGTTAGCTAACTAGCCAACTCGAAAGGTTCCCTTTCCGAAAATGTGAATGCTGTGCTTGTTCTTGCCTTGAATCTACTGAAATTCCGAGTGTTCACTCGACAGCTCCCCGAAACAGAAGCAGGTCACGGCTGCGACTGAATGCTGTCGAATGTATCTGAACACCCCGCGTGTTCAGGGATTAAAAGCGTCTTGAACGGAAGCAGGGCACGGCTGCGACCGTTCGCTAATTCAATCCAAATCCGGAACTCCTCGTGAGTTCCAGTATCGCGAAGCCTCTAAACAGGAGCAGGGCACGGCTGCAACTGTTTGCTTTGCGAAATCACTCCAAGAATTTTAAAGAAAAAAGAAAATTTTTGACAGAAGCAATGTGCGACTGTCTGTTCGAGCTATTAGTACGCACACGAACAACAATAAAAATAAATTTTTTTCAAATAAATCTGATGGCAAAAACAACACTCATTCACCTTTTTGGACGTTCCTTCCACTTGAAGGAACGTTCGCCGCCACGCGCGATTCTCTCTCTCCACCTAAATCTACTAGTGGAAAAATCCCCCGATTTTTCCTTCTCCGTTTTCTAAAAGAAAATTCAATTTTCCTCCTAAATTGCGCGCACGCACGACCTCCAGAATTTAAATCTGATTCAAATTTCGCGGCTTTTTCACTCCCTGTGAAAAAGCGCGTCGCCACCTAGTGGCTGACTCACGAAGCTTCTCCTGCTTCTGGAAGAATTCACAAAAAAAAAAAAAAAAAATCTAAGTTTCGTCGCGCCGCGGTCCTTCCCTCCAGTGCACACGTTAAAGGGCGCCAGTTGTAACGGGGTTGTCCTTGACTGATTCACCTCGCGGAGGAGACCTGCCTCCGCGAGATGGGTGCAATGGGGCACGCACGAGTGCCCCGTGAGGTCCTTACCTCGGGGTGCGCGCGAGCACCCGCCGGCGAATACACGTCGCCGCGGCCCGTATACAACGTGAGAGTACGCCTGTACTCTCACTTCTTGTACTCGCGTGCTGTTGCGCGAACGCGCTCCTCGCGTTCGCGTGGCTGTCGTCCTCCTGGCTATCGCCGATGCCGGCCGCTCAGCTCTACGATAGAGTGGCGGTATCCGGGAGGTTGGGGACGAGGAAGGTTTGTCGAGTAGTCCCGCGGACTACCCGAAAGAATGACGCGAGTAAGTAAAATATAGATCGGAGGCCTTTATTGCCTCTGCAAAGTAAATTACAATAGTCGCGTCCCGGAGAAGTTAGTAGATGTCGGGCGCGCGAGCCGAATGCTCCGAACGCGCCCGAGTAAAGCCGAACGGAGCCGCGCGCAAACGCAAGCGCGCGCGCTCCTACGAATTCTCGGCCGCGTCGAGAATTCGCCGGCCGATCGCGCGGTCCGCGATCGGTGGTGTTTACGCGGAGCACGACTTTGCTCCACGTAAACAAACGTTTGCGTCCGAGAGCAGGCCGCTTGCCTACTCTACACGTACACACACGTACGCACGCATACGAGGGAACGGGTCGCTTACCCGTTCCACGCAATGTACAACGAATTCGGCCTCGAGCCCGCGCTCGAGGTTCCGATGTCGAATTACGCGGCGGCTCTTCTACGAGAGCCGCGACTCTCGCCGCACGAGAGTCCGCGATCGCGATCTACGGAGAGAGAGAGAGAAAGAACGGGGGAAACGTTCCCCGCGTTCGACGAACGAAAACTTCCGCTCTAGAGTCGAGGTGCTCCTCGACTCCTCGCCGCGTACACGCCCGCACTCGCAACACAGTCTACGGGCGGTACTTACAACCGTATCAGCCTACGCTCGTTCTCGGCTGCTACCTCGTGCTTCCTTCACGTGGACGGCTTCCTCTCGACTCTCTTATTCGTACCCCGTTCGCACACGCACGCACACGCGTCCGTCCTCGCTGACGGCTCGAGAGAATCTCCCCAGATTGCCCACCTGGCAATCTCTCCTCCGCGCGCCGGCTTAGCCTCACCTAAGCCGCGCTCGCGCCCGCTCGCGCCAGCTCGCGACGACGCGAGGGTACCCCGCAGTACCCCGCGTCACAAAATAAATATACAGATAAATAAATAAATAAATTAAATTGATAATTGATGATGTAACTTGGTCCAGGAACATTTTTTCCGCTTCAATTTTTTTCTCAATAACCAAGATCGGGGTGGGCTTCCCTGTAGACGACGTCCCGTCGTCCTGAGGGTGTTCCTGGACACCTGGACATCGTCTACAGGAGCAGCGCCCGATTTTTTTCACAATGACCATGTGCGGGGTGGACTGCCTTGTAGACGACGTCCCGTCGTCCTAAGGGTGTTCCTGGACACCTGGACATAGTCTACAGGATTAGCGCCCGATTTTTTTCACAATGACCAAGTGCGGGGTGGACTGCCTTGTTGACGACGTCCGGTCGTCCTGAGGTTGTTCCTGACACCTAAAGATCTTCTACAGGATTTT
>JACCID010000388.1:10000-83468 GCA_018906775.1 Sycophila sp. Sp_5
ATTAATGCATTACAAATGTAATGTTAATTTTTTTTTGGCCATTACCCATTACAAAAGTAATGGGAAATTTCGAGCCGACCATTACACATTACAAAAGTAATGGGAAATTTCGAGCTGACCATTAATGCATTACAAATGTAATGTTAATTTTTTTTCGGCCATTACCCATTAAAAAAGTAATAGGAAATTTCGAGCCGACCATTACACATTACAAAAGTAATGGGAAATTTCGAGCCGACCATTACACATTACAAATGTAATGGGAAATTTCGAGCTGACCATTAATGCATTACAAATGTACTGTTAATTTTTTTTCGGCCATACCCATTACAAAAGTAATGGAAAATTTCGAGCTGACCATTACACATTACAAAAGTAATGGGAAATTTCGAGCCGACCATTACACATTACAAAAGTAATGGGTAATTTCGAACTGACCATTACACATTACAAAAGTAATGAAGTAATCGTAATTTTTAATTACAATTTTGCCGATCCCTGCTTAGCCCCGTACCTGAGAGACCCTCACATTGTGCAAGGGCTCTTCGTTCACAGTCACTAGCTGCCTCGATGACCACTCCTCCACCTTTAGTCGGATTTATTGCACTCACGCGTACAAATACAATCTTACTGGTACTTCAATCACTCTTCTTTAAACTTCCACACTTGTCATACTCTCAGTCGCTCCTTTCACAATCAACGCCTAGCTCCGGTCCGGCAGCCGGACGGTCGTGTCCCGACAGGAGACAAACCGACCGGAGCAGCCGTAACCGAAGCTCCCTTATTCCATGCGCTCCTCATGTCATTCATACGTTTCGCTACTCCATTTGGCCTTTTACTTTGTAACAAAGGTATTGCTCGGCAAGCGCGAGCAATAGCTTTGTTACGAATATAAGTCGGTACGCAACGCGCGTATATTTAAGATATACTTGCGTTAGCGTGACCGCAACGGCCGGAGAGTAAGTGCGCTCCCGAGTGTCCCCACTTCGTGATACTCTCCCACCGCGAGACGCCGTTCCCACCGTGACAGTCTCTCCCACCGGGCGCGCCTCGGATCGAGCAACTCGGAGCGAGCGGGAGCTGGCTGTCGAATTCAGTCCACTCGGCGCACTGAGCCGAGCTCCAACCTAATGGGGAGACTATCACGCGTAATAAGCGTGATAGTTGGACTCTCCGCGTACCGATAAGGTCAAGATTCGCGTTTTGTTTTATTAGTTACCGCGTTAGTTTTAAGTGAGCGCGCTCAAGGAAATCCGTAGTATATAAGCGAAGTTATTTTCTGTATTATTTTCTATTTTCCTCAGATTAATAAATATTAAGAATAGTTTTTTAAGGGTAAACAAAGTGGAGTTCGTTTATTTCCGTTCAATAAAATCCGTATTATTATTGAAAATACCGCGTAAAGGGGTTTGCGAGCGCGTTGAGCTCGTTTCTTGTTAGAGCTGTGCGCGTATTGAGCGTGACAGCTAGGAGTTGTAACAGGCGTACTGAGCCTGTTCGCGAGTAGTACTCCTGAATGTATTGAGTTCAGGGGTAACCGGGACGCCTCCTCCTACCCCATAGAAAACCCGATTGTTACAACTTAACTCATTCATGCATGCGTTCATATCTTTACATTCTTTCGTGAGTGTATTCATTCTCGGATTCGCACCTACATTCACCTTCTCGTATTCTTCCTTTCAGTCGCTCATTCGCCAACATCAGCCGGTGCTCCACGTCCTCGTAACATTGAGCATGATTTAAAACACGAGAGGCCACAAATTTTGTGACCTTATTTGCCTCGCTATAGATCAATTTTCTCATACCGGCTGCGATATTTTTTACCTCCTCACTGATGTTGGAAAGGTTCGCGGCTACATTCATTCTTATTTCTACTTCATCGGACTCACTCTCACTCTGACTCTCACACTCACACTCATACTCACTATCTTCATTCATATCCACAATCACAACATTCTCTCCGTCCTTTGTAATCCTATTTAACATCTCACGTATATCCTCGCATACGACATACACATCCTTCATTCCCTTTTTAATCCTATCCTTTCCCACTTTCTCCGCCATTACCTTCTCCGTACTTTCTCTCTTCTCATAACGCTCATCCAACTGACACTCTCTTTACCCTCCCTTCTTAAACTTTTCCACTGCTCCTGAAAAAGCACCTTAGGTGGCAAATGCCTCTCCCATCCATCGTCTACGGCTCAATTTTTTCTTGGTTTTAGGGAGAATAAAACCTTCACCACCTAAATCCTCACTCGAGACACCAGCAGTCTCTCGCTGCCGGTCACCGGAACGAGAGCGACAGCGATAGCTCTCGTTCGACGTACCCTTTCCCGTCAACTCTACCTCCTTTACCTGTTCACCTTTACTAACACACTTTTTTGCTTTTGTTTGTCTATGCATCATTTTCTTAATCCCGTCATGGCAGCTTGTGCGCAAACCCTAGTCCCGCGGCCGTGCACAAATACCATGTTGCGATCACGCGTTGGTCCCCAAGGTTCGCTCTGATCCAGTTCATTACCAACTAACTGAACCTGGGGTTGGGGGTCGCGACGAAAGAAATTTCTGTGCCCACGCATTGAAGCTTTGCTCTTTTCCGTGTTTCGATCAGCTCTGCTGGTTGACTGCGTCTCTTCCCTGCTTCTGCATATGAGCGGGGGAACACAGTGAACCGTTCTGTCCCCCCGCTTACCCGTTTCCCCAGGCTGCGCGCAGATGAGCGCAGTTAGTGCATTTCTGGAACGTTGTTCCGTTCGCGACGCAGACTTGGCAGCTTTCCCTCTCTATATGTCTGTTGGAGCATGAGCCCGACATGTGGTCCGCTGCCTTGCAGTAGTAGCACGTCATGGCCGGGCAATCAGCAATTCTGTGCCAAACATTACCGCACGCAAAACATACCGTGAGAGGTCTTGGAGACTGCGAGTTGCCCCAGGCATTCTTTCTGTGATGACAACAGCTGCTGCGGTGGTGATGTCGACTGATGCTGCGGCGGTGACCACGGCTGTTGCAGTGTTGTCTACGGTTGCTGCGGTGATGCTGCAGAGTTTGCCCACGCTGCCTGTTGCTGCAGTGTGTCTGATATCGGCTGGGAGGGACTACCCAGCCTTTTACTCTTGTTGTTACTCTTGTTACTCCTGTGCCCGTCTTGTTACTCTTCTTCGTCTTTTGCTTTTTGGGTGGCTTCTTAAACAAGGCATTGGCCGTTGTACCGGCAACCGCGGCCACGGGTTCTTGACTCGGAGTAATTATCGAGGCGGTCGCGACCATAGCGCTTTTGGCCTTGCTACAAAATGCACCTTCCAGGAACCGATATTCCGGAAGTAGTCCCCGATATACTGCATGCAACTGCACATCTAAAGGCGGTCGTTTTCGGAAATCCGCTATAAGGAATTTCATCGACTTGACGTAGCTACAGATCGTCTCTCCAGGACCTTGGCTCCGAACGCGTAAGTCGTCCCACAGTCTCTATCCGTCCACTCTCCAATAACTGTCGCTTAAACGCACGGTTAAAATTCTTCCACGTCTGTAGATTGTCTCTGGTGGTACTAAACCACGTGCTGGCGCTCTTGGATAGGATACTGGGGATAGCGTCTAGTAGCTGCTCGTCGGGATAGCCACCTGCTCTCCGACAGTCCTCCAAACGCGCTAAAAATTCATCTGGGATTTCTCTCTCTTGTCCCGAGAACTTACTGCCGTACTGCTGTAATATTTTATATTTTTTTACAGTTTTTTACATAATTCCAACTGTCGGCTGCACTGCTCGTCTCGCAACGTACTGTTTCGTAAATCACTGTCTGACTCGGTAGGTGACGATTCGGAGAAGCTTGTGAAAGTGTGCCTCCTCCGATGGACGGGTTGTAGTCGCTGACCG
Organism: Sycophila sp. Sp_5; assembly: GCA_018906775.1. NCBI lineage: Eukaryota > Metazoa > Arthropoda > Insecta > Hymenoptera > Eurytomidae > Sycophila > Sycophila sp. Sp_5. The sequence continues at coordinate 13,872 of JACCID010000388.1, forward strand.
GTGAGGTTAGGCCGATTCGCAAGATGTCGCGGCGCAGTCTGCCGCAATACTGCGGTCTGACGCTCACCGGGAGGAACCACCTCGGGGTCACCTACTGGCAGCAACTCATCGTCTGATTCATCGTCAATCCTGGCGGGAACGATTGGAGGTTCCCTGCGAGTGGACTCCAACAGTAGTTTCGACGTTGGGCCTTGGAGTCGCGCTATCTGCTCCGCTAAAGTTGCGATCAGCTGATAACAATTATCGGCGACTTCGTGATCCGTTTCGTCGGCAATTTCGTCTTCTATCTCCGTCCTTCTACCTTTGTCTAGACTCTCCTCTGTCCAGGGTGTAGGGTTCGTCGACGGCTGCGATAAAGGTGTCACTCCCTGCTATGAGATCGAGGCTTGTGTGTCCATAGGGGTGCGCGACGACGCTCCATAGGTCGTGGCCGAGGGTTGAAAGGAATACGCAGCGGCATTTAGCTGGTCGACTCATTGCAAATATACGCAAGGACTGTAACCTCCAATTGTCCTGTTGCTGGCCAGGGTATTGCACAAATATCTGCTACTGCACCTATGCCGCTCATCCGGAGAAAAATCTTATCCTATCCTATCGCCAGCTGCTGTAGTAATTACTTATATACCCGTAACCTCCGTCTGGGTACAGTTTCCCTCTAAGTATTCACCTCTGTTCGTCTAATAACAATAATAACAGTTGTCTACAATGATGAACTAACGCCGCCGAATCTTCGCGAACGGTCCCCTTAAGTCGTGACGAAGTGCCAAAAGAGAAAAATCAGAAGAGAAATAACGAGATTTACAAAAAAAGAAAAATCTCGAGACAGCTACTTACTCCAGAATCGTCAAACGGAGGTAACTAATGGCTGTGCAAAGGTACAGGGCCAATAAGCAGAGTAGAGTTGGCTGGCTTAGTCGCGATCAACACAATAATCCAATTATCCTATGTTGTAGCCATGACGAGAAAAAAATAATTTAAATAGAAAACTTAAAAAATATTATTCTGGCTATTACCGTCGGTTACCTGCTAGATAAAGAGAGTAAAAGAAAAAAATTCTAAATTTCAGTCTTCTAGGATTGATTTGTTTCAATCTTCAGGAAAATCCGCAAACTACTAACGTGACTCGACGTAAAGAACCTGCAATCGCGAAACCCTGATCGGCTAGGAAATAAAATTATCGTTTTGAAATTCCTGAAAATCGTGAAGTTCTAGCGTGCTTCTAGTAGTTCTAGTAGTTCTAGTCAATTCCTGAAATTCGTGAAAACCTATTCGACCTGAAAAGAACTAAAATTCTTTAGTGGTAGGACTTTTTGAGAAATATAAATTTAATTTTTGTTGATCGTTGAATCAATTCATTCAATCTGATAAATTCTTGTGTGTCGCCAATGTATTTCGAGAGCGCATCTGCAACAGAAACAGCAAATCAGAACAACCATCAGGATATTGAATAAAATAAAATCCAATTCACCTTTAACCAAGTCACGAGTGAAAACTGCCCAAATGCCCAATGGACAGCCAGAATAAGTGTTAGGTGAAATCAGAGCTGGAATAAACATTGAAAGAGTAACGTAGCAAATGAATGCTTTAGTGATCCCTACAATACCGACAGTCTTGATAATTGAATTAGACTATATCAGAATTTTTAAGATGTTCATTCTTGCAAGCTGTGGCAAATTTTCTCTCGCAGACCGTGGGAAAAGGAAGAATTTTTTATTCCAATTAGGGGTAATAAATGCGACCCCATCCGACATAGCGAACTGTGGAATAGCTGCCACGTCAGATGAGCAACGTACACAAGTAATCGGGTTAATAAATGAATTATTACCTAATATAAATGCAGCAACGCTCACAGCGACAAAACTATTAAAACATGAGATTGTTTTAAAAGAAAGCTGCAAGCTCATAAAGCAAAAATATTTCCCAGTATCAGAAAAAATGGAGCAGATCACGCACGAAGAAATAGTTAGACTCAAAGCCGCTGACATTATTGAAGAAAGTTTCAGCGAGTGAAGTAGCCCTATCGTCATGGTCAAAAAAGAAGGCGGCGGTTACAGGATGTACACGGTTTTCAGAAAGGTAAATGGATTTACCAAGAAGAACGCATACCCGACTCCGTATATGGAAACAATATAAAATAAGCTGAAAAAAGCAAGATTTTATATCAAAAATAGATCTTAAAAATGCTTACTACCAGATTCCATTACATGAAAATTCAAGAGAGATAATAGCATTTACAGTAACAGCTAAGGGACTATGCCACTATAAACAACTGCCATTCGGATTATCTGGAGCAGGAGCTTGTTTCCGAAAACTGATCGACAAAGTAATTGGCGACGTAGAACCGTATGCATATGCATACCTGGATGACATTGTCTTGGTCACAGAAACTTTTGAAGAACACATGCAGACGCTCATGAAATTAATGCTTAGAATAAAAGAAGCTAGCCTCATAATTAATCCAGAAAAAAAGCCTATTCTGCATCAACAAAATCAAATATTTAGGATTTATAGTAAATGAGAAAGGAATTTCTATAGATCCAGAAAAAACTGACACAGTAAAAAAATTCCCATCTCCAACGATGGACGTTTATAAAAGTACAGGAAATTTATGAAAGATTTATCAACGATAGCCAAGCCGCTAACAGAATGGCTTAAAGATAAGCAAAGCAAAAGCCACATAAAATTAATCTGGGAAGAAAAGAAAGAAGAGGCGTTTTAGACAATAAAAAATAAATTAATAGAAGCTCCAAAACTGAATAGACCTGAAGCTACAATGCCGTACGTGTTGCACACAGATGCGTGTGTTACGTCGTAAAAAGAATAATATTAAGTAGAGGAATGAGGGCAAAAGTACAGAGTAATAATGAATGAAAAATAGTGACCACGATTCTTTTTACGACATACCAAAATCCGTAAAGAGGTAGAAAATATAAAAAGAATACAAAAGGCAATAAAAGAGATGAGGAAGGCTTCCCAACAATACGTCCATATATGGAGATATTTAGAGACAATTCGTAAACGGAAGCTAATCAATACCCAGAAATCAAACGTACCGCGCGAACCCATTTCTCTAAAAATAAGGCCTCAGAAGTGGCTCCTCGGAGGAATTTTATTTTTTCTCAAATTGTCAAGTTTGACTAATTTATGATCGAATTCTAACGTAAAATAGAAGAACAAAGCCCACCGACACTGTGTCCAGGGGCAACAAGAGCGTGTCACACATCAGCGCGAAAGCAGATTAGTCACGCCCGAATTTCGGACAAGAAATGATCGTAAATTGGAATAGCCGAATTTTTCCAAGAATCGAGCAAAATAAGTGCACAACACCGGAAATCACCGGAGGTGCCATAAAGGAGTATAAAAGCCTGAATCTAAGAAGAGCCACCGTTCAGTCGTATCGAGTCTATACAGCACGTAATTATCGTCCACACCAGCCAGATCCGCGAAGCTACCAGTCTACACAGGGACGCGCCTCTCCGAGCATTACGAGAGATAGCCCGCTGCGGACTTGAGATCTGACGCCCCAAGCAGGCTGCCGGTAAAGTGCCGGGCCAAGGCAAAGGCCTATTCATTAACATTTGAGGGACGAGGATAGCAGCAGAGACTCCAACACCGGGCTAGGCGACTGACCCACCGACGCAACCAAGGAAAGCTACTGTCCGGCGTCAACATAAGAAGAACGAGAGAGAGAGAGAGAAAGCGAGGAAACGAACGAGCATCGACACCTTCGGCTCGGAGTAACGAGGGACAGCGGGACCCGCCGCGACCTGCCGTAACCAGCCGACCCAGCCCATTGTATCCAAAAATCTACACATCTCATTTATTGCGAGGTACATGAATTAATTTTAGAAAGAATTAACTTTAGAACATTGCGTCTTGAGTTCGAAAATTGTATAATCATTGTAATTCCACTTGAAGTTTTTAATCATTAAAATTTATAATCTTTGAAACTGTGTGAACCATATTAATTTATTTTTCCGAATAAATTTGGCCTATATTCCTTATCCTGGACGTAACACGTGCAACTCAGGCCTAGGGGCAATACTGACATTAAAAGTAAATAACCTCGACTATGTGATTGCATACGCAAGCCGAGCGCTTAAAAGCCGAACTAAACTACAGTACGACTGAAAAAGAGTGTCTCGCAGTTAAATGGGCAATTGACAAATTTAGACCATATTTAGAAGCATAAAAGTTTACTGTGACAACAAATAACAGCGCTGTAAAATGGCTATTTGAAAAAAGTCTCCAACAGGAAGGCTTGAATGATGCAATCAAGTGCTGTCAGAATACGACTTTACGACAACTCATAGAACCGGAAAAAACAACGTAGTACTAGATGCACGTTCAAGAATGTTAGAAGATGATAAAAATCAAGAAGATATCCAAATTAGCGAGATAAAAATTAAAGAAGATATAAAAGATGCATGGTACAAGAAAAGAGTTTACCAAATACTAGAGCATTTGAGAAGATATAGAGATTGGAAGCTGATAAATGGAAATATATAGACATAAGCCAAATTATCAAAAACAACAAATCGGCATAGATTTAGAGCCATAGAAACTAGTAGTTCCACAAGAAAAAAAGGCAAGATATCTTAAGCAAAATGCACGATGAACCTACAGATATTCGAAGAGATAGCCGATGAACTCAAAAATATTGCAAAAAAATTATTAAATAATTATTCAGGTCCGTGCAAGATTGTTAAGAAAATTAGCAAAAATATATACCAATTAAGAGATAGGAGAGGTAAATTAATTAAAAACGCGATCCACTCAAAAGAATTAAAAATTTATAGTGGTAATACTCGTAAAAAGTCGTGCCATGAGCCGAAAAATGCAAAAAAAACCAATAAGTAGAAATTAAGGAAAGTAGAAACTTAATAGAATTATTTAAAAAAGGAAAAGCATTAGAATGCACGATTGAACACTCAAATGCATTTGAAATAATAAAACAACCCTTTGATGATCACATAATTTTACAATATCCAAATCTTTCATCTCCGTACATTTTAACGACGGACGCTAGCGATAACACAATCGCAGCCGTCTTATCACAAAGAGATGAAAATGGAGATGAAGGCATAATCACTTTTATAAGTGGTACATTCAACGGCAATGAGCGAAATTATTGCATCGCTAAAAAGGAAATCTAGCAATTGTTTGGTCACTCGCAAAATTAGATTTCTATTAACGGGGGGCAGGACGAATTACTATCAGAACCGATCATGAAGCCTTAAAATTATTAAGAACATACAGATTTAACAAAGCTCAATTAAGACGTTGGAATCTTGCTATTTAAGATTATAATATAATACCAGAACATGTATCAGGACGAAAAAATACCATCGTGAATTATTCGTTTAAAAAATATTAAGCCCGATAATGATTTAATAAAATAAATAAAGAGTTCCAAGCAAATTACAAAAAACTGATCCATATATTTTGAGAATTATAGATTTAATCAACAATAAAAATACGGACACGTAGGATCACGAAAAATATATAATTTATTTCTCGAACATTTTGTCGTGAGTAAATTACGTAGATGAATTAATGAAATTTTAAAGATTTGTGAAATTTGTTAAAAAAACAAAGTACTTAACTTAACTTAACAATAAAGTTAATATAAAAATATCAACCTATTATGTACTACGGGGTACCTGCGCGTCGTCGCGAGCTGGCGCAAGCGAGCGCGGTTAGGTCAGGCTAGGCCGACGCATCTTGGAAGCTCGAGAGATTTTCTCGAGCCGCCGGCGACGTCGATTAACAATAAAGTTAATAGAAAAATATCAACCTATTATGTACTACGGGGTACCTGCGCGTCGTCGCGAGCTGGCGCAAGCGAGCGCGGTTAGGTCAGGCTAGGCCGACGCATCTTGGAAGCTCGAGAGATTTTCTCGAGCCGTCGGCGACGTCGGACGCGTGTTGACCTGTGCCGAGGGCGAGGACGAGCGAGGTACGAGGGAGCAGCCCAGGATTTGCGAGCGGCTGCGCTTCTTGAGGTACCGTAAGTACCGCCCGACTATTTTGTGCGAGTCCGGGCGAGTACCCGGCGAGGAGTCGAGGCGCTCCTCGACTCCAGGGCATAGCGTTGCCCAGTTTACGGGCGGGGTCGGTTCTTTCGCTATCTCTCTCTCTCCCTCTCTCTCCGTTAGACCGTATTCGCCGACTCTCGTAGACGAGCCGCAACGTAGCAAAACGGTACCGAGAACACGAGCTCGAGGTCAAATTCGTCGTGTGTTGCGTGGAACGGACAAGCGGCCCGTTCCTTCTTGTGTTTACGTGCGTGTTCGGAGCACTCGGCTCACGCGCCCGATCCCTACTAACTTTCCCGGGACGCGGGTAACTGTAATTCTATTTTCGGAGGCAATAAAGGCCTCCGATTTACATTTCACTTGATCATGTCATTCTTTCGAGTAGTCCGCGGAACTACAAGATAGTCACATACAAAGGAAAAAGATAGTCCGAATAAGTATCAATTATTGCTTTATACGAGGGACGCTCTTTTTCAAAGATCGCATGTTGTAGTATAGGAGGGGAGATGTTATGTCGAGAAAAAGAAGTTTGATAATGACAATAGGAAAATAATGTCGGGTCCATTATAACAGAAATTAAGGCTTCAGTATTCAGCTTTCAGTATATTAAGAATATCTAAGAGCTAAAAGCAGATAGCCGAAAGTTTTTATTACTGAAGACGTACAATGATAGACGGAGACAAGTCACATATCCTACATCGAGGGAGAGGGGGAGGGAGGGAGAGAGGGAGAGAGAGAGAGGGAGAGAGAGAGAGAGAGAGAGAGAGAGAGAGAGGGAGAGAGACGTAACTTCGTGCGACACTGGGAAAGCCACTACCGCCTAGTCGGGAAAAATTGTTATCTATAGCAACCCTTCGACGCCCCGCATACCCATTATCTATACCAGTGAGGTACACTTGGTCTGGCAACTACCTCTGCGTCTCCCTCGTCACTAAAGAGAGCCATTAAGGCATGCTGCTGCACGCTGACCTCCGTCGGTTTATCTCCCTCTGTCGATATAGCCCTATTAATCCACTGCTCCCGCTCTTCTATGCGGTAAGTTAATAGATTAATCCCTTCAAGGAATAGAGATACAAAATCGGCTTCTTCGTATCGGCCTAAGAATCACCGATACAGCCGCCCTTGCCTGTTAAACCTGTCATGATCTAACTTTAGGCCCAGTTTCAGTAGAAGACAATTTGACGACATGCTGGCCACAAAAAATTCATCTGCCATTGCAGTCTCTTCTGAGGGTTATTATCTTCTCTGCTGGTTTTATTGCGCCGTCTTTAATCTATTCTTTTCTCCAGCACGAGAGTATTTGACCTTTAGACTAAAAACCTTTAGTCACCGTATGACATTATACGCCAGTGTCAACACACGTTATAAATATCAGTCGTGACATTTTTTTTTATGCTTGTCGAAATCGCTTATCAAGTTTGTAGATCATACATATAATTGACAATTTTGCGCCAAATCGCGGAAAAGTTCGGTGGCGGCCGCCCTTTAATTGCACCCGAACAAGGTGTAAATTTACCATTGAAAGCCATCCCAAATTTATATGTGCGCATAAATTTAGCGGCGAACCTCCCGTTACCTTAACTTTGAGTGCGGCGAAATCTAGTAAGTGGCCGCTGACCTTAATTTCAATTAATATTTAAAAAATTATTTCCCCGCGATTTCTGAGTGGGAAAAGGTCTTTAGACTTTCTCTTCCTGACTAAAATGCAAAATCCGAGTTTTGTTCATAAATAACATAATGTTGTGTTTAGTTATCCGCGATTTCAACAAATAATTATTGAGGACCGTTACGCAAAACACCGCACTGTAGTCCTTGAGTCGCAAGTAACCCAAGGCAGATAAACGTTTAATGAAAGTTAGTGTTAATACTTCAATACCGACCTTAGCTTTAGTGTTATGATAAACTTGCTCAAACTTGCAAAAATTAACGAGTTAAAATGCGCCGCAATTTCCCCAAACCTCCCTTTCCTCAGCTTGGCTGGCTTACAGCAAGGTCCCTCCAGGCACACGCACGCTCGCAAATTAATAAGGAACTCACTGCTGCCGAGAGAACACGTACCGTGAATTTAGCAAAGTAATTATTAAGCGGCCTACAACAAATGTTAAACCGAAAGTTTTCGACGTATTATAATACGACTTTGCGGGGAACGTGAGAGGGAATGCCGCGCAATTTCCCACCTGCTGGTTTGCTAAGCTGCCAATGTAAGTGCCCTTGCGCTCCAGCATATGGGCACACTTAATTCGGGTTGTCACCCTCAACCGGGGAGTGCATACTCCAGGTGCCAGCTCACCCTCGGCTTGGAGTCGGAAAAATTCGACTAGGACAAGCAGCCACCGAACGCCCTACTTGGCTTCACACCTCAGGATTCTCCGGAAGTTCAGCAGCGGAAACTAAAAACCCTAAGACTCTTGATGCCCATAACACGCACTCACTCTCTCACACTCACTCAGCCTGCTGTGCTCCAGCCGACCCTCACTTCTAAATCCCTTTCTTTCTTATAATAAACAAATAATTAAAAAAATTTAATAAATAAATAAAAACTTCCACTTTTATTGCAACAGGCTCGACCTGTTACAAAAAAAAATTCATTCCTATATTTACAAATACAATTTTCCCCACTCAGGGTACTGCGCGAGTTCGGCAACTCAAGTAAACAAACGAATTCGCGACTCGACCTTAGAATGTGCCTACATCTGATTTCGAGCTGCAATATTATTTTTTTTTCGGTCTAATCCTCCCAGCACACACGTTAGAGCACCAATTGTAACGAAAACAAAATCTGTTTAAAGACTCGCCCCGCGAAGGTGCGAGGATAGGAGCAATACATAAGGCAGTCGGGGGGAGAGCTTAGGATCGCTTCTTGCAAAATATTAGAAAGAGGTCAGATTAATCCGGACGATCGATCGCCATTTTGTCCGGCTTCCGGGTATCGAGCCGACAAGCGACTAGGGTGGCGTGGAGACCAACTTCAGGAGAAGAGCATTCCGAGTGCCGCCGAGTTGTTTTAAGCCGCAGAAGTTCCTGGTAACGAGAGCGTAGGAGAGCGAGAGCGGTTCGGTCGACCAAGGTAGGAGAAGTGTGCGAGTCCTGGACAGACTTGTCTAAGAGTACTCCTCGAGTTTATCAGCGTGGCGCACCGTGCGCAAGCGTGTGCGTGTGTGAAGGATACGGTCCGAACAGTGCGAGCGTTTGCGATCGACCTAGAGCTACTAGACAACGACGTGTGATTTGTTTTGTTATGATGTTTTGATTTTTCGACGAAAGAGAAATAAATCTCTTTAATATTTATCTCAATTTCCCGGTTATGTCTATTCTTCCCGTGAACCACGACCAAGAGCTAGTCGGCGCGGGAAATTTTTGCGATCCTTTTTAGCACGTGCTTGGGCTCAGCTGAGATCGAGCACGCTGCTGCACATAGCCGCACCGTGCGACGTAGGTGCGGCCCAGGAGCGGCCCCGTTACAAGATAAATAACACTTTTTGGGTCCTAATAGTGTAAAAAGTTCCAGTAATCAAAAGTGATGAATAAAATTTGTGCAACCATTACACTGGAAACAGTATTTTCTTAATTTAACCCAGACTGGCCTCCTTAACTGGAGATAATAGATTCCGAATTTACTATCCGATATCTTTAAATGCATATAACGTAATGTATAGAAATCTCATATCCTAGTAAAACGTTAAAACGAGTATAATAAATCATCAGTTGGACAAAAATTTTTTTTTAGTATTTTACGAAGAAATGAGCTGAACGCAATTTTCCATTTGATTTGGAGTACATCGTCAAAATCTCACATAATTCTATACGGTGATTAATAAGATGTGACGTTGCATTTCGTCCGCGAGAGTCGCGAGACTTCCCCGAACAACGCCGACAAATATTGCACCACAAGTGCCCGGGACTTTTCCTGTTGAACGGGCGCCAGGTGTTTGAAACACCGCCCCGGGCTGCTTCCTTTCTTCTGCGCTGGCTAGCTGCTAGGAGAGCTAGAGACCTAGACTCGACGGGGTTCGGCTATCCGCGACAATCGGACTGTTCACATACACGAAACACACTCTCTCGTAAATAAAACAACGTCGCTAATTTTAATTTATTCGCCCCTTCCACTTTCGCAAATTGCATACGCGTCTACTCGACAAAGATTTACTACACGCGGCGACTCCATTTCACGACGACTCGCGTTCCGGACCACGGCACCCTCGCGACAAACCAGCCTCCCAACGGCTGAATTACCCGCGTTACAGCACTCCGTCGACAACTCACCTGCGCAGCGGCGGCGATCGTCCCTCAGCCAAATACTCTGCTCCACTCACCAGCGTGCTTCTGTCGCTTCCTCGACAGACGTCCTCTCCTACGCTTGACCGACTGACGATGTAGACTAGACTCCGACTTCTCGACTTGACTTCGCGACACGACTCTACTTCTCTACAGACTTCTCAATACGACTTAGATATGGAGCTTTGACAGGTTATACATGGGATAACATATTTGAATTAAAAGAACTCATGACTTCAATGCGCAATTCAGAAAATCGAAATGTCCTACAAGCACTAGTCACATTCTTACTCAAACTGAGGACTGGTAATTCAGATCGATGTGTTGGGGCTATACTTGATGTATCTGAAAAAAAAATTCAAAAAAATATTGATGCAGTATTAAAGTGTTTTGAAAAAGATATTTTACCAAAATACTTTGGATATCAAGCTCATTCTAGAGAATTTTATATCAGTCAAACATCACCAGTAGCAAAGATACTGCACAATTTAGAAAATCGGTTAGCTTTGATATGCGATGGTACTTATCTACGCCACCAAAAAAGTGCTAACAACGCATACCAAAGAAAATCATACTCTGTGCAGAAAAAAAGCCCATTAGTTAAGCCTTTCACGATCACTACTACTAATGGCTATATAGTTTATACTGCTGGGCCATTTAATGCTAATAAAAATGATGCAACAATATTAAAGGAATTATTGGAATCACCTGGAGGTCTTAATAGTATATTAAAAGAAGGAGATGTTTTTTTCCTGGACAGAGGTTTCCGAGATGTTGTATCTTTATTGGAAGAAAGAAAATTCCAAGTGTTTATGCCAGCTTTAAAAGGCAAAAAAAACCAGTTGTCGAACGAACAATCAAATGCATCTCGATTTGTGACAAAAATAAGATGGGTAGTTGAAGCGATTCATGGGATCATTGGTCAGAAATGCAAACTTCTACACAATCAATTGCATAATTCTCTCCTACACAATGCTCATTTGTATTGTCAGATTGCTTGCTTTTTACAGAATCGCTTTGGGAAACGTTTGAATTCAGATGCGGAGTTAATGGAACCAATTATTGAAAGAATGCATCTTAGAAAAGGATTGAAGAATACTTTTGCTAGTTTCGTAGCAGAACAAAATTGGAACCGAAAAACTGTACCGTTCCATAATATATCTTCTGATGATCTAGATGATTTCCCAGAAATGACTATTAATGATCTTAAAATATTTTTCACGGGTTCCTATCAACTTGCGCAAGCAATATCTTATCTAGCTGAGATGATAACAGAAAAAAACACATTAGATCTTCAGTGTGTTAAAGTAGATCCACATATTATCAAATTCGAAGTAAAATCACGTCACTGTAATGCCAAGATGTATAAGTGTTATGTCCATTATCAACCTCAAACCATTGGTATCAGTGGTATTAAACAATATTGTTGTAACTGTGCCAATGGTAATAGAACAGTTGGTTCTTGTTCGCATGTTGCTGCAATTATTTATTACTTGTCATACGGAAGATATTTATCGAGAACAATTAAGCCAGCAGAAAATCTCACCACTCTATTTGACTTCAAAGAAATCGTTCCTGTTATAAATGAAGATAGCGACGAGGATTAAGTTGATAATTTTAACATCTGAATATGTACTGGTAGATCAAATAAATATTTATTTTTTAATCCTGTGCCATTTATTCAAATTATTTATAACAGAATATTACTAATTATATTCCTACGCTTAGTTTCTGAACGTGGTTGTCAAATAATTTCCGAATTATTTGGCGGAACTATAATGACAAATCAGATTCAGTAATAAAATCACGCTTAGCGTTGAAACAAAAATTTATTCTGGTATACAAAGATTGATTTTTATTGACGATTACTCATAATCTATTAAATGATAATACTAATGATCAAATTATACATATTTTTATGTATTTTTTTGCTTAGAATATGATGGTGCAATTGGTTTTATTACAAGTGGCTAACCTATAAAGCATTAGAATTGGAAAACCCATTTTTCCAGTGATTTTTTGCGTCTAGCACTTTCTAAATACGTTCTACGATAGAACAGACAGCATCATCGTGTTTTACACAAAAAAATACATCGGAAACATGTATTATTCTATTATCGACGGTAACATTATACAAGTAGAAATAGATGATTGAATTCCAACCTTCGATTTTCTAAGCGTTGCATATGGGTAAATACAGACACAGGTTCGAACGCTGATTTCTCCGGATATAATAGTGATAAAAACAAAAGTATGATACATGTTTTCGATGTATTTTTTTGCGTAGAATACGATGGAAATATTAGTGTTTTCATAGAATCAGCCTAAAACGTGCTAGAAACAAAAAACTGCTAAAAAAATGGATTTTTTGAATTTTTGAGCATGGCGCCAATGAAAATACGGTTCGGGTAAAATTTTTTTTTATTTTTCAAGAGAAAACAAAAATTTGAAAAAAAATTCCAGTCCTGCAGCCCCCTTCTGAAAAAAGATATAGTGATTTAAAAAATAAAAATCGATTTTTATATTAGAAGAACTATATATATGACCTTGAAAAAAAAATCACAAAAAAGTAGGCTCTATACAGAAAAAAATGCCACCAACCGCGTATCGCTACCTTTTTTAGTTGAGGAGAAAAAAAATAAAAACGATATCAACCGTTTTTTAGCTATATAACGGCGTAGGAGGGATCTAGGTAGGTCCGGTTGGCGGCAAACTTTATCTTTATAGATGTAGAATAGACTTCCAAACCTCATTTTTCAATCCCGGAACAGGGGCATTTCGACTATCTTACCCTTTTTTATCATTCACAGATTTTTTTACTTGAAAACTATGGACTTTCATAAAAATTTCCTAAAAATAAAAGTATATTAGATTTAGTCGAATAATACTCTCAAATTTTTTCATATTGTTGCAGAATAATTTTTGATTTTGTGGAAAAAAAAAATTGAAATTTCGAAAAACACCCTTAAAAAATCTGAAAAAAATTGGGATCAATCTTTGATAAACATTTTTTTTCTTTTAAAATTTTTTTAAAAGTTTATAATTTTTGAGAAAATTAGTAAAAGCAAAGGGACGTTTACGAAGTTTTTCTCAATCGATTATTGCATCACGGATTTTCAGCACCTCGTCGAGAGTATCCGAACAAGTGATCAAGTCATGCACGTACAGATGTTCCTTTAGCACGTTTGAAGCGCTTGGAATATCAGTGACTTCATCGTCAGCGAGCTTTTAGATTATTCGATTACATTGCTGATTTGCGTGACTTCAACTCGTCCTGATTTACAGCACCCAGGCTCGTGGCATCAGCGTTTAGAGGATTCTCTTGGGACACACAAGCGGAAAAGACTCCCTCTATCATCCGCCCTTATTCCCGAAGTCATGACAGTATCTCTTAATACAGCTCGTTTTGCAACCACAACCGTCGCACACTAGACATTTTTTCAGGTCTAGCCTTTGGCATTCTTTCGTGTAATTACTGGACGCTTTTCCTTACTTTTTGTTGGAATTTTCCGACCTCCCCTTGTCAATTTAGTTTTTGTTTTACGTGTCTGTTTTTTTTTAAAGCAGACACGAGTCATTTTACCAATTGGAGACGGCTTCTTCTTTTTGTTCTTGGCCATCTTTGGCAATAAGGTCGAATCTGGAGCTGGGGGAGGTCTATATGCTTCTTCAGTCAGCTGCGCTTTTCTGCCGATTAAAATGGCATCTCGATCGAGGTATAATCGGGCTTCTTAACCTTATTCTGCAGACACGGCTGCATGTTTCGGTGCAATTAATCGATTTGTGAAATGAAGGAGATTCGTTCCTGTGTACGCATAATCCCGATAAAGCAAGTATACGGGCATTTTCCTCTGCAATCAAACTCTGGTGAAAGCGCTGATTGATCCCGTATTCCCTTTTTGCTGCCGCAATGAAGTTGCCTTAACACTGCCACTTGAGCTTTTGGTTTAGGTACCATATAGCAACGGTGTACGTGAGAAACTACGCCAGAGATGTTAGTATCTGGTTGTCCAATATCTTCACTGTCGCCCAGTAATCTTCTACTCTGGTAAGGAACAACTTTATGCTCTGGATTCTTTACCCATCGGACGGAGAATCGGACTTGCCACTTCCTCACGATATTTCCAATATCACGAGAAGATAGGCTTAACCGGTGTCGTTGTCAGCTAGAACAGTTCGGACAACTCGCCCCCGTTTTATTCATACTAGGCCTAGACATCTACCTAGGTCGTTCTGTCCCCTACTCTCTCTGGCATGAGGTCGGGATGAACCCTCTTAGAGGAGAGCTGGTACTGCCAAAAAGTTGGCGAACTCATTAAGGATTCTAAATATCTCCTCGAACGATGCCGACATCTCCACCCAGTGTGTCATTCTGGACTGGTCGGTGGAGCTCTTGTCTGATGGCTGAGGCCTTTCTGCCCGTTCTGAAGTTTCTAACTTATGTTACTGGTGAGTTTTCTCCACGACAATTTCTTTAATGGGCACAATCAATTTCTTTAATAATATTAGGAGTTGGAATTAATTCGTAGCGTTTTTTTGCAAAGTTTCGTGGTTTATTATAAAAGTATCATTACAGTAGCGTTATTCAAAGTATTGTCCATTGTAGAGGTCTCCAGTGATGGTTTCACCCGGTTGGAGCAGCTCATAATAGATAACGCCCAGCTGATCCCACCAATTTCGAAATTTCGACACCAGTCAAAATTTCCATTTTTGAACCGCGCAAACCACTTTCTGCAAGTTTGCTCAGCCAAAGCATGTTCACCGTAAACATGCACTAAAATACGATAACTTTCCGTGGCACTTTTCTTCATGTTGAAGTAATGAAGTAACACTCTCGCAAAAACAATTTTTCAGGCACGAACTTCGACCTGTTTGATACTGCACAACAAATGTTACAGACACAATAACGAAATGTCATATAGTGGTAAAGATGCGCTATATCAGTAGCTTCCCGGAGAATATTTACTTTTGTGTGTGTGTGTGTGACTATGGATAGTTAACTAACGCCATCTTTTGTAAAAAGCTACGTATTAATTCCAACTCCTTATAATTCTTTTAGTTTTCTTCACGGCAGCGCATTATGTTTGTGAAGCAAGGAGATTGTATATAGACTCCTTAAAACCGGGCCTCAAAGCAGTACTGCTGCGCAATGGGAATGATTACGCAAGTCTGCTTATTATAGTCTCAACAAGATTAAAAGAATATTTCAAAAATATTAAGTATGGATTGGATAAAATTTGTTATGACAAGTATAAACGCCAAGTTTTTGGTGACTTGAAAACCATAACGATCCTTCTGGCCAATAATCAGGATATATAAAATATCTCTCCTTTTTTTTTTTTTTTTTTTTTTTTTTCGTCTTTGTTGAATAGTAAAGATCGTGTGAATCATTACGAGAAAAAGATTTGGTAAGCAAGAGTAGCCAAAGACAGATACCAAAGGTGGCAGTAATTTAAAAGGAGTTAATAACCCAATGGACAGATCCTTCAAATATAAAAGAGAAAGTTACCAGAAAAAGAGGAGTAAACAGTTTTTACAGTTACAATCATTTTATAGTATGAAAATGTTGCGGCTTTAAAAGCTACTACTACTAATTCTCTTAGCCCGAATGGTTTCTCCTAATTTTACCTATAAAAGACCTTCACCCTGAAGTCATGGAATTAATTAATTAAACTAATTAAACTAAACCCTAGATTCGGGTTCAGCAAACCAAAAAACGTAAGAATAATGGAGATCAGTCTACTTTTTTTTGTGTGCCGGTGTAATCGAGATATTACCAATTAAAAATTTTGATAATTATCCAATCATTCGTTGCAAGATACTTTACTCCAATGAGTAGCTGAGCGGCAGTGTTTAGTTGGATTAGGTTCTGCCCACGGAACTTGACTGAGTCACTGATTAGATCATTATTGTAATATTCCATTCCGTGTCTAAAATTCCACGCGATCTTCGGCATGTCATGCCGAATCGAGCCTAGTGTTAGAAGCCAGGGATATTTGAAGAATTTCACAGTGTTTTACGCCCATTAACTTTTCATTCGATTTCAATTAAGGTGACGCCTATCTTAATTTCAGCGCTCTACTACACCGACAATTCTCTATATTCTTTGCTAGCCTCTAAGGCAAATTTGATTTTACAAATAACTTTGAAATGGCTTTCTTAATGGCATTTCTGATTGCATCAAAACATTATTTATAATTCGTAGAAGTCTACGCACATTCTACGAGATATAAATAATGTTTTGATGCAATCAGAAATGCCATTAAGAAAGCCATTTCAAAGTTATTTGAAAAATTATATTTGCCTTAGAGGCTAGCAAAGAATATAGAGAACCGTCGGTATAGTAGAGCGCGGAAATTTTGATAGGTATCCCCATAATATAAGCTCTTCAGAAAGTAGAGCTATATGGGGACTGGATATAACATGTGTTAGTGAGCCTGCCTGTCACCTCATCTCAAGCCGTGTACTCGCAGCTAGATACATTTGTGTTAGAGCGTGTCTGCTGCTATGGCGCTTTAGGTGGAGGGAATAGCGAGTTTGTTATCCCCTCCACCATACGATTAATTTATGCCTAATATATGTATACTGCATGTGCATGAATCCCGCTGAAGTATTATTTCCTACAATTACATACGTTAATGAAGTTATTTAAAATTGAGGGCACAGGCAATATTTTTATTACGAATTAATATATTGAGACAGAGATTCTCCCCTTAAAGATTTTTATTTACATACACTTTTACAAAGATGTATTTTTATAGACAAATATAACGCTTTTAACATTTTTCTAAACAGAGGTAACGCTTCTCGAAAATTGATGAAACGTGAGGTCGTGGAAATTTTAGTTTTATCTTCTTGTTTACTGTGACGTGGCAGTTTCACTGCCAGTAATGGAACCCCGAAAATCTATACAATTGCGAAGAGCCTTACGCGGAAACTCGATAGGACCTAGGAAAATCAGGACAATGCAGGCTGCAGTCAGGATGCACACATTCCCTATTCTAATGGCTCTAACTCATCCCTTCCCGTAGTTCCGTTATCCCTGTAAGGCCTTACCCTCCAAGAAACTCAATAGCTCTCCGCCGGATAGAAAGTCCTAAAACGCGCAAGCAGCAAGTACACAAAATACGGCGCTGGTGATCAATCAGCTAATCAACCGCGAGCGTCGCGCGATGTTAAGCGTCGACGTTCGCTCTCTTCGGCGGCCGTCCCGTGAGGATGTCTGCCCCCATCACTCGAGACTAAGAACCGATAAGGCGAGCGGCCCACATGCCGGAGAGCCACCGAGATATCTGTGTGAGGCTCGAGGCCTGCATATCGAGGAACCTAAGGTCGATTTTGTTGCGAGTGAGAGACTGTTGTTAACGGAATGAGTGAGAGAGCAATCGCCTGGACAAGGTAGGCTTTTCATCTACTGTTTTCTCTTTTTCCTATCAGCGTCGATCCCGATGTGTGCTCGTGGCAGTAGTGTGGAGCGTCGCGACTCCTAATTCGTGGCTGGCGCCGTTCAAGTCCCGAATCGGCTACGGGCAATTTCAGTGTATTGGCAATATAGCAAATAAACTTTATACTTTAGTGCTTATTTCACAATCCGTGTATTACTTAGTACTTCAGCCCTGATCCCCAGCTGATCGTTACATTAAAATTTTTTTTTATAGAAACAACACTTTTAGTACTTGAATATTTTCATTAACATTTTTCTAAACAGAGGTAACGCTCCTTGAAGATCGTCGAGACGAGAGGTGGTGAATACTTTCTTTAACTTCTTACTATAAAAGCTGTATACGCCGTGCAACAGTCAGTACAACACAGATTTTAACAAGGAATATTATATTCGACAAGTTTAGGGACCTCAATTCAGGTCAAATTTACAAAGTTGACGAGATTAACTTAATTAAAGGAAGATATGATCAACGTTATAGTACAAAATTAGACAATAAGATCTCCACCTTTCTTCCATCTAGAACGACTAGATATCTTCTATCATCACCGATAACTATCTAAAAATTGTTGGAAAGTATCAAAAATAAAACTTTATTGTTAAAGTTTATAGATCAGGACAATCTACATTCAAATTTTTAAATAGAGTGGAGGGTACATAAGGAAATAAATAAATTACATCTATTAAACACATATTATTATTACTATGGATCCAAACGACTATAAAATAGAAATATTTAATAATTTTGTAATCACAAGGTATAGCGTTATAATAAGTGCATACTATTGCTATTGCTACTCAAGTGGTATATGGTCTCATTATTGTCTTGACTGTTGTCTTGATATAGAAAATTATTTCGACTGGGAAGATTGTAGAGTTTATTTATTTTATAAACACACACAAATTTCATCATATTTCGAGTATTCACCTATTTGGTACAGCAACTGGAGACGAAAGATAACATAACTTTACCCAGAAATATCTTGTCATAGCTGCAATAATGTCTAATACGGTAAGGAGAGAAGAAGAAGATGAATTAAGAGAAGAAAATCTATCCATTCAACAAAATAGAAAAATTCATGTAACACCCAAAAAGAAGAGAAAAATAAACAAAGAAGTTGAGAAATGGCTAGCCGAAAGTGATAATTTTCTAAAACCTTATAAACTATAAACGTTATAACTAGAAAGACACCAAGGTTTAAGGAGGGAAATATGCCGAGATCTTGACTTTGAATCCGGTACTCATGAAATAAAC
Source organism: Sycophila sp. Sp_5 (assembly GCA_018906775.1). Classification (NCBI taxonomy): domain Eukaryota; kingdom Metazoa; phylum Arthropoda; class Insecta; order Hymenoptera; family Eurytomidae; genus Sycophila; species Sycophila sp. Sp_5. The sequence goes on from JACCID010000388.1 coordinate 32,881, forward strand.
TGGACAAAGGGAGCGTTCTTAAGAATCTTACGGACATTTAGTTAGCATAAAATAAGAACTTTATTATTTAGGACAAAAATAGGAACTATATTTATCCAATATATTTAAGTAGTAACTTAATTCCGGTTCGACATATTCATTATTCAACAAGTGTCTAACTGTTAGAAGAAACTTTTTTTCTGCGACGTGTGTTTTCATACATTTTATTCGAGAGAAACATAGTAAATATTGTATAAAGCAATATAAAACACGTGTTCTACTTCCAAGACCGCATGAAAAAATGTTGAAATTTAAAGGTTATATTAACAAATAAAGTGTCCATAGGTTGTGTACGCTGACTTTGGATGTATGTTGGATACAGAGGTAGACGATAACCCACCGAATGTCTGAGATCATTGTCGCAGTACAGGATTATATCGAAGAGCTTGCCGCGGAGTGTGCAATCTTTTATATCAGAGAATTCATGATTAACTGTGATATTCCATAACTTGAACAGTTACGATGCCCATTTTATATTAAAAGACATTGCTTTAGGATTAGAAAGTGATATTACTATTATACCATGCGCCATGGAAAATTATATTGCATTTTTAAAGACGTTAACAATACAGATATGCAGTTACAATTTGTCGACTCTTTTCGTTTCCTCTTTTCCAGTCTTCACACACTAGCTACAAATTGAAAAAAAGAGGACTAAAAGTTTGAGAATAGATTTTACTGAAGCGGATAATGAAAAAATTTTGATTTAATTTGTAAAAAAGGAGTATTTTCTTATGACTATTAATTTCCTATGAAAGAAACAAGTCTCCCAACAAAAGATAATTTTTTTCTGAATCAAATAATGAAGATATTACTGACGAAGAGTATGAACATGCTACGAAAGTGTGGAATTTATTTACTTCTTTCGGATATTTTTGAAAATTTTCGTAATAGATGTTTCAAATCATACGGTATTGACGCAGCACACTATCTATCTTTTCTAGGTTTTAGTTGGGATGCAATGTTAAAATATACCGACGTTGAACTTGAACTTTTAAGTGACATTGACACGATAATGTTTGTTGAGCGTGGTATACGTGGTATTGATGGTGGAATTTCACAATGTTGTAACCGTTTTGCCGAAGCTACAACGTATATTATGTACTTCGATGACAATGGTTTGTATTTTTTTGCATTGTATCAATTATTTCCCGAATCAAATTTTTCTTGGTTTCCAGAGGCTAAGAATTAGACTGCTAATGACATTATATCTTTACCCGACAGTGAAAGTCAAGGGTACATGTTTGAGGTGGATTTAGCATATCCAAAACAATTACGCGATCACCATAAAGATCTACCTTTTCGCGCAGAAGTCGTAAAGATTATAATGGGAGTGAACAACTTCTTACCACATTACGCGATAAATTAAATTATGTTGTTCACTATAGAACTCTTAAACAGTGTTTGAAATCTGGAGTAGTATGGTAGAAAATTTCACAACGTATTAACATTTAAGGGGATGCCGAACATAATTTCCGCGCTCTACTGTACCGACAATTCTCTATATTCTCTGCTATAGCATCTAATGTAAATTTGATTTTTCAAATAATTTTGAAACGGCTTGCTTAATGGCAGTTCTGTTTGCATCAAAATATTATTTATAATTCATAGAATGTGCGTAGACTTCATTTTTGGCTGATTTCATTTCCTATTGCTGAAAATACTGACTTATTTTTCAATTGGAATTGAAATCAGCCAAAAAAGAAGTTTACGCACATTCTACGAATTGTAAATAATATTTTGATGCAAATAGAACTGCCATTAAGCAAGCCGTTTCAAAATTATTTGAAAAATCAAATTTGCCTTAGAGGTTAGCAAAGAACATAGAGAATCGTCGGTATAGTAGAGCACGAAAATTAAGTTAGGCATCCCCTTAAGCAAAGTGTGTGGATGAAACCTTATATTGAATTTAGTTCAAAATTACGAACTGAAGCTATAAATAAGTATTATAAAGATTTGAATAAGCTAGCTAATAATACTGTATTTTGTAAAACTATGGAAAATGTAAGAAGAAGGGTTAACAGTTTAAGTTACTTAACAGGTTAAGTTAACGTTACGTCGTAAAAAGAAATAAGTATAGAATAATAACAAGTAAATAAGTGAGAGAAATAAAAATGAAAAAAATAAGTAGAATATGAGAGAAATAAGTACAGAATATTATATATATACAGATAAATTCCTATGTGTACCTGCAAGGAAGTGTAAAATGAAATAAGAATACAAATTATCCTTTAGACTGCCGGGATATGTAAGAGCATATCGCCCTCAGAAAACTGGTATTTAAGGTATCTTATATCAACGATTGATCATTCACAAAGTGTCGATCAGGGGGTGCGTCAAAATATTGATTTTCCGGCAGTCTAAAGGTTAAGGCAATAACAGAGATGAGGTAGGTCAAGCAATAAGACGTCGATATAGTAAAGAAGATTTAAGATTCAATTTGTAAACGGATGCAGATAAATCTTCAAAGCAGAACATGGGAACGCACAGAGCACACCCGCTTTTCCTTATGGATTGGATTCCGCGTATAAGCTACGAAACCTTTTTTACTACTGGAGTAAGTCTCCGCATAATCAAGTTTTCGGCATATAAAACAATAAGATATAGGCAAGGGCTAATCAATATTCGAGGCAGAAAATAGAGGCGCACCGTGCGCAGCCACCTTTCTTGTGGAGCAACCCCTAGGAGCAAATCACGTACAAGTGAACAGAACATCTTACTAGGCACACCGGAATTTCCTCGCAGAAAACGATCATACGAATTACTTTAAGTAGCCGAATTTTCTCAAGATTGGGAAAAGAAGGATTAAGCCTACCGGAAATCAGTGGAGGGGATAAAAAGAATATAAAAACCCTCGTCTAAGGAAAAACATTGTTCATTCGTATCGAGTCTCCACTACGAGTAATTATCGTCCACGCCAGTTGTATGAGAGAGAGAGATTAGAATCTTTAATCCACTATTTAAATGTTTCACTGTATTTGCGGAAAATTTTTGCAGGTATACAACTGCATAAGACTTGCGTGAAGCTTAATAAACCTGTGTATGCAGGGTGACTGTACTGAACATATCTAAAATTGGTTTTATGATTTTCATTATAATTATATGCAACAGAAATATGATACTACTAATTGTAAGCTTCTATACACTGATACTGATAGTTTAATTTACGAATTGGTGATATTATGAGAAGAAATTACGAAAAATTTGATACTAGCAACTATCCTATTGTTAATCGATTTAATATTAAACAACTGAATAAAAAGGTCCCTGGTCTAATGTAAAATGAATGTGAGGGTAAAATTATAAGAAGATTTATTTCATTGGTCTTCGTTTTAAAATGTATGCAGTTGATATCCAAAAAGATAAAATTATAAAAAAGCTAAAGGTGTAAAAAGATCTGTAGTAAAAAGAACTATTCAATTACAGATTATATGAATTGTTTTAGTGACATTACACATTATAAAGAAGTGGAAGAGATTCATATATTCTAGAGGACATCGGATGTATAGTGTTTGTGAGTCTAAGAAAGCTTTAACTGCGTACGATGATAAAAGATACTTGCTAATAGATTCACATGACATTCTACCATAGGGACGTTGTAAAATAAAAGACGAATAAACTTTTCTTTATTGAACAATACTGTCTTAATTTATACACGAATATTCATTAATACCATACCACTTCACATATACTTTATCGACTTTTCTTCGAATAACCTTTTCTACCAAATAGACATCTGGATTACAAACGAATTGTAATTCCCATGCGCCACCCATATGCGATACGGTGGGAGAATTGAATCGCCAATCTATATCATTTTTTGTCGCGTGATCTCGCAATGAGTGTTTATCTAAAATTTTCAATGATTCTTTTAACTCCCTCACTGCCCCTTTAAACTTAGTTCCGTTATCAGAATAAATACATTATGGTCTTCCGCGACGGGAAATAAATCTTTTTAAAGCCATAATAACAGAATCTGTGTTTAAAGAATTTACCAGTTCAAGATGAATGGCTCTTGTGGTCATGCATGTAAACAAAGCTCCCCATCGATTTTCATTTCGCCTACCATTTTTATCGATATTGGCCCAAAATAATCTAATCCGCAGTGTAAAAATGGGTGAAGGTTATTCGTTAAACGAGCAGACAGAAGAGCTGCCATTTTCGGGTTAGCAGGGTGACCGCGTAAAAATTTACAAACTGAACATCTTCAAACGATTCCCCGCAATGCTTGTCTAAGTCCTATTATCCAGTATTAGCAATTCTATAAATTTTTCTTTTTTATCTAGAATTATAGACTTTAACGAGTTGTTTCCGGAAAACTCGATCAATCGACCTTCAGCATACAGAATTTCCTGCTCATTTAGGAAAGGGTTTAGAGTCAACAATGGACTTTTTGAAACGCGTTTAAATTTTTTCAAATCTCTGAATGTTACTTTTATTTTACTCAATTTAACCCATTAAGGACCAAATGGACGTTTCTTTTTGTCTGTTTTCAGTGGCTATATTCAATATGAAATAGATCCGAAAAAAAATCGAGATAAGTCATTTTCGATGTACAATTATCTGAACTTTTGATCTATGCTGTCAGAATTTTGGAAAAATACATATTAAAAAAATTATAATTGTTTATTTAACAAAAAGCATGAAATTTCGAACAAAATGTTGGCTTTATCGAGCATTTTCGGATCGAACTCAGTCTAGGATTTTAATGATTACGCAAATGTTTGCGTCCATGGACCCTAACCTTTAAAATGCACTACAGAGTTTTTCCAAATTTAACATGGCGGCGCTCAATATGGTGGCCTAAAGATAAAATTTTTTGCTTATTTTAGTATTTTTGAATAAAACAACTTGTTCGTGATGGATGATCGCGAAAATTAATTTGTGGGATTTTTTTGAATCGCTGAAAATGAATTGGCTATTTATTTTTCAAAATTCAAAATGGCGGATCCAATATGGCGGGCAAAATTTTTTTAAATTCTTCAAATCCCATGAAAAATGGTACTTAATTTTTTTGGGTCGTTGATGATGAATTTGCTACTTGTTTTTATCAAATTTGAGATTAGAGATTCAACTCACTGACAAAAACGTTCTTATGTTATAAATATTATAATGTAAGAGTTTTTACGTTCATCAGTTCTGAAAATATTGTTTTTTAGTCGTGATTTCACGTTGCCCAGCCCTACCACGTGGAGGTAAACAACAAAACTAAGGGCCTCTTTTTTTAATTTTTTTAGTTTTTTTATATTTTTTATTTTTTTTTTTATTTATTTATTTTTTTTTTTAATTTTTTTTTTTTATTTGTGTGAAAGTGAGAAACATGACGAACATACATGGACTTTGCATAAAAATATCCAAGTCATTTTCAGTGAGATGGTATCCATTCAAAATTGTACATTCAATAATATAATCCTTGATTTCCTTGGAAAAAAAAAGTTCAAATAATTCTGCTGCAGATGAGTTACTTATCATTTTGTTGGGCCTAAGGCTTATTTTGATTAGACATTTTTTTATTTATCATTTTCCCCCCGAGGTATGTAGTTGTTGGGCCTAAGGCTTATTTTGATTAGACATTTTTTTATTTATCATTTTCTTGCCCGAGTTATGTGGTTGTCTGGCCTAAGGCTTATTTTACGCCAGTGTCAATTACACCTTCTACAATCCTAATGCAGAATTTAGCGCTGGTGCAAAATGGAGAATTACAACTAGGAGGCTTAATTTGGAAAACTAAAGTTAACCTTCAAATGACCTTGAAAATCAAGGGCAATGTCAATTTAACGCCACCATAAAGTTTGTCTTGCAAAATCAAATTACTTTAGTATTGGTCAGATACGCTCAAAGTTCTTAATAATCGGGATTTCTTGGCTTTCTGCTACTAAATAATCATTTAACCACTAAATGACCTCTGTAGGTCATTTTGAGCCATAACGTGGATACATATCCAGATGTAAAATTTTGTGCTCTTTCAGAATCTGAAATAAAAAATAGGGGTCCCTATTTAAAAAACTGCAGATGACCTTTAAATGACCTTGAAAATGATAACCAATAACAAATCCAAGGTCATCATTTAGTTCAACCTTCAAAACTTAACAACTTTTGTATTTAACATTTTTTTCCAAAATGCTTACTTTATGTTATAAGTGGGGGGTCCGGAACATTTCGAACACCCTGTATAATAAAATAGCAAATGTAAAGACTAAATCTCATTGAATGAATTGTAACGGGGTTGTTGCTCTTCGGTTGTCTCGTGGGGAAAAAGGTCTCCTCCACGAGACAAGTGCAATGGGGCACGTACGAGTGCCCCGCGAGGGTCATACCTCGGCATACACGCGAGCACCCGACGGCGAACACACGTCGCCACGGCCCGTTTACAACGCGAGAGTACACTCGCATAGCTGTCCATCACTTGGACAGCTGGTGCCGGCCGCTCAATTCTACTGAACAGTGGCGGTATCCGATAGGTCAGGCTAAGGAACCGGGATATTTGGTAGGCGTTAAGTAGTCCCGCGGACTACTGGGAGAAATGACACGATCGAGTAAAATATGAATCGGAGGACTTTATTGCCTCCGTGAAATAAAATACATGAATCCGCGTCCAGGGGATGTTAGTCGAGCTCGGGCGCATATACCGAGTGCTCTGAACGCGCCCAAACGTTACCAAACGGAGTCGCGCCCGAACACGAACGCGCGCGCTCCTACAAAATCTCGGCCGCTCCGAGAATTCGCCGACTGATCGTGCAACTCGCTGTCGACGACGTTTACGTGAAGCAACGACTTGGCTCCGGGTGAACAAACACTTATATTCGGGAGCAGGTCGCCCACCTGCTCCGCGCGGTACACGTACGTAAAAACGAGGGGAACGGGCCGCTTGCCCGTTCCGTGCAACACGCAGTAAACACGACCTCGGGCACGTGCCCTCGTCTACAACGTCTCACTACATTGCGGCTCGTCTCCGGGAGCCGCGACTCTCACCGCACGAGAGTCCACGAACTCGACCTAACTGAGAGAGACAGAAGTGGAGAGAAACAATTCCACGCGCACGCCGGGCAATGCTATGCCCTGGAGGCGGGTCGAGTCGCACAGGCAACAAAATAGTCGGCCGGTACTTACAATCTCGCAGCCAGTCACAAATTCTTGGCCGCGCGCTCCTCGCTCTCTTCTTTGCACGCTCGTCGTTGCTGCTCGTGTCGCCGATCTGTCGCACGATCGCCAATATGGCTATCCGCCTCCCGCGCGTTGGCATAGCCTAACCTAAGCCGCGGTCACACCCGCTCGCGACAGCTCGCGACGACGCGAAGGTACCCCGCAGTACACCGCGTCACAGAAATTAATAAATTGAAATATTATTGAATGAATTTTTTTATGTATTTATCCTTCCTATCAGGGATCGGCATTAATCATTACTTCGTTAATATTTTTGACTAAAATTAATATTACATTTGTAATGCATTAATGTTCAGCTCGAAATTAACCATTACTTTTGTAATGTGTAATAGTCGGCTCGAAATTTTCCATTACTTTTGTACTTCTTTGAAGTTCCTATCTTACAACATATAATTGAAAAAAACATACGAACAGGTTTATACTTGCATTACAGTAAGTAATTAATCATTCTATGCGTTCCATGTCCTTTTAAAAATGTTTGTCTATAAACTTCATAACATTATCAAAGTATCCACCTCCTCTTATCTCACCGACCTTCAAGGAGTGTCACATTTTTCTATAAAAATACATTTTTGTAAAAATGTATGTATGATAATATTTTAGGAGACATTCTGTCCTCAATATATTAGTCGATAGTCGATAGTTGATTTCAGAATGAAAACGCACCCACGTCCCATCGCGGGGACATGTAGGTGATGCACCTAGGCCAATTAGTCCATCGCGCTCTGTCTCCACGTCCCCCATCAACCTCCCTATATAATCTATCAGTCTGAGAAATCTGCTTAGCCCCATAGGGCAGACATCCCCTGGTTCGAGAATCCACTCTCCATACACTTCACGCCTTCCGTCCATCAGCCTAGGGCAGTGGCATAAGAGGTGCATGAGAGTTTCCTCTTCTTCCCCACAGATTTTACAGATATTCTTAGTTCCTAATCCTATTCTTTTTCTAAAGTGTGACAGGTCGCAGTGACCCGTCAACGACTCTGCTGCCTTTCTAATGTCCTTCTTGGAGAGATTCATCATCTCACCCACCCACCTTGACGGGACAGACTCTGCGATGAACGCTCATCACGGATCCCGGACGCAAAAAACGGATTCCGACTAAACAAAGTTCCTTTCGAACCTGTAGCAGCGAGTGACCTTGTCTAACCTATCACCTCGCTTCTGATCAAAGCCAATTATTTTGACGATATCCGCGTCCTCGGGCTTAGACCAGTCCTTTGAAACCCTAATCTTCGCCTTTAGCGCTGCCGCTCTAATCAGTGTCTCAAGAGGTGGGAGACCACTTTCAGTGGCCTAAACCTTCTGACTTCCATTATGCCTCTTGTCACCATATCTTGCATTATATCCAGAAGCAAGCTAGATGTCTTTAATCGGCAGCGAGCCCACCAAGCGATGGCCCCATGCAAAAGCCTCGTTCTAAGGACCGCCGTGTTGAGACACAGAATCATTTTGGGTTTCAGACCCCAAGTTGCTCCAAAAGCCCTTCTACAAGTACAGAAAGCAGCCGTAAAGCTCCTATTCTTGCTTTTCAAATGTTTTTCCCAGATCAGATTTGAATCGAAGATCAACTCCAGGTACTTCGCCTCGCTCGACAATGAGAGCGATTTTCGGAAAAGCTTAATGGATCCCAGTTCCTTGACCTTATGTTATATTTGGTGGTGAAATTGACCAATACAGATTGTCAGGGTTAACGGACAACTCAACTTCCTTACACCATGCCTTCACTATGCCGAATGCAAAATTCATCAGGCCTGCTAACGTCCTTTCGTCGTATCCCATTATCAGGATCAAGACGTCATCAGCATATGCCTGGTCATAAATACCCACTTCATTTAACCTGACCAGCAGTTTGTCCACAACCAGGGACCACCCCGTAGGTGAGAGAACTCCGCCTTGTATGCAGCCCTCAACATCCGGCCTCCTCCAGTCGCCGACCCCCACTGAGCCTCCAACACTCTCTTAGTTAGGGAGCTATGTAGCCACCTAACAAGAGACCTAGGAATACCATACCTCTCCCCTCCCTGGCATATACTCCTTCCTGTAGTGAAATTATAGGGACCTTCCACATCCAGGAAAGCAGCCAGTACCATACCTTTGTTCCTCATCCCTTCTTGATTCTGGTGGTTGCCTCGTCAAGAGCTGAGTCCACTGAGTTCCCCTCTCTGTAAGCATGCTGTGCGGCGTGCAAAGGGTGTGTCTTAGGGCACCATCCTTGATACCTCGGTCTACCAGTCTCTCTAGAGTCTTAAGCATAAACGACATCAGACTAATTGGCTTGAATTCCTTGACGTTTTCATGTGCCTGCTTACCAGGTTTCTGTATAAATAAAACCTTAGCCTCCTGTCATTCGGTTGGTATATTTTTCATCAGTTGTTCCAATAGTAGATCTACCCCCATTTGAAGTAGAGCTGGAAAAATGCCGTCGGCCCCTGCTGCTTTATAGGATTTGAATGGGTCAATGACCTATTTAACCCTATCTCTTGATATTACCCGATGCCATCTCCCATCTCGGGTGCCAAAATGCACTCGACAGCATTCTTATTGTCGGATACCCATTCCCTTGAGGATTTCCTAATTTGTATCTGTGCGCCCCCGGACGGTCTGGCCAAGATCCTGTTTAGCCTAGCCATAACCGGGATACTGTTCTTCGTAGAACCGCTTCCAGCCTTCCCTTTTTGCCGCCACAAGAGCCTTTTTGTACTTCCTCCTGGTATCCTTATAGACTACCAGTTTCTCAGGGCCTCTTCTCTTCTTCCACTTGTTAAATAGCTTGTCGACCTCCTTGCGCAGGGTGGAATGTTGGTGTGTTGGTAATGATGAGGCGGTTCAACGAGTTTCGGCGGCACAGAGCATCAAACTCCCCCGCGCCCTTCGGCATCCTCGCCTCGCAACGGCGCTGTGGCCTCGGAGGAGCCCCCCCCCCCCCCAGTCCAGCAGGGCCCTGCCCGAGCGCGAACCCGGCACTACTAGGCCGAGGAGGATTATTCACCAGATGATAGGGCAGCCAGTCCGTTGAGCTACACCGTAACCTCGGCCCCTGTGCCTGTCTGGCGGCCTAGCCGTGTCGAACCTAGTTTTTCCCTTGTACCCTCAGCGCCGCGCCAAGACGCTTCCGCTTCCAGACCGGCGTCCAGCCTATCCCCGCGCAGCCATTAGCACACCGTCATGTGAGTGTGAGTGTATGTGATGTATTGTGGGTGCCAAGCACCCAGGGAAACGCCCTAAAAGCACTGCCTCCGGGCGTCTACCTACAACCATACCCCATACAGTCTCCTCATCCACATGAAGAGCCCTTTTACGGGGATTTCTACCCATGCACTGAAGAGCCCTTTTCACGGGGATTCCGTCCCTTGCACATACCTTTCAGACGGTGCAAGGGTAAGTGATCCCATGGTCTGACGAGGCTCAGGCCCCTCCACGATCGTCAAGGTCTCACAACCTTCATTATTAACTTAACTTCATTATAACTTCATTAACATATGTAATTGTAAGAAATAATACTACAGCGGGCTTCATACACGTGCAGTATGCAGACAAGTTAGTAAGTATTTCTTTAAATTCGCAGGTTAATAGTTCATCCTTTGACTTCACACACATCTTACATAAATTAGGCATAAATTAATAGTGTGGTGGGGAGAATATCGAGTTTGCTATTCCCTCCACCTATATCGCCATAGCCTCACACAGACACACTCTTCTAACACAAATGTATCTAGCTGCGAGTACACGGCTTGAGGTAAGGTGAAAGTCAGGCTCACTAACACATGTTATATCCAGTCTCCGTACAGCTCTACCACTCTCTTCTATGATCGTTCACCCGTGCATTACTCTACCCGAGAGTTTTCGGGGTGCTTTGTTAGAATGAGTTCTCCTTGCCTCTCACTTTCGGGGTGCTTTGTTAGAATGAGTTCTCCTTGCCTCTCACTTTTGGGGTGCTTTGTTAGAATGAGTTCTCCTTGCCTCTCACTTTCGGGGTGCTTTGTTAGAGTGAGTTCCCCTTGCCGCTCACTTTTAGAGTTGCTTTTGTACACGAATCCATTCAATGAATCAATTTACAAAAGGTGTTCAAATTGCTCTCCACTGACCTCTTGGCAGTAACCAATCCTATTACAAAACGATTGCACAGCATCTCTAATTACTTGCCTTGGTATGATGGCAATTTCTTGAATAATCCTAAGTCTTAATTCATCAAGATTTTGAGGATTGGTTTTATAAATGCGTTCTTTTAAATAGCCCCACAGAAAAAGATCTAAAGGTGTAAGGTCAGAAGATCTTGGTGCCCACTCTATTGTACCTCTTTGACCGATCCATCTTGCGCGAAACATTTCGTCTAGGAATCACATGAACTCCATAGTGTGAAGGAGCACCATCTTGCTGAAACCACGTGTTTATGAAATCATCTCCTTTTAGTGCTTGTATTGCTGGAACTATCTCATTCTGCAGTAGTTGTAAGTATGTTTGTGCATTTAAATTTCCTTCAATAAAAAAGGGACTAATTATTATGTCTCCTACAATACCTGGTCATACGTTCAACTTTTGCGGATGTTGAGTATGGCTTTCTCTCATCCAGTGAGGATTTGTATCAGACCAATATCTGAAGTTGTGTCTATTGACATTAAAATTCAACATAAATGTTGCCTCATCTGTAAAAACAATATTTTCTAAAAATATTGGATTTTGAGTTATCATATCCATCATCCTTTCACAAAATTCTATGCGACGATCAGGATCATCCTCATTTAATTCTTGCACTAATTTGACTTTATAGGGATGAAAATTATTATTTTCCAAAATTGTTCCTATTGATTTTGGATCGATTCCGTGTTGATCAGCTACAGAACGAGTTGTTTCATGTTGATTCTCTACAAACGATAAGACAACATTTAATGTCATTTCTAGATTTGTTGCTGTCGTTAGTCTACCGGGAACAGGACGATTTTGAACTGATCCCGTATCTTCGAAATGTCTTAAAGTTTTTGAAACAGTACCTTTTGATAATTGAGGAAGTCCATTTCGAAATGATGCATTAAAAAGATTCGTTACAGCAGTATACAATATTTGAAGAGCTCAGTGCAAGAATCGGTCAACTCAATTTCGACGTGACTGTGTATTCGAATTTTCTGATCGTTCGGAGCAAGAATCAGTCAAAGAGACCGTAAACGTTCGGAGCAACAAACAGTCATATATAAGGTGACCGTTTGTTGCACGGAATATTTGTATTATTCAAGATTCACGCTAAGTATTGCTAGAGGAACCGTCGGAGCTTACAGAAGCAGTCGAACTGTCTATTTGCAAAATGGCAAGCACATATGAAAGTATTGATGTTAGTGCAAAAGTGAGAAAAAGAAAAAGAAATCCAGAAAATTGGCAACGGAATAAGAGAAAGAAAGCAAACGTACAAGGACAAAGTTACATTACTGTGCGAAGCAAAAATAAACCACGAAAGCAAATCGGCGATCCTTGTAAGTGCAAAGAAAAGTGTTTTGAGAAATTTACAAGTGAAGAAAGACAAAAAGTATTTGAGTATTTTCGTGCTTTTGAAGACAAAGTTGCCCAAGATACATACATTTCTGGTCTTATTCAAGTGAAAAATGTTCGGTAAGAATAGCACTAAATATTTATAAATGTATCACCCTTAAATTAATGTTTTAATAAGAATACATGTATTTATTTAATTGATTTGAAGTAAAAATCATTTAATTATTACATAACAATAATAATTGGTTTTAATATTTTATTAAACTTAAAATAAATATTAATAATAATTTTTGTGTTGTATTGCATTATTTTTGTTTTTCAATAGTCGACAAAATAACGAAAATGGTGAAGATAAAGGTGAAAAGACGATTGAGTGCTTACCTCTCAAAATATATACCATTGATACATCATGATTGGTACAATAAACTTAAGCGTGGTTGTGAAAATGATGGTGATGAACATGATGTTTTGTGAAATAAAACAATATAATAAAATTAAATAAGAAAATGTATTTTTTTAGTTACAAAATTAAACGATTATGATCATTTACTGTAAAATATTATATATAAATCTATAATAGTAAATATTTAACAAATAAAATATCATTTTTCTACTATTACCGTGTATTCAAAGATAAACCAATGATTTCAAATAGTTAACCGTTTGTTGCTCTGAACATCTCTGTCGGAATTTCAATAATATTTTATAACATTTACCCTCGTTCGGAGCAACAAACAGGTTATTAATGTCCCGTGGTATGACTGACTGTTGCACCGAATAACCTATAAAATTTATTTAATTAGAGTCACATCAAAATCGAGCTGACCGGTTCTTGCACTGAGCTCTTCATTTCTTGATCGCCCCATCCCCTCATCTTCAAAAAACAAATACGCTCTCTTTCAGTTAAACGATTCATTTTTAAAATGAAAATGAATTCGTAATAATAATTTTTTATTGTAACAAAACTGTGTTTAAAATTGTAAAATATCAAAAATTATTAAATGCAAAAAATAGGCGTAGTTATCAGAGTACTTAATTCGATAAAAAATAAATTTATTAGATATTATTTTGTGATAAAGCTATGTTTAAGACATATTAATTAATGATATAAGGTTATTTATTTAAAATAACTAAATGAAGACACGTGCAAACTCGATTTTTAATTTTTTTGTATTTTAAGATTTTCTTTGCATACAATTTTTTGTAATTTCAACTTTCCACATGGTTGACACACTGAGTTTTATTTGACCTCTGTTCGTCCTCTAGAGGTAATGCTGACCTCATACTTTGATACATATCCGAACGTAGAATTTTTCGTTCTTTCCGTTTCCGGTATAAAAAATAGGGGTTCCTATTTAAAAAAACAAACCTGACCTTGTAAAAGAGGTTCAAGGTCAAATCCAAAGTCACCACCAAACTCCTCGTTGAAAGTTACATTAGGTCTGGCCTTGGTTATTTTATTTTTGACCAAGTCTTGACGGAAACCTAGGGGTTTTCATACTTTTCCCCCACCCTGTATAACTATAACTAATTATTTACAAAATGATAGTCTTCTTAATTTCTTGACGCATAAATAGTTTTTCTATTTGTACACATAACTAACTATCTTATAGATTGAGATACGTAATTAAAAATGCTAAATAGATTTAAGATAATCATGTTTTCACTTTTCAGATTAAATGCAGTATCGACACAAGTAATTTTGAAAGATATCCACCTGATAAAGAGATTCCACCCGATGAAAATTCTGGATGGGATTTGGATTTCTAAATATAATTTACATAAAAATTGTCTTAGAAATAATCATGAAATTTACAAATTATATGTTCTTATTATTTATAAATGATTATATATATATATATATATCCCTATATTATATAGTTATAAGGTCAAATCCTAAATTACCCCCCTCCTCCCGCCTCCTCCCCCCTCCTCAGTGATATTCCTCAATCCCTCCTCAGTAACATCCTCATTATTGAACCCCTCCTCAGCCCCTTCTTAATTTGTATGTAATTGTAATTTTAGCTCCAAAAAATGTGGCTTAAAAATTTACAATAAATTTCTTAATCATATAGCGATACAGTCTACGGTATATTGAATCATTGATATAGCAAGAAAAGATAATAATGAAAATAAAATCAATTATATCGCTAAAGTAAATGGCTAAATGAAGTTTTGTATTTTTTCACCTTTTCTATACCTGTATCGTATATACAGGTATAGAAAAGGTGAAAAATTTTTTTCTATAAATCAACTGAAAAATAAATAAATTCAATAATATCGGTAAAGTAAAAGAGTAGATTAAGGGGAAAAAAGTGAAAATTGAAAAATGACTCAAAAAGTAAACAGATTTAATTGTATCTCTAAAGCAATGGTGTATAAACAAAGGAGAAAAAAATAAAAAAAAAGAGGTTTGAATAACATAATATCTGATTATAGTGAAATATTTGGAGCAAAAGAAGTTCTTGCATCAAGAGATTTTCGACATCTGTTACTAATTGTTCCGTCTGGGAATCGAATTACTGAGAGTTATTGGGAATTATAAAAAGTAGGTATACTGCTACAAAATTTTAAATGTATGTTATTAAAGAAAAATAAAATAATTTCAGAAAATGATATGAAATTTAAATTTTGGCTTTTAAATGTAGCCAATGGCAATTTTTTTATCAAACTATGATCGATAAAGTAAAGTAACAAAAATCCCAAAATCAATTATACAAACGAAAATATTATAGATGAAATTTTTGGATACTTAAATATATGAAAAATCGACATTTTTATGAAAGTGTACTTTTAACTTCAAAATCGTATAACGATACAATCGTATACCGATACAGTCTATGAAATATTTAATCATTGACATAGCAGAAAACGATAATAATGAGCATTTAGTAAATAAAATTAAAAAATGACGTAATTATCGTGTTGCTGAAAATTTTAAATTGAAATAATAGTTTTAAAATAAAATAATGGTTATAAAAAATTATTTTCTGGAATTTGTCTGAAAAAATAAATCTATTCAATTATATCGCTAAATCAATTGGGTAAATGAAATTTCATATCGTATACAGGTACGCGTAAAAAAATGAGAAAAATGCAACAATTATTTTCTAGAATTCGTCTGTATCGCAAAATGGGGGTGGACGAGCGGAGCGGAGTAGCGGAGTATATACAGGGTGTTCGAAATGTTCCGGACCCCCCACTTATAACATAAAGTAAGCATTTTGGAAAAAAATGTTAAATACAAAAGTTGTTAAGTTTTGAAGGTTGAACTAAATGATGACCTTGGATTTGTTATTGGTTATCATTTTCAAGGTCATTTAAAGGTCATCTTCAGTTTTTTAAATAGGGACCCCTATTTTTTATTTCAGATTCTGAAAGAGCACAAAATTTTACATCTGGATATGTACCCACGTTATGGCTGAAAATGACCTACAGAGGTCATTTAGTGGTTAAATGATTATTTAGTAGCAGAAAGCCAAGAAATCCCGATTATTAAGAACTTTGAGCGTATCTGACCAATACTAAAGTAATTTGATTTTGCAAGACAAACTTTATGGTGGCGTTAAATTGACATTGCCCTTGATTTTCAAGGTCATTTGAAGGTTAACTTTAGTTTTCCAAATTAAGCCTCCTAGTTGTAATTCTCCATTTTGCACCAGCGCTTAAATTCTGCATTAGGATTGTAGAAGGTGTGATTGACACTGGCGTAAAATAAGCCTTAGGCCAGACAACCACATAACTCGGGCGAGAAAATGATAAATAAAAAAATGTCTAATCAAAATAAGCCTTAGGCCCAACAACTACATACCTCGGGGGAGAAAATGATAAATAAAAAAATGTCTAATCAAAATGAGCCTTATTGCTCAGGCACGGGAGGTACAACTAATTAAGTTAACATCATGGGTGATCCAGCCAACTAAGGCAAGACCATCGGCGGCCCAGCCTACTAAGACAAGAACACTAGCGGCCCAGTCAGCTAAGGCAGGACTATCGGCGGCCCAGCTAACTAAATCAAGACAGTGGACTATTCGCCCAAACTGAATTTTTTTAAAATGTCGTTGACAGGAACTTTTTACAACAACTGTTCAAATTGTTGCCCATTAACAGTTTGGCAATGTGCTAACCGATTGTAAAAGGCTGCAACAACATTTCGCAAGATTTGCTGAGGTATCAAGTCTATTTCATCAGTGATTCTTTGGCGTAATTCATCCAAGTCACGTGGTTTTATAACATAAACTTTATCCTTCAAGTATCCCCACCATTCAATTGTACCTCTCCGCCCAATCCATCTATCATGAAATGTTGCATCTAAATATCGGCGAACATGAATACCGTAGTGTGCAGGAGCACCATCCTGTTGGAAGTAAATTTCGTCCAGATTTCCACCCGCTAAATTCCGTATAGCAGGTATAATTTGGTCTCGAAGCATGTTTTCATACATTGCAGCATTTAAATTACCTTCAATAAAGAAAGGGCCAAGTACTCTTCCATTAAATATGCCAGCCCAAACATTTACTTTTTCAGGATGTTGCGTGTGGTCCGCTCTCATCCAATGTGGATTGATGTTACTCCAGTATCGACAATTATGTCTGTTCACTGTTCCGCTTAACTCAAACGTGGCTTCATCAGAGAAAACAATGTTATTGAGGAGCAAAGGATCATCAGATATCATTTGCATCATTACATCACAAAACTCTACCCTTCTATCAAAATCATCTTCAGATAATTCCTGTACCAACTTTAATTTGAAAGGATGCCATTTGTTGAGTTTCAAAATTTTGTGCACAGATGCAGCTCCCATTTCATGCTGTTGTGCACAACGTCTGATGCTGCAATGGGGGTCCTCAATAAATGATTGTAATACGTCTAAGCTCTTTTCATCATTAGACGATGATTTGGATCTACCTGATTTAGGACGATCTTTAATACCACCTGTCTCTTCAAAACGTCTAATTGTACGAATTACGGTACTTTTTGAAATAGGGTTGTTTTCTTCAACTCTGAATGTTTCATTGAATAAACGCTGTACCTGTTTGTAACCTCTCTCTTGATCACCCCACCCTCGCATCATCAACAAAGATATTCTTTCTCGTTCAGTAAGATGTGCCATTTTTCACTACGATTA
Organism: Sycophila sp. Sp_5; assembly: GCA_018906775.1. NCBI lineage: Eukaryota > Metazoa > Arthropoda > Insecta > Hymenoptera > Eurytomidae > Sycophila > Sycophila sp. Sp_5. The sequence continues at coordinate 50,693 of JACCID010000388.1, forward strand.
AAAGTACAATTATTGAAAATTAATACAAATATCTGAATTTCGAAGTAAGAAAACTTCACTTAACTCTTGAAAACAGAAAAGTAAATAGGAGTAAACAATTGTTAATTAACAATTATAAATGAACTGATTCCTAAAAAGAATAGTGAGCAAAATCTTCTAAGGTACAAGTGACGATCCTGAAAATGCTATGAATCATGCGTAGAAACTCGTAACCCTTGCAAAAATTATTGCAATAAAAACTGTTCATGTAAAACGGTTAGATTAATTTGCTTTTGAAATTAATAACCCCCAAGTGTCCTATGTAGATCATTTCGAGCCATGACGTGGATATTGTACATATCTCCAGACCTAAAATTTAATGCTCCTCCAGAATCCGGAATACAAAATGAGTCCCTTTTTAATAAGCTGAAGATAACTTTCAAATGACCTTAAAAATGAAGGCCAATTTTAAAGTGACCATAAAGTTCGTCCTAGAAAATCAAATTATGTACTTTAGTATTAAAGTACGAAATTTTTTTTTTTCTTTTCGTCAAATACACCCAAAGTTCTTAATAATCGGGATTTCTTGGCTTTCTGCTACTAAATAATCATTTAACCACTAAATGACCTCTGTAGGTCATTTTGAGCCATAACGTGGATACATATCCAGATATAAAATTTTGTGCTCTTTCAGAATCTGAAATAAAAAATAGGGGTCCCTATTTAAAAAACTGAAGATGACCTTTAAATGACCTTGAAAATGATAACCAATAACAAATCCAAGGTCATCATTTAGTTCAACCTTCAAAACTTAACAACTTTTGTATTTAACATTTTTTTCCAAAATGCTTACTTTATGTTATAAGTGGGGGGTCCGGAACATTTCGAACACCCTGTATGTTAAGATCGGCATCCGGCCCCTTAAATAAAAAAAAATTCTTTCGATGAGATTCGAACCTGGGACCTTCCGATTCAGAGTCCAACACCTAGTTCACTTGACCACGAGTTCCTTGTTACTATATTACATTTATTTCGCACTTAAGGTAGCTATGTAGGTACTCTCTACCCTGCTAGAAATTGCGCGTTAAAACGGATTAAAAATAAGCAATATTTTTTAATTCCGATTTGAATACTGAATCTGAAATCCGATTTCAATAATTGAAACGGATTAATGAATTCCAAAAATGCTTGGATTAAAATAATTGCCAGCATTGAAACTGAATTAAAATGGATAAAATTAAATTACATTTTAATTCTTTTAAATCTTTATTTGAACTAATTAAACTAGTTCACATTAAAAATACATTGAAGTTGATTTAATACAATTTGAAACTTTTTTAATTCTAAATCCAATATGTCTTTAGAAGAGTGTTAAACTGTATTGATATTAATTCAACTTAATAAGTTGTAATGATAATTAATGCATGTTGTCATTCATATTTGCTTTATCCCCGTTTAAAAAAAAAATGCAGGATGTTCTCCAGAAATTTCCTGCAGGATTTTCTTACAGAATTAATGCAGGAATCCTGGAAGAACAGGATTTCCTGCATGTTCTTTTTCACCTGGATTTATAAAAACTAATTAAATTTCTATATTTTATATTAAATTCGATTAACACTCTCATCATGAAATGAGATAAAAAGAGATTGATGTGAATACCAATGTTGGTTATTAAAAAACTTTAATTTGCCTCAGCATAAAAGCGGATTCAACATCAATATTTTTTTTAGATTGAAATTTGATTAACACTCTCATCATTAAATGAGATAAAAAGAGATTGATTGTGAATACCAATGTTGGTTATTAAAAAACTTTCATTTAAATTAGTATAAAGGCGGATTCAATTTCAATTGTGTTTTGACCATTAAAATCGATTTAAGTGTCCCAATATTAAACAGTATTAAAATTGATTCAATATGTATAACAATTTTTAGTCTTTAAAGCGATTCACTTTTTTGAAGTAAAATGTATTTAACTTGATTCAGCTTCAATGCTACAATTAGGTATAAAAAGAAATTGTCACTTTTTCGTATTAAAATTTATTAAACTTTATTTAAATGAATACTAATATTTATCATTAAAATAATTGGGATTAAAACGGATTAAATCAGATTAATTTTTAATCTCAACTCGAGATGCGCTGGATTAAACATTATTGATTGCATTAAATATTATTCAAATGGATTAAATTTTAATCCATATTAATCCACATTAATTCTCAATTTCTAGCAGGGTAGTCAGTAGAGGGACCAAAATAAGTTTTCTTTAAAATTATTTATTGGCATACAAAACCTATTAAAAATTTTTTTTTTAATTTTTAGCATAATCTGACATATTATTTAGTATTAATTTGTTCGTATTAAGCATTATTAAAAAAATTTTAAGTTGTCAATTTGAGTACAATTCGATCCTGTTATTAATACGTGGCAACAGTGTAAACTCTCTCCTTTTCTCTCACCTCATTCTTAGGGCATGCCATTCTTAGCATACCCGACAGACGTGGTTATGTTATGTTTTGCTATTTATTATTTACTTTTCATATTGTTAACTAGTTAATAATTAAGTCTAATTTTATTATTTTTATTAAATAATAAAAAAGAAAAATCGCAAAAAACATTTTTATATAATTTTAATAACCACAACGTGTATTCATGGTTGTTGCCGGCGTAATTCAAACAGTGCGATATTCGCGCCAATTGCATGACCAAGTTGCGACGTTGCCAAATTTCTACTGACTTCAAAATCAAACCATCGAAACAAGATTTTGCTTACTTTAATAATTAATATCTTTTTATTTTACACGGTAATGCACACTAATTTAAATATTTTTCGAGGCATGCCTTTTTCGAAAGCTAGGAAATTTATTTATTAAAACACAGTTTTGCTATTTTGTCAGGGATCGTTAAGAATAAAAATTTACTTCATTTTATTTCATTATATTCCGTATATATTCGTGAATATATCTATTAATTATTTATAAGATTTGAGAGAAATATTAAAAAACTATAGAGTTACCTTAAGACGAATTCGCAAAATCTGCCGTATTCGGTTTGAGCATTATATGAGAAAAAAGCTGTTATTATTAAAAAATAATTATTGTACAAAATTTATTATTTTATTCATTTTGATATGAAATTATCACCATTTATCCTGGAAATTTAATGCGATTACATTAAAATACATTTAAATTGTTGTGAGTGTATTCTTGTTAATTAAATGAAGCAAACTAAAATTATTAAATGGTCAATATTCACATATAAAATAAATAAGACTCAATTTACTAACAAAAAAATGATTGTAAAAAAAAGTTCTATCAGAGATTTGAACCCGATCAAAAAATTACAATTCCGGCATGTTATCCTCTGAGCTATTATAACTTATATTGTTACATGGCAGGACGTCGTATATGTTCATCTGCCTATCCTATTCATGTACGCTGTAACGGGGCCGCCCCTGGTCCTCACCGACGTCCCTCGGTGCGGCTGTGTACAGCAGCTTGCTGCACACGTGCGATGCCGGCCGCTACAAACGCCGGGAGAATTCAAACTCCCGGCTTTCTCGAGCTCCGCTGAGCTCGAACGCGTGCTGAAAAGGATCGCGAAAAATCGCCTGCGCCGGCTAGCTCCCGGTCGCAGTTCGCGGGGAAAACGGACGTAAGCGAAGGAAAATAATCTACTTCGCGAGTTAGATAAAAGGAAATTTATTTTCCTTTGAAACACGGACACAGCATCTCGTACGCGCAACGTAAACAATACCGCGGTCACGCAGGTCGAGTTCGCACGCGGTCGCGCGCGCCGTTCGGGCCGGTGCCCTCACACACGACACACGCACTCACACTAAAGCGCACGCTGCGCCGCCCGCAAAATAGAGGAGATATCCCGGACACGTCTGTCCAGGATACGCGCACTCCTCTTACCTCGTTTGCCGGCCGACTTCGCACTCAGACGCTCGTACACTCCCGGTGCACCGCTGCTCTCTCTCTCTCGCTGCCCCTGCTGTGCGGCCGTATCTCGTTGGCCGCGACTCCCTGCAGAACGTCTCTACTCTGCTGCTGCTGTCCGTCGTCGTTCTCTTTTGCTTCTTTCTCGCTGCTGGGGAAACTCCCGGAAAAACGCGCGGACGAGCACGGCGAAAACACGTCTGTTCTCCCCTAACACTCGTCGCAACCTCCCGGCTGCCGCGCAAGCCCGCGCGGAGCGCCACTCCTTCCTTCTCTCTCTATCTCGCGCGCCGCCTACCCACCTACTCGTCTCTCGCTTGCGCTCACTCGAGCTTGTGCTGCGCGAGCAGCTGACGAGCCGTGACACCCCCCCCCCAGACGTCGCTAGACTCCGATTTGCGTTCGTCTGATGATAAGAGAAGGGATGAGGTAAGGATTGGGCTGATTAATTCTTGCGCGAGATGTCTCTTTCTACTTTTTTTTATTTTTCTCTACATAACCCGGGGGTAGGTGCTCCTGGAAGTAGGGGCACTCGCTCGGGGTACGTACCCCTAGGCACCCACAGATAGTGCACCACCGCACCTTGCCCCCGGTCTTCTTCCTGGGGACTTCCCCTTCGTAGCCCCACCGCCCCGTCACTGGATTGAAAGTGGGCGGTGGGATGTTGGCGTACTCCCCGGCGGCACCTGCCGCACGGGGAGCTCTTCTTCCTTGGGGCTGGGCGGAGGACGTGCCCCGGGTGGCATCTGCCACCGGTTCGGGAGCATGTGGGCGTCTCAGCTGAGGCTCCGGACGATTAAGCTCAGCGGCGGGTTCGGAGCTTGGCTTTTTGAGGCCCTCTCTTGCCTCTGCCTCCCGCCGCTGTGCCTTCTCCAGCTCTCGCCGGAGCCTGTAGGCCTCGCTGTGGGCCTTCTCCCACCTGTCCTCCGCCCTTCTTCTGGCCTCTTCGGCCTTGGCCTTGATCTCTTCTTCGACCTTGATCCTGGCCTCCTCCTTCGTCTTCCTAGCCACCCGGTCGGTTCTGGATTTCTCCATAGCCGGCCAAGTCCTCCCTCCGGTTGGCCACCCTCGAGGGCCAGAGCTCGGCTTTTACGCGCGCTTCCTCCCCTCTTTCGAGGAGAACGTCCAGCGCCACGTAGGCTCTCTTTTCCCTCTCGAGGGCGGCATCGGAGGCTTTCTTCGCCTCCCTAATCTCGGCCACGACTCGAGCGACGTGCTCTTCCAATTCTAAGACGTGCCAGGCCGAGACATCTACGGCAGCTGCCGTAGAAGCGGGAGGCGTTTGCCTCCATTCTTCCGGAGTTTGTGACTCGCGGCTCACCAGCTCTTTTGTCGGAGCTGGTGTTGGAATCGCTTCCGACGCGGGTGGCTTCCTTTGTTCCTCTTCGGGAGTCCTTGCCACCCCAGTGGAGGCTGAGGCACCTGCCTCATCCACCTCTATCTCCTCTATAGAGACCCTGGTTTTGGCGAGCACTTTCTCTTGATGTTCGCTCACCAGGGTATCTCTTTGGAGGTGGATTGCCTCCATGAGGTTGGCCAGGACCTCCCCAGCCGGTGGTGTCTCCTCTTGGGCAAATGCCCAGTTGATGGCCTCTGCCATCAGCTGCTCTGCCCTCTCCAAATCCACCTCAATTGTCCATTTGGCGTCCATCTGAAACAGAAAATTCCGGGGCGTCTCTCATGATCTAGGTTTCGCATGAGTACGCGTCCGTCTCGGCGTTGCTTCGCCGTGCCCGCTAGTGGCCTTTTCTAGTTTCCTGGGTCTACCCGGACGCCTTTTCGATGGTGCCGACTCGGTTGGCTTTGTCCTTGGTGGTTTCCCTTGGATTACTGTTACTGTCGTTTTCCTTGGTCTGCCACGTTTCTTCTTCGGTACTGCTGTACCGTTCTTCACTCCCACGTTTGGAGTCGCCGCATTTGCAACCAGTTCAGCGCCCTGAACTGTCGAATTGCTGTTCGCACACGCCTGTTTTGTTTCCTCATCGCTTAGAGTCGCATTTGCAACCGGTTCGGCGCCCCGAACCGTCGGATTGCTATCCGCCACCGCTTCCCTCGGAGGTTGAAAAGTGTCGTCTTCATCTTCACCTGATTCCTCAGGTTCTTCATGGGAATGGTAGTACTTCAGGTCCTTTGCGTGGACCACTGGATCTACCATTCCCTCTCCATCCACTAGGTCATAGGTGTTTGCTCCTCTAATCGCCGTTATAAGGTGCGGCCCGCTATACTTCGGCGCTAGTTTGGCCGCCACACCTTGCATCGCCGAAGACAGCACTCGGTTTCTTTTCCAAACCAGTTCCCCTACTTGAACTCGGCCGGACGGTGCTGTTTGTTGTAGTAGCCTGCTTGTCGTTCCTGGGCCGATTTAGAGTTTTTTCCGGCCCATTCTTGTAGATCCCTCAAGTCTGCCATCTTGTCCTGCCAATCCTCCATGGCTTGTTGGCTGGACTTTTGTGTGGCAGCTGCCTCTTGTTCACGCTTGCGGGTCTTAGGCGGTATTGGTTGCCTGCCATAGAGGAGCATTGCCGGACTAACTTTTGTGGAGCTTTGCTTGGACGTATTCATGGCGAAGGTCACTTCCGCGATGTTTTCGTCCCATCGATTGTGTTTCTTGTCGATGTATGACGCTATCATCGTCTTTATAGTTCTATTCGTCCTCTCCACCGGGTTAGCCTGAGGGTGATATACGGGAGTGTTCGTATGGTATATATTCCGATCCTTGAGGTATTCGTCCACCAATTTGTTCTTGAATTCTGTTCCATTGTCGGACAAGAACACCTCAGGCACTCCAAATCGTAATACAATTCTCTCGTTAAATTCCTTTACGATTGTCCTGGCATTTGCCTTTCGGATCGGAATTACCTCTATCCATCTGGTGAATAGATCTTGAAATATCAGAATGTATTCAAAGCCCTTGGCCGTTCTTGGTAGTGGACCTGTGATATCACTGGCCACCACCTGCCAAGGTCTTTGGATCTCCCGTATTCCCATCAGTCCTGCTGGCAATCTTTGCTCCACTTTGCACTGTTGGCAAATGCCACACTTACGAACATAGTCCCTTACCTGTTCGTAATATTTCGGCCAGTAGTAGTATCGATCTACGCGGTCAAAAGTCTTTTCTCGACCTAGGTGACCTGCCTCTGGAGCGTCATGGCATTCGCGCAGTACCGCTTCTCGGTTCTCTTCTGGAACGACAAGTTTCCAGGCATCTTCGTCATCGAACACCCCCTCCAGTTCCTCCTTGGGTTTGTAAAAATACAAGTTCCCTTGGAGAACCTTCCACTTGGGGTGTTCTCTTGGTTCTTTGGCCACTAACGCCAGCTGGTCTTGGTACCACTCATCTGTGGTAGTGCGGGACCATGGCACCGACCCTATTGAAGATTCCTCTTCCTCGAACATCCGAGATAGGGCATCTGGGACCACGTTTAGCGTACCTTTTCTGTGTTCGATCGTAAGGTCGTGGCCCTGAAGTTCCAGCGCCCATCTCGCTAATCTATTGGTCGGAATCTTCATAGTTTGTAGCCATTTCAAGGAATTGTGGTCCGTTACTACCTTGAGCGGGTACCCTTCTATATACGGGCGGAATTTCTTTATTGCCCACACGACTGCCAGGCATTCCCGTTCCGTCACTGTATAATTCCGCTCCGCCGGTATAAGCGTCCTACTGGCAAATTCTAGCACTCTTTCTACTCCGTCGATTTCTTGGAGTAGGACGGCCCCTATGCCAGTATCGCTTGCATCTGTGTGGACGATGTATTGTCCGATCTTGTGCGGTCTTTGCAGAACCGGCACCGACATTAGCAGGCACTTTATCCTTTCAAAGGATGCCTCTTGCTCTTCGCCCCAATTATACTTGGTGTCTTTCTTTAGGAGACGCGTCATTGGTTCCGCTATTTCTGCAAAGTTTTTTATGAACTTTCGGTACCATGACGCCATTCCCATAAACCTCCTCAGTTGCTTAATGTTCTTGGGGGCCGGATATTCTTTGATAGGCTCAATCTTGGCTGGGTCAGGGCGAACGCCATCCCTGTTGACCAGGACTCCCAAGTATCTCACCTCCGACCGACAGAAAACACTTTTTTCTTTGTTAACTGTCACTCCGGCTTCCTTTAGCCGGTTTAACACAATCCTTATGTGTCGGAGGTGGTCTTCAAACGATTCTGAGGCGATGATGATATCATCCAAGTAGGCGAAAGCAAACGGCTCCAAATCGTTGCCGATTAGGCTATCTATGAACCTTTGAAATGTCGCACCCGCATTGGACAAACCAAATGGCATCCTCTTCCACTGGAACAATCCCAAGCCGGGTACCGTGAAAGCCGTTATCGGTTTTGCTCTCTCAGTCAACGGTATTTGATGGTACGCTGAGCTGAGGTCCAATGTCGTGATGAACTTTGCCCGCTTGATTTTCCGTAGTATATGGTCCATGTATGGCTGGGGATATGCATCCTTATCCGCAAGTGCGTTTACTCTGCGGAAGTCGATGCACATCCTTCTCTTGCCGTTCTCTTTCTTGACCATAACTATCGGACTAGACCAAGGACTACTAGACGGCTCTATGACTTCTTGCGCTAGCATCTCTTTGACTTGCCTGTGCATTTCTTCTTCTATTTTCGGCGAAACCGGATAGTATTTCTGTTTTACCGGTTTCGCTGATTTGACATCAATGTCATGCTCTATCAGGCTTGTCCTCCCTAGCCGTCCTGGGGTCTCGTTGAGGATGTTGTCTACCATCTCATAGACCTGTCTTCTTTTTTCTTCCGACACATCCTCTAACCCAACTGAAGCTAGGGCTGAGATGCCGCCAGCAACTGCTGCGACTTCTAGCGCTACGTAGGTGTTGTCCTTTTTAAAAAACAACCTATCTAGGTCCGGGTCCAAGACTGCATGGAACTCCCGAACAAAGTTTACACCTACGTAGCAGTCTTCGTCTAATCCAGGCAATATCGCTACCCGGATGTCCTTTGTTATGCCTGCCACCGACAGTGGTAGCAGGACATGTCCAATCAATGGGCAGCGCCTTCCGTCTGCTAGCCTCACCTGTCCCGCTTTTACTTTGGATAGACTCCGACCGAGGCTGGTGGCAATTCTGAGCCCTATCGGTCCCATGACCGTGCACGAGGCTCCAGGGTCGTACAGTGCCCTCATCCGATAGTTTTCTATCTCTATCGGAAGCCACCATCTTGTCTCGTCCTCGGCTTGGTAGTCAATTCCACCAACTTCTCCTTCAGAGATGTCCTCCCAAGATCCATCGTCGAACTCTTCCTGTAAGGTTTGTACTGTCCTGGGTTCTATTTCCGGTATTTTTGACCGTTCCTTATCTGAAGGAGTTCTCCCTTCCTCAACGAGAGGATGAGAGATACTAGCTGTTGAACCGTAAGTCCTCTCTTCCTGATAATCTCCGGCAGTTGCCGTGGATTCTATGAGAGGGCTAGACTTCGGCTCACACTGATCAAGAGCCCCTATGCTCGCCGTATCAGTGGTTGGTGGAGTCGTTTGGGACATGCGGGCGGAGAGGACTCCCTCTATCCGCCCTTGTTCTCGTTTCCCGAACAATTGGGACAGAACTTCATTATCCAACCTGGTTGGCCGCATCCATTGCATTCTAGACGTTTTGACAGGTCTAGTCTCTTGCGTTCCTTCGGGGAATCTTGAGAATCTTTGTCTTCCTTTTCATTAGAATTCTCTGCTTTCCCTTTCCCAGGTTGGTTCTTTCCTTTTTTATCGCCGTTCTTTGGCGCAGGATCTTTGCTGTTGTTCTGCTTCAGGATTTCCTGAAGCATTTGTCCAATTTTGGATAGCATATCTGCTTCCCGACCTGTCTGTTCGGTCGAGACAGCTGCTACCTTTGGTTCGTTGTTCGTTGTTTCTGGAGTCGAAGATGGCTTTTTCTTATATGCCATTTCTGGTAGCAGGGTCGACTCAGGGGCTGGGGGAGGTCTATACGTCCGCTCCCCTTCTTCTGTCATTTCTGCCTCCACTGCCAGATCTAGAAGTATTTCTATAGATGAGCAATCCGATCGTTTTACTTGCCTTTGTAATTTCGGCAACAGGTTTCGATGCAGTAAATCTATCTGTGCCGAAATTGAGGGAATCGGTATCTGTTTACGCATGATACCGATGAGGCAGGGTATGTATTCCCTCACTGCCTCATCTTCCCCTTGTGTTCTGGCATTTGCCTCCGCAATCAATCGCTGATGGAAGCGCTGGTTGGTACCGTACCAACGCTTCGCTGCTGAGACAAAATCGTTCCAGCAATGCCACTTGTTTTTCTCATTTTGATACCAAGTGGCTGCTGTGCCTGTCAGCAGCTCTGTCAGAGATGCGAGCATCTGTTCGTCTGACAAATTGGCTGTCGCCCGGTAATCTTCTACTCTGGTAAGGAATACTTCTATTGACTGACTCCTTTCCCCAGAAAACCGGACTTGCCATTTCCTCACAATATTTCCTATATCATGAGGAGAATGGCTCTGCCTACTGTTTTGCCAGCTGGAGCAGTTCGGGCAGCTTGCTCCAGTTTCGCTCATATTTGGCCTAGGCATCTGCCTAGGCCGCTCTGTGTCCACCTCCCTCTGATTGGGGGTTGGACCGAAACCTCTTGTCGGGGAGCTTTCCCGCTGGCTCGTTGTGTCTTGCGGTTGGTCATCGTAATGGCACGTGAAGGTATCTTGGAACCCCACGCGCCTTCTTCGATCGTCCTCTTCTATCCTCGTACTTGAGGCTGGATCTGTCCTTGTCGTAACTAGATTTGACAAGTCTTCCACCTTCTTGATCAAGTGAGCTAGCATGCCTGAGAACTCTCCAGGGACTTTAAACTTTTCCCCGGATACGGCAACTAATTCCACCCAGCCATCTTTTCTTGATTCCTGTTCCTCTAATTGATCCTCTTGCAGCCTGTCGTCTGACTCAGGTCCATGATCTATGTTCCTGGAATCGTTGTCGGAGGATCCCTTCAACCTGGCAATTGCCTCGCTTACTCTCTCGTCTGTTGTTAGAGCTAGTAAGGCTTGTTGCTCCAGGTTGCCTTCTGTAGATTCGTCCTCGTCTGGTGCGAGCGTTCTGTTGATCCACTGTTCTCTTTGAGTAATACGGTACTCCAGTGAATCAACACCTTCTTCTGAGATTGGCATAAAATCAGCCTCTTCATATTGGCCAATCAACCAGTTATATAATCTTGCTTGTCTGGCAAAGCTATTTCCTTCTGTGCGTAGGTTAAGATCTTCTAATGTTGTACGTAGGCAGTTGCCTGACATGCTAGCAATCATGTCTTCAACTGCCATCACCGTTTCCGCCGTGGGTCCTTGCCTTGTCGTCATCTTGCTTGTATCTATATTTTTCTTTTCCCAAGCACGAGAGTAATTCTATGCAAGCTCGAGCTCTCAGTCTTTTGTTCAAAATTAATTTTAAGAGAAAAAAAAAAAATTTTAATGTCAACGCCTTGTAAAATTAAGACGTGCCCAGCCCTTAATTTCTTTGGAATTCTTTGTGTTTGTGGTACTCAACGCTGGTACCACCACGCTTCGCTAAATGCATCTGCAATTGGCGGATTGCTCGCTTCATAAAACCTAAAACTTTCCGGACAGAAATATAAATAAATTTACGGCGCTCGACTTGTCACACAAAAAAAAATCCTATGCTAAAATACAGGTAGAAATTTTCCCCACTCAGGATACTTTTATTGTCCGAAATAGTTTTTTTTCCAAAATTTTACATTCAAAGAATTCCAAAGCACTACTCGTGCTTGGTCATACTTGCATACCAACATACAACACACATACACGGATACGCAATACTTGGTGCTCGAGTTCCTCACTCGCCTAAGCCGCCAAGTAAACACGGAGAATATTTGTTTTTCTTTTTTTTTTTTTTTCTCCGCCTCGACCCGCGCTCGCAACAGTTCCGCAGCTATCGATCAATCTAATCGCGAACCGAAAAAAAAAAACTCCCGCTTATTCTCCCCTACACGCACGTAAGGGCGCCAATTGTAACGGGGCCGCCCCTGGTCCTCACCGACGTCCCTCGGTGCGGCTGTGTACAGCAGCTTGCTGCACACGTGCGATGCCGGCCGCTACAAACGCCGGGAGAATTCAAACTCCCGGCTTTCTCGAGCTCCGCTGAGCTCGAACGCGTGCTGAAAAGGATCGCGAAAAATCGCCTGCGCCGGCTAGCTCCCGGTCGCAGTTCGCGGGGAAAACGGACGTAAGCGAAGGAAAATAATCTACTTCGCGAGTTAGATAAAAGGAAATTTATTTTCGTTTGAAACACGAACACAGCAACTCGTACGCGCAACGTAAACAATACCGCGGTCACGCAGGTTGAGTTCGCACGCGGTCGCGCGCGCCGTTCGGGCCGGTGTCCTCACACACGACACACGCACTCACACTAAAGCGTACGCTGCGCCGCCCGCAAAATAGAGGAGATATCCCGGACACGTCTGTCCAGGATACGCGCACTCCTCTTACCTCGTTTGCCGGCCGACTTCACACTCAGACGCTCGTACACTCCCGGTGCACCGCTGCTCTCTCTCTCTCTCGCTGCCCCTGCTGTGCGGCCGTATCTCGTTGGCCGCGACTCCCTGCAGAACGTCTCTACTCAAGCCTCAAAGCCCTGCCGTTCTTGGTAGTGGACCTGTGATATCCGGCCACCACCTCCAAGTCTTTGGATTCCCGTATTCCCATCAGTCCTGCTGGCAATCTTTGCTCCACTTTGCACTGTTGGCAAATGCCACACTTACGCTGTCCCTTACCTGTTCGTAATATTTCGGCCAAAGTATCTCCCGGAAAAGTCTTTTCTCGACCTAGATGACGCCTCTGGACGAGCACGGCGACCGCTTCTCGGTTCTCTTCTGGAAACAAGTTTCGGCATCTTCGTCATCGAACACCCCCTCCAGTCTCTTGGGTTTGTAAAAATACAAGTTCCCTTGGAACCTTCCACTTGGGGTGTTCTCTTGTCTTTGCAACCCAGCTGGTCTTGGTACCACTCATCTGGGTAGTGCGGGACCATGGCACCGACCCTATTGAAGATTCCTCTTCCTCGCATCCGAGATAGGGCATCTGGGACCACGTTTAGCGTACCTTTTCTGTGTTCGCGTAAGGTCGTGGCCCTGAGCGCCACTCCTTCTATTGGTCGGAATTCTAGTTTGTAGCTCAAGGAATTGTGGTCTATCTTGAGCGGGTACCCTTCTATATACGCGGAATTTCTTTATTGCCCACACGCCCAGGCATTCCCGTTCCGTCACTGTATAATTCCGCTCCGCCGGTATAAGCCTACTCGAACGTCTCTCGCTTGCGCTCGTCGTTCTCTTTTACTCTTTCTCGCTGCTGGGGAAACTCCCGGAAAAACGCGCGGACGAGCACGGCGAAAACACGTTTTTCTCTCCTAACACTCGTCGCAACCTCCCGGCTTCCGCGCAAGCCCGCGCGGAGCGCCACTCCTTCCTTCTCTCTCTATCTCGCGCGCCGCCTACCCACCTACTCGTCTCTCGCTTGCGCTCACTCGAGCTTGTGCTGCGCGAGCAGCTGACGAGCCGTGACATATTATAAAAATTTTATAAAGTTTAAAGATTTTAGAACAATATTATCAAAATTTTATAAGACCAATTTTTTATAAAGAGTTTATAAAATGGGTCTTATAAAATATTTATAATTTTTTATCTTTACACTGTGCGAGGCTGCTGTTATCGAATACATAGGTAATTTTATAAAATAAGCTTCACATGCTTCGTACCACATACTACTGCGGTATGTTACAGGAAGAAATTAGAAATTTTTACTTGAATAAAACAAATTTATTGATAATGAAAGAGAAAAATAATACTAATGTTATCTCTTATATCGCATTGTATTTAGTAATTTAGTTTAAAATTAATTATATTTTAAATTTAAGAGAAAAATTAACCATTTTGACGGCAATTTTGATCGCAGAAAATATTTTTTCTTCGGCATCTATTTTCTTCTAATGAAATTTGTGACATAATGAAGATATTTTATTTTCAGCACAACGTTTTCAGTTGATCCAGATACTCACATAGACAGCTTAGAACAAGCAGAGCAGATGGTCCTAGAAGGGACAAGCAAGTGGTCATGTAAAATAGCAATAACAGGTGATAGAAATTAACTTTATTCTTAGTTATTATCTTTATTAAAACAAATATTTGTTATATGTTGTAAATATGACAGATAAACTGCACGTTAGAAAATAAACTAGGCACTTCGAAATCATGACTGGTACCCTATTATTGTGTATTTTCTGTTACTGGCTAAAGCGACCGTAGTAATAATAAATTTACCATTTTTTATTACACATTGTACTCCCTTTAGTCACAATCACCAGTTACTCGGCCTGACCCCCAGTTGAATGTCACACTTGAGAGACCCTAGCTTACAGGTAGTTCAAGCATGATGAAATACGACTCGCGATTCGCATACGAGAGAGATTTGGTTCCCTATTATATGTCCGGATTCAATGCCATTTACGATTCGAGATACTTGAAATTACTTTAATTTATATTGGAACTCCACCCACCAAGTCTCTACTAAATATTTTAATTAACTGTCCAATACTACCACTATAACCACTTCTACTTATATCTTAGCCCATATTTGTCAAGATAGTTTATATCAAAGATTTATTCAATACGTTTATTAAGCGCTTACAGTGTGAATTATACCTGATTATACTTAACATCGTAATTTATTTTTGCAAATCAAATTCACTGACAAAGTGACGTATCCTATTATTTTTTGGACAGGAAAGAATAATGTTAGATTTGTGAACTTCGTCATTTATTAAGGCATATTACCGTATACTATTACGAATTGTTTCGCTTAAATTAATTAATAAATGAAGCTCTTATAGCAACTCGTGTGAGCTTCCGAAAAAGAAGTAAATGATAAATAACTAAATTTCTACAGCAATTTCTACAATTGTTTTGGGGACAAGCGCCAGACTCTCTTTATCCTGATATCCAGCAACACCCTGATTGCAGTCAGGGCGCACTTCTTTTTAATCTATAGGATCCCCTCAAGACAACGCCTGTTTATGATCCAGGCTCTCGGTTGAGGTTTTCCTATGAATTATCTCCCACCATATCACTGCTGCATAGGTGATCCGTATCGTAATGATTTTTTAATTATAAAAGTGAGTGTTTTGATCACGTGGAGAAAAGAATGAGAACTCGACTCCACATCGTAAAAAAGAAGGAAAAACTCTGTGACAAAGGCAATGATTCTTTGGCATACACATATAGGGATATGATATATCCCTGGAACTTCTCATTTTTGGCAAAAAAAAAATTCTTTTTACTTTTATAGGCACACCTTCAAAACTTTTTTATCTGATTCAATAACATATATATATACTAGAGGGGGTTCCCCACTACTCGCTCCGATCGTCCACCCCCCATTTTGCGATACAGACGAATTCTAGAAAATAATTGTAGCCTTTTTCTCATTTTTTTTACCTGTATACGATATGAAAACTCATTTACCCAATTGATTTAGCGATATAATTGAATAGATTTATTTTTTCAGTCAAATTCCAGAAAATAATTTTTTATAACCATTATTTTATTTTAAAACTATTATTTCTATTTAAAATTTTCAGCAAAACGATAATTGCGTCATTTTTTAATTTTATTTACTAAATGCTCATTATTATCGTTTTCTGCTATGTCAGTGATTAAATATTTCATAGACTGTATCGGTATACGATTGTATCGTTATACGATTTTGAAGTTAAAATTACACTTTCATAAAAATGTCGATTTTTCATATCTTTAAGTATCCAAAAATTTCATCTATAATATTTTCGTTTGTATAATTGTTTTTGGGATTTTTGTTACTTTACTTTATCGATCATAATTTGGTAAAAAATTGTCATTGGCTACATTTAAAAGCCAAAATTTAAATTCGATATCATTTTCCGATTTTTTTTTATTTTGCTTTAATAACATACATTTAAAATTTTGTCGCAGTATACCTATTTTTTATAATTCCCTATAATTCAGCAATTCGATTCCGAGACGGTACAATTAGTAACATATGTCGAAAATCTTTTGATGCAAGAACTTCTTTTGCTCCAAATATTTCATTATAATCAGATAAATCAATTAAACATTTTTCTACAGCATTTAAAATGTCTTTGTAATTTTTATTATTATGTTATTCAAACCTTCTATTTTTTATTTTTTCCCCCTTTGTTTATACACCTTTGCTTTAGCGATACAAATAAATTTGTTTACTTTTTGAGCCATTTTTCAATTTTCACTTTTTTCCCATTAAGGAGATGCCTATCTGAAGTTCCGCGCTCTACTATACCGACGATTTTCTATACCTTTTGCTAACCTCTAAGGCAACTTTGATTTTTCAAATAATTTTGAAACGGCTTTCTTAAAGGCATTTCTGATTGCATCAAGACGTTATTTATAATACGTAGAATGTGCGTAGACTTCTTTTTTGGCTGATTTCAATTCCAATTAAAAAATAAGTCAGTATTTTCAGCAATAGGAAATGAAATCAGCCAAAAAAGAAGTTTACGCACATTCTACGTATTATAAATAATATTTTGATGCAATCAGAACTGCCATTAATAAAGCCGTTTCAAAATTATTTGAAAAATCAAATTTACATTAGATGCTATAGCAGAGAATATAGAGAATTGTCGGTACAGTAGAGCGTGGAAATTATGTTCGGCATCCCCTTAGGGATTAATGCTTAATGGAAATTCTGTTTGCATCAAAATATTATTTATAATTTGTAGAATGTGCGTAGACTTCTTTTTTGGCTGATTTCATTTCCTATTGCTGAAAATACTGACTTATTTTTCGATTGAAATTGAAATCAGCCAAAAAAGAAGTTTACGCACACTCTACGAATTATAAATAATATTTTGATGCAAACAGAACTGCCATTAATAAAGCCGTTTCAAAATTATTTGAAAAATCAAATTTACATTAGATGCTATAGCAGAGAATATAGAGAATTGTCGGTACAGTAGAGCGTGGAAATTATGTTCGGCATCCCCTTAGGGATTAATGCTTAATGGAAATTCTGTTTGCATCAAAATATTATTTATAATTTGTAGAATGTGCGTAGACTTCTTTTTTGGCTGATTTCATTTCCTATTGCTGAAAATACTGACTTATTTTTCGATTGAAATTGAAATCAGCCAAAAAAGAAGTTTACGCACACTCTACGAATTATAAATAATATTTTGATGCAAACAGAACTGCCATTAAGCAAGCCGTTACAAAATTATTTGAAAAATCAAATTTACATTAGATGCTATAGCAGAGAATATAGAGAATTGTCGGTACAGTAGAGCGTGGAGATTATGTTCGGCATCCCCTTAGGGATTAATGCTTAATGGAAATTCTGTTTGCATCAAAATATTATTTATAATTTGTAGAATGTGCGTAGACTTCTTTTTTGGCTGATTTCATTTCCTTTTGCTGAAAATACTGACTTATTTTTCGATTGAAATTGAAATCAGCCAAAAAAGAAGTTTACGCACACTCTACGAATTATAAATAATATTTTGATGCAAACAGAACTGCCATTAAGCAAGCCGTTACAAAATTATTTGAAAAATCAAAGTTGCTTTAGAGGTTAGCAAAGAACATAGAGAATCGTCGGTATAGTAGAGCGCGAAAATTAAGATAGGCATCCCCTTAATCTACTCTTTTACTTTACCGATATCATTGAATTTATTTATTTTTGAGTCGATTTCTAGAAAATAATTGTTCACCTTTTCTTTACTTGTAAAAACGATACAAAACTCCATTTAGCCATTTGCTTTAGCGATATAATTGATTTTAATTTCATTATTATCTTTTTTTGCTATATCAATGATTCAATATACCGTAGACTGTATCGCCAGACGATTAGGAAATTTATTGTAAATTTTTTATCCACATTTTTTGAAGCTAAAATTACAATTTCATACAAATTGAGGAGGGGCTGGTTCAATAATGAGGATGTTGAGGATGGGTTGAGGAATATCACTGAGGAGGGGGGAGGAGGGGGGAGGATAGTTGAAGAGGAGCAAAAATATTTTTAAATATATGAAAAGACATCATTAAAATGATAAATATAACATAAATTAATGAAAAAAAATGAAGAGAGGAAAAGAAGAACGAGGAGGGGGGCGGAGGGGGGAGGATGGGGATAATCTTAGGTTTTGACCTTATAACTATATAATACAGGGAGATCTATATTAGATCTATAATATCTCCCTATATTATATAGTTATAAGTTCAAAACCTAAATTATCCCCCTCCTCCCCCCTCCTCCACCCCTCCTCATTCTTCTTTTCCTCTCCTCATTTTTTTCATTAATTTATGTTATATTTATCATTTTAATGATGTCTTTTCATATACAGGGTGTTCAAAAATGAACTGGCACGACCAGTATAACCCTGTTCAGAAAAATATTTTAAGCACTTTTTCGCTTTTGGCATTTTTTGATATTATGGATAATTATCGAGTTATCGATAATTAAAAACTCTGATAATTAGCCAATCAGCGCTCGGACGGGCGCTGGTGGGCGGCGCTTTTCCCAGCGGGGAGAGCGGCTTGGGCGGGGCGTTGCCTCACAAGCCTCCCCACTTCGCGGGCCCATCGGCGCACGGACACGCACTCACGGCGATGCCGCTCTCCCCGCTGGGAAAAGCGCCGCCCACCAGCACCCGTCCGCGCGCTGATTGGCTAATTATCAGAGTTGTTAATTAACGATAACTCGATAATTAGCCGTAATATCAAAAAATGCCAAAAGCGAAAAAGTGCTTAAAATATTTTTCTGAACAGGGTTATACTGGTCGTGCCAGTTCATTTTTGAACACCCTGTATATTAAAAAAATATTTTTGCTCCTTTTCAACTATCCTCCCCCCTCCTCAGTGATATTCCTCAACCCTTCCTCAGCCCCTCCTCAATTTGTATGAAATTGTAATTTTAGCTCCAAAAAATGTGGATAAAAAATTTACAATAAATTTCTTAATCGTATAGCGATTCAGTCTACGATATATTGAATCATTGACATAGCAAAAAAAGAAAATAATGAAAATAAAATCAATTATATCGCTAAAGAAAATGGCTAAATGAAGTTTTGTATCGTATACACGATGTTCAAAAATGAACTGGTACGACCAGTATATCTGTGTTCAGAATAACATTCTAAGCACTTTTTCACTGTTGGCATTTTTCAGAATTTGGGATAATTATGGAGTTACTGTTAATTAAAATCTACAATAATTATCCAATCAGCGCTCGATTTGACGATGAACCCCGCATGACTCTCCGCGTGCGGCCCATGCTGCTCGAGTAAACTCCGCCTACCAGCGTCAGCTAGAGCGCTGATTGGCTAATTATCGAAGTTTTTGATTGACCATAACTCGATAATTAGCCACAATTACGAAATATGCCAAAAGGGAAAAAGTGCTTAGAATGTTATTCTGAACACGGGTATACTGGTCGTGCCAGTTCATTTTTGAACACCCTGTATACAGGTAAAGAAAATGAGAAAAATTATTTTCTAGAAATCGACTGAAAAAAAAAAAATTCAACGATATCGGTAAAGTAAAAGAGTAGATTAATGGGAAAAAAGTAAAAATTGAATAATAACTCAAATGTAAACAGATTTAATTGTATTGCTAAATCAAAGGTGTATAAACAAAGGGGGAAAAAATAAAAAATAGAAGGTTTGAATAACATAATAATAAAAATTACAAAGACATTTTAAATGCTGTAGAAAAATGTTTAATTGATTTATCTGATTATAATGAAATATTTGGAGCAAAAGAAGTTCTTGCATCAAAAGATTTTCGACATATGTTACTAATTGTACCGTCTCGGAATCGAATTGCTGAATTATAGGGAATTATAAAAAATAGGTATACTGCGACAAAATTTTAAATGTATGTTATTAAAGCAAAATAAAAAAAATTTTGAAAATGATATCGAATTTAAATTTTGGCTTTTAAATGTAGCCAATGACAATTTTTTATCAAACTATGATTGATAAAGTAAAGTATTTTTGGATACTTAAAGATACGAAAAATCGACATTTTTATGAAAGTGTAACTTAAGTTTAACTTCAAAATCGTATAACGATACAATCATATACCGATACATTCTATGAAATATTTAATCATTGACATAGCAGAAAACGATAATAATGAACATTTAGTAAATGAAATTAAAAAGAAATTGATGCAATTATCGTGTTGCTGAAAATTTTAAATTGAAATAATAGTTTTAAAATAAAATAATGGTTATAAAAAATTATTTTCTGGAATTTGACTGAAAAAATAAATCTATTCAATTATATCGCTGAATCAATTGGGTAAACGAAGTTTTATATCGTATACAGGTAAAAAAATGAGAAAAATGCAACAATTATTTTCTAGAATTCCTCTGTATCGCGAAATGGGGGGTGGACGAGCGGAGCGAGTAGGGGGGAACCCCCCCTAGTATATATATATTGTTAAAACATTAATTAATTAACAATTGATATTTTTTGTTTTACTTCTTCATGCTGTTAGATCTTTTTTATTTTTATTTTGTACTTATAATCTTTTTCGTTGAATGCAATTTTTTATCCAAAGATGAATATTTCTTTTTTTTGTTATTACGAAAATGGATGTTTAAATCTTTTTCTATCTCTACGTTAGTGCTTTTGTCTGTACATTTTTTTTCAGTTGCTACAAGCCACCCCTTTTTATATATATTTTCGCTTCGCTCGCATTTCACGCATGGCAGACATGCTTGTTTAGCTTCTTATATACTAATCAGCGAAGAAGCCGTCCACTTGCGCGAAAACTTCAAGTAGCAGGATCCCTCTAGCGGCTATTACGATGCGGGCACGCGTGCCGACACATACGTTTTAAGCATAGGACTCGGTAGGTAAACGGCACGTTATTTGTATTTGTTGGGTCAGTTGTGTTTGTTAGGTTACTAGAGGCTTAAGTACTTTTAAACTTGCCGTAATATACTGAAAAAACATGTTACGTATAAAATCTAGACTAATTAGCTGTTATGCTATGCATGCACTGACTCGATCTCCCGCAAAAAAAAAAAAAATTCGCGGCGGCGCGGCGTGGTAAGGGGGAGCACGACGCCGCGGCGACTTTCACGGTGCGATGTTATCATATCGACGACACAAGCACTGTTTGGACGGCAGAGGTCACTCCTTTGAACGCATCCACGTTGAATCAACGCCAATAGCGTTAACTTAACTACAAATTTGAGGGTCGCTGCTATTTAACTACAAATCTGTGGTAAATGTAAGAACAGCGCCGTTGAATTGACTATATGTCTCCATTCAAATGATGACAATGTTGTCAAAACAACGGCTTGGCGGTTGAATTGATTGCATGGTAGTTAAATTGATTGCGAGGGTGTTTGAGTTGACGATGGATTTTTCTCAATTTAACAAAACTTTGTTATTTTAACAACGCATTGTTATTTCAGCAGAGCTCTATTATTTTAGCAGCGTGTTATGTCGTATTAATGATACGTCTTTCCAATAAACATCTGCGCTGTCAAAACTACAGCTTTTTCTTTTGGATGTATTTAACAGCGAAAATTTTGTTAATCCAACTAATTTTTTTTCTCTGTGCATGTTTTACATTTTGATGGTTCTTCTTTGTTTAGTAGGTGTTGGTAAGTTAGCTATGCGTGTCCTATACTGAGTCTTGTAATGAGAATTTGATCCTTTCTTTTAAAGTTGGTAACTGGGTTTGATTGGAATACGTGGTTTGGAATATTTTTTCAACTTCGCTTGTAATTAAATCATTTTTCATTAATCTCTTTTGAAGTCGATAACATTTATTTTTCCAACAATGAAGCATAGTGTTTTTACGTTTAATAATGTTAGTAAGGTTTGAAATTTGTCATCTCAATTTCATTTCTCTAGCTTTTGTTTTTTTTCAAAGAATTCGATAATTTGTTATTTTTTTCTATTGTAATTTTTATTTTATTCGACTTATCGTTTACTAATATTTTATGGCCTGTGTCAACATTACAATACTCATCTATGCTATCTACAATATTTGATTCTGATAAGTAAGAATTTTCATTATCTACATTTTCGTCAAATCTAGTGTGCTTCGTATTCATTTTTATATTTTCACACGAATTTTCTTTCATATCGTCATCAGCATTTTTGTAATTTCCTTTTAGCAATGTCAAAACTAATACTCGCATTCTTTTGTAAAATATTATCTCTTTCATGATTGATATTATTTTTATTGCAAGGATCGGTAAATAATTTCTTTTCAGAATCTTTGTGATTGCTTCGTAAATTTCTTTTTATACCGATATAAATTCCGATTTCTTATTATTATTTACTAATTTACCTGAACGGTACTTCGATATTGTAGAACCTACTTTTTAAAATTTGTGGTTAGAGATTACGTATTAAACGGGAAACATGGATAAGATTCACAAAGGTGTATTATTTTTTGATATTCTAAGCATTTAATTTGTCATATTTGCAAGATTTATTTTACTAGCTATAATCTTAGCATTTGATATTAGTATGAATAAATTGACGCCCCTATCGCCGCAAATTATGCCCTAATCCGGGATACACTAAATAAGGAAGGCTAAATTAAATACAAAACTTATCTTAATAAGGCCGTGTGCTGCTTATTGCTGCCCTCTTCAGGATGCAGACGGTTATATCCAGTTGTTCTCCGATGGAGTACCAGGTACGTACGGAGAAGCATGAATGAACGGATTTCAAAGGTACTCGATCAAGGTGTTGATTCAATTCGACCAGTCCAGCGATCCGGGAGAGAGAGAAAGACCTCGCTTACCGCCTCCTTATTTATAGGGAGTAGCGTATTAACGAATTAGCGCCTTAGCGCTCATAGCGCTCGATATTTATATTATTATAATTAAATCCAGCAAACCGGGATTCAATTAAAAGACTGTTACAAATTGCATTATTTTAATTTTTTGGAATTTTGTATTCTTTTATTCATTTCTGCCATTCTTGATATTTTTAAATTTTTTGCTTTTTTTTTTGCATTTTCTCGACTTTGTCGTATCTGTTCACGTTTTAGATCCAGTTTCAATTTTCGTTGTTCAATATTTCAAGTAAACTCACCGAGTATCTGCCGAAAATTTGTACATATAGAATTTTTGTCAAGACTACTCGAAGCACATCGGAGAACTGTGAGTTCAAACATAAGGCCTAACTAGTCATATAAAACATAATATATATATACATTTTAAAAGAAAGGGCGGCGAGTCCTCATAATGTTTATGTTTGTACTGCCGTTTCTTGTGGATACGGTGTGATCAACAATTATCAAATATGCTAATTGACAGATCACAATTATTTGCAGAACATTTTTTAATGATCTGCGACTATGCCAAATCATTATAAAATTGCTTCTTTGAGAGGCATATTCTTGATCCAAATATCAAAATGTTCCTTTCAATGCACACGCTTGAGATATTTTTTTTCTCATTTCAATCAATTACATTAACTTGTAGAAAAATTTACTAAACTTAATATTTTACGTTGAAAAAGTTGTGTTGGTTCGAACAAGAGAGAAACTAAATACAGGCTGGTTAAACGTGTCATTTTACACTTAATTTTCTATAGCATGTATACGGGTGAGGTCTTACTCAATTTTTAATTACATAACATGAAAAATACTTTGGATTTCTATAATTTCATAGATTATAAACCTAGGATACCTTATAATTTACCATTAAAATGTCTATGCAACTTAAAACTTAAAACTTCCAGGGATTTCCCTATATATATATCTTGTAACGGGGTTGCCTTTGACCGTTTCCACCTCGCGGAGGAGACCTGTCTCCGCGAGATGGGTGCAATGGGGCACACACGAGTGCCCCGTGAGGTCCTTACCTCGGGGTGCGCGCGAGCACCCGACGGCGAATACACGTCCCCGCGGCCCGTATACAACGTGAGATTACGCCTGTACTCTCACTTCTCGTACTCGCGTGCTGTCGCACGAACGCGCTCCTCGCGTTCGCGTGCTTGTCGTCCTCCTGGATGACAGCTGATGCCGGCCGCTCAGCTCTGCGATAGAGTGGCGGTATCCGGGAGATTAAGGACGAGGAGGGTTTGCCGAGTAGCCCCGCGGACTACTCGGAAGAATAACGAGATCAAGTAAGCGTGCGAGCCGACCGCTCCGAACACGCCCGAGTGTTGCCGAGTGGAGCCGCGCGCGAACGCAAGCGCGCGCGCTCTTACAAACTCTCGGCCGCGCCGAGAGTTCGCCGGCCGATCGCGCGAATCGCGATCGGTGATGTTTACGCAGAGCGCGACCTTGCTCCGCGTAAACAAACACTGCGCTCAAGAGCAGGCCGCCAGCCTGCCCTGCGTGTACACACACGTACACGCACACGCGAAGGAACGGGTCGCTTACCCGTTCCGCGCGACGACTCACGAACCCGACCTCGAGCTCGTGCTCGAGGTATCGGTATCGCACCGCGCGGCGACTCTTCCACGAGAGTCGCGACTCCCACCGCACGAGAGTCCGCGACCGCGAACTAGAGAGAGAGAGAGAGAGAGAAGTGGTGAACTGGGGACGGCCCCCCACGTTCACTGAACAATGTTCGACGCCAGGGAGTCAAGGCGCTCCTTGACTCCTCGCCGGTACGCGCCCGCACTCACAAGATTAGTCGGGCGGTACTTACAAGGTTCGCAGCTTTGGCTCGTCCTAAGCTGCTACAGCGTTCACACCAAAGCACTCGACGCTCGCTTCCTCTCCTTCCTCGGGTCGTCCGCTCGCACACGCGTCCGTCGTCGTCGACGGCTAGAGAGAATCTCCCGAGATTCCAAGATGGCCGCCGCTCCCGCGCGCCACGGCCTAACTCCTCCTCGCGCCGCGAAGGCTCGCGACGGCGCGCAGGTACCCGATAGTACCTCGCGTCACAATCTCCCTATATTATATAGTTATAAGATCAAAACCAAAGATTATCCCCATCCTCCCCTCTCCTCCCCCCTCCTCCCCCCTCCTCCACCGCGCCTCATTCAACATTTCCTCTCCTCATTTTTTTCATTAATTTATGTTATATTTATCATTTTAATGATGTCTTCTCATATATTTAAAAAATATTCCTGCTCCTCTTTAACTATCCTCCCCCCTTTCTCTCCCCTTCACCCCCCTCCTCCCCCCTCCTCTCCCCTCCGCCCCCTCCTCCCCCTCCTGCCCCCTCCTCAGTGATATTCCTCAACCCCTCCTCAGGAACATCCTCATTATTGAACCCCTCCTCAGCCCCTCCTCAATTTGTATGAAATTGTACTTTTAGCTCCAAAAAATGTGGATAAAAAGTTTACAATAAATTTCTTAATCGTATAGCGATACAGTCTACGGTATATTGAATCATTGACATAGCAAAAAAAGATAATAATGAAAATAAAATCAATTATATCGCTAAAGCAAATGACTAAATGAAGTTTTGTATCGTATATGTTATACAGGTATAGAAAAGGTGAAAAATTATTTTTAGAAATCGACTGAAAAATAAATAAATTCAATGATATCGGTAAAGCAAAAGAGTAGATTAATGGGGAAAAAGTGACAATTGAAAAATGACTCAAAAAGTAAACAGATTTAATTGTATCGCTAAAGCAGTATAGAGTAGGGGGGACCCCCCTAGTATATATATATATATATATAGGGAAATCCTATATAGGGAAAGGATGATATATATATATATATATATATATATATATCATCCTTTATTATATAGTTATAAGGCCAAAATTTAGCTCTAAAAAATGTTAATAACATTGAAGGTAGGTTAGGTTAGAGTTATAAGGGCTTGTGCTCTGTCCTAGACGGACATTGCACTTGCTCTCGGTGGCCTTAGGCCCATTGCTATGCCTTATAGTTCCCGTAGGTTGGAGCCATAACCTATTTCCTCTCAGAGAAACATTTTCAGTCTCTCGCAAATTTAGCTGATACTCCAATATCCCATGAGTCATGAAGCTTTGTCTTAATAATATAAGCCTTTTGCTTGCAAGGGCTGTTTTCTCCTCCGTACGGCATTCTCTACATGAATCATCAGACGCATTACCCCATCTTTTGTGGTTGAGGTTATTCCTGTAAATGACAACGGTTACTGTTTTGTGACTTAGAAGGTCACTAGTTCTTGTTTCATGAATCGCAGGCCATGGTTCCCTAGATTTTAAGCAGTCGTTTCTTGTCTCCCATCGTTCACTATATTTTGCTTTGATGGTCTCATCTATACTCTTTTTAATCGTATTAATCGATGGACATGTATGAATGTCTGCTTTGGCGCTGTTTTTCGCCGTACCCAATTTTGCCAGTTCATCCGCTCTGGTATTACCTTCGACACTAAAGTGCCCTAGTACCCAGCAGAGTCTGACTTTGCCGTTCCGGATTCATGACAGCGTCTCCCGACAGCTCATCATTGACTTTGATCTAATCGATTTTAGCTCTAGGGGTTTAATGCAGCTTAACTATCTGTGCAGATATTTGCCTTTTTCAGATTTCTATTATTCAGTATCTTCGCCGCCTTTTTAATAGCTGAGATCTCTGCCTGTAGAACACTACATTTGCCGTTGAGTCTGTATGACTTTTGGACTTGCATTTGTTCCGAGTAAATTCCTACGCCTGTTCCTTTTTCCATTTTCAATCCCTCTGTGTAGTCCGAGATTTCGTCCTCGTTTATCTTAGAGTTGTTTACCCAGTCTTCCTTTGACGGTATCTCCATTTTTGTATTCATCTGGAAGTCTAGTGTGATAACCATATAGTCTGAGGGCTGTTTCAGCTCATCTATTAGGTCCGTGTTCAGCTTCCCCATTTCTCGCAAAATCGTTGTATATCCATAGTTGGTCTGTTTCCACAAATTCGATTCTCTGAGTCTCAGAGCTCCTTTTGCGGCCAGCCCTCTTATGTGCAGATCTATAGGCTGTAAGTTCAACATCACTTCTAGAGCTGCTTGTGGTGCGCTTCTTGTGGCTCCAGTTATCCCTAGGTCCGCAATTCTTTGTACCTTTGCTAGCATCTTTCTATTTACCTTTTTATGCATGGTTTCCCATCTTACAAAGGCTCCATAGGTGATAATGGGCTATGGCCGTGTAAATACTGTGGATGATATATGGTTGTAATCCCCATCTTTTTCCAAACATTTGCCTACAAGTATAGAACGCAATTTAAACCTTTTTCCATTCTTTCCTCTGCAGGCCTATTCCAGGATAATTTGGAGTCTAGAACTACTCCAAGGTATTTTGCTTCTTTGGCAAACGTTAATACTCATCCGGCAAATCTAGGCGGTTCTATTTCGGGGATCTTGTATTTTGTAGTAAAGAAAACGAATTTCGTTTTATCCGGGTTCACACCCAGTCCATTCTGTCCTGCCCATTTGGAAATCTCTTTTAGTACTAATTCCATAATATCTCTGATCGTATCTGGGTCCTTTCCCGTAATTAGTAGCACCGCGTCATCTGCATACTCTATTACTTTTATTCTCTTGTTTACTAGGGACACTTTTAGGATCTTGTTGATCACTATGGGCCACAGAAGGGGAGAGATAACTCCCCCTGCGGCATACTCCTAGTGGTTCTTCACTTTATAGAGCTGTCGCCCATTTCTGAGTTGATCATACTGCTTCATAACATTTCCATCACCCATTCTTTAGACAGTTGTTCAGCTCCAATCTCCTCCAATGCATGAAAGCGACCTTTATGTCAAGGAATGTTCCTACTCCTTCTCGGAGGCTTTTCTCTATCGTCTCTACTACTTCGTGTAGCGCACTCTCTACAGATTTGCCCTTCAGATAGGTATGCTGGGTTGTGCAATTCTTTTCTACGTCAGTTGTTTTCTTTATGTATAGATCGATCAGTCATTCTGGTGTTTTTAAAAGAAACGATAAAAGGCTGATTGGTCTGAATTCTTTTGGCATTGTGTGGCTTGTTTTCCCTGATTTGGGTATGAAAGCCACTCTTACTCCTCTCCATCTCTTCAGTACGTAGCCTAAGATGACACACTTTAGGAAGTCTATCAACTTCCTGTTGCTGCACCCTACGATCTTGACACCTTTCTGCCAGCCGCCCCAACAAAGTTCATTTCCTAGTCGCTGCCATCCTCTGGTCCCTCCGCGGTAGCCTGCAGAATCCTCGACTCTACTTCCAGTCACTTTTCGGAGATGATGTGATGGCTATCTGGAATTCCTCTCGCGACTCAAAGCTTGTCAAGGGCTTCGGTTTTTTCACCCTTTCTTTTCTTCGGGAGGTCTGTCCTTTGGGTCCCTCTACTTCGGGGAAGAAAGCTTCTGCCCTCTGAAGCTGCCGTTTCTTTTTGGTGACTTTTCGGGAGTTGGTTCGTCCTTTGTGGTCGAAACCTCTTCTCTAACCGTTTCTAACTGTGGGGAAGTCTTATGGTCTTTTTCATACTTCTTTTTTTATTATTTTTTTCGGAAGAACTCTCTCTCCTTCGTTGTGAGTTCACCCCCTTTTCTGCCATTCTTTTTAGAACCTAATAGCCTGTCCTGGCTTTCAGCTCGCTATCAGGTTTCTTTCTTTTCTTCCTCCCTCTTCCTTTCCGACTTCGGCGTCCTCTTCGAGGAGCATTCTTTCGGCTTCGGAATCAGCTGATTCGACTTTGCTCGCCTGTGACAATAAATAGTCTTCGGGAGCTTCGTCTATCTGCATCTTCTCCAGCCGAACGGATGTGCTCCCCAGACCGCCTATACCAGATAGGGTTTGGGGGTATCCCTTTTTCACTTGTAGTTATCTCTCGCGATGTTCCTGGGCCAAGTGATCATCCCCAGTTGCGGTAGTAGATTTTATCTTTGATGAGCCCCTCCCAGAGTCCGAATGGGGCTCGGCCGCTTTTACAGTGGGTGGATTCTCCGTAGGATTGCCACCTGGATATTTAATTTTATCATCACTATCCGTAGTTATTTCCTCATTTCCCGTCTTATTTCATTGTCCGCGGTCGCATAAATAAATTTGTCACCATCTCTAAAAGAAATATCGTTTCGCATGTCTAGAAGGCAGTTTCTAACAAGCTACCGTACGCCAAACCATTATCATTCGCCCTACCCTCATTATGTAACGGGTCGCTACTGCGACTTTAAGACGAATTCTCCGACGCGGCCCACCCGGCGCTCGGGCGTCGGCGTTCGTACATCCCACTTAACACGTGGACATACCGAATACCGCCCCTACCGCTGCGATACGAGCTACGTGTACCAGGCGCCCCCGCAGATCCCCGCCGTCGACGTTACCCAACGCTCACGGACGACCGCACGTGGTCGTCTAGAAAAAAAAATATCTCGTTCGCCCTTTCTAGACGCACGGCAACGTTCTACCCAACTTGCAAGCATGCACCATGTAAGAACTTAGATGGAAATACAAAAAAGAAAAGACATTATAAAAATACAAAGTATCAGGAAGGAGTCACGTATATGGGTGGATGTCAATGTTAGATACATCCAGAATAGGTTCAAATTGTTACAAAATAAAAAATATGTACATAATTATTTAAGGGTAGTACCTGCGGCAACAGGGCATTAAAAAAGATCATAAAAAAACAGAAGGGGAGCATGACAAAGTTAAAAAAACACAAGGAAAATAAAAAACACATAATGTAAAACGTTGTAAACAACAAGAAAATAATTTTATATGCAGAAATAAAAACTGTAAGTGAACTAGATTAATAATACATAATAAGCGACGAAAAAGAAGGGGCAATGTCATTATGCGATGATAGAAATAAGATAAAATCTTTAATATAATAGCAAGAACTACAGGGGAGGTAGTTTTAATAACAACCATTCTGTCGCACGCAAATCAACGAAAGGGGGGTCGGAGAAGGAGATATATAAACGGAGGAGCAAGAAACGATGCTAATTCTTGACTATTTAGTTGATACAAAAACAATTATCTGGACCAGAATAATTTGTACTAGATGTTTAAATTGGACTCGATATTTTTAATTAGGTGAATGCGAGAAGGCAGTAAACACTAGGATATGTATACATTTCACGACAGCACCCACGGGGGAACATTGGACATGCTGAAACGAGAAACATAGGCAAATAAAGCGAAGGAGGGGGGGAAAAAGAGAGTTAGAGATGTAATTAAAATGGTGAATGCAAGAACTATCGGTGATCAAGACACTAAGAAGGAGGGAATTTTGAATGAGAGAGGATTAAAAAAGGGACTTTGTGAACAGACACACAGCAAAGGTGGTGTTGCACTCACCGAGGGCAAAGGTTCGGCACCGCCCGGGGACCGTCCAGACCGATGAGTAAGAGGACTGGAAAATTGACCTGTTAGCGGGTTCTACCAGTGGAGGAAGGACCACATGTGACCTTGACCATGACATTAGCCTGGACCTTAAAGGTTGTTTGAAGGCCAAATTGGTTTTTTCAGTGGGAACCCATACTTTTGACCTCAGAAATGAAGAGTCGAACATTCTACGTCTAACAAGTAACACTACCCAAGTGATACTCACCGATTTAAATGAAACTTGGCACAATGATAGAACACTAAAAAATATTGAATCCGTGTTTTTTTTATTTTGGCCCAATTTACTTCCTAGGGGTGGAAACAACCCCTACCAAGCCACAACTACGCTAACCCACTTAACCATAGGAACAACGAGTTCAATCGCTTATGTTTCTTAAAATAATTAAATTCCGTTTAATGTAGATTAATCCGCGTGATAATCTACCCTTAATCCACCTTCATATCTAACCGTAACCCCCTAACCCCTGTAAACAAACCCCTACCAAAACTCCATCAGCCTAACCCATTTAACGTTGGATACAGCAAGTTTAATCGCTTATTTTTAATAAAATAATTGAATAAAATTAATGTGACAAATTAAATTGGGGTTATTAATTATTAATTAAAATTAATAATTAATAACCCCAATGTGACAAATACCTTGAATACTTGTGGCTCGGTAGGGGTGGTTTCCACCCCTAGGAAGTAAATTGGGCCAAAATAAAAAAACACGGATTCAATATTTTTTAGTGTTCTATCATTGTACCAAGTTTCATTTAAATCGTGAGTATCACTTGGGTAGTGTTACTTGTAAGTATGACCTTGACCATGACCTCCATCGTGACCCTTGAAAATTGTTTCAAGGTCAAATTCTTATTCAGTGGTAACCCATATCTTTGTATTTAATAATCATGAGTGACCACAATTTACCCTTGATGATCATTACTGACCGTCACTGGCTGGGTAGATCTGCGATTATCCACCGGTGGCCAAGAATGAATTAGTTTTACTTTCAGTGAGCATCGCTAACCATAAGTTACCAAAATCTATCTCTGATGACCATGAATGACCGTCATTGACTGAGTAGACCTTCAGTTATCATTACTGGACATTGACTAATTCCTTTGCCTTCAGTGACCAACAATAACCATAAGTGACCAAAATTTACCTTTGATGACGATTAGTGACCATCAATGACGGGGTAGATCTGCGGTTATCACTTAGTGGCCATAAATGAATTCAAAGTTAGGTACCTTTAATTTTGGAATTTCAACACTAATTCTTTAGTTAATTGGACTCATTTTTTTCCGAAAAAGCAAACAAGTGGTAATTCTGGATATTTTGTTAATAGTTGGTCTGACTGTGAGTGATACTGCCTTGTAGTCGGCAAAACTTATATGTTCAGTAGCTGTCGCTTCTTTGAAAGTTCTGTTTAGAATAGGTGAGACAGTCGAGAAAGTTTTTGCTGGCTGTTATTCCACTTATCCTCCACAGAATAGTTAGCGACATTTCCTGTGGTCCTGTTTCCTTTATGAATAGCCCATTTCTGGATATTTGAAGGGTCGCCGAGTCCTAATTTTGTAGCCGTTTCCTTCCAAATGGCTCCTCTAACCGGAACAAGAGAGGGTTACAATTTTGATAATGAGAGGGTGGGGAGATAGACAGAGATCGTACAATGAAAGACGAATATCATTAATGAAACCTTTCCGTAATGACGAAGAAGGAATTTTTGAAGTCAACTGTTTTCCGTACTGTACACCGATTTGAAGAAACTGGGTTAATAAAAAATCGTCCGAAAATCTGGAAAACCAGCTTCCGTGACATCAGAAGAAAGTCAATTAAAGTAGCGCAAGCATTCGATGAAAATCCCTATTTGTCAAGTAGAAAAGCAACCTAAGTATTTGAAATGAATCGAACATCAATTAGACGGAATTTAAAAATTATTCAAATTTTATCCGTACAAAATGCATATTCATCAACAGCTAAGCGAGGATGATTTCGATTGCAGAATAGAGTTCTGTAAAATATGATGCAAAGAGTCGATGGCAACTCCAATTTCCTTTTTAATATCGTATTTTCGGATGAAGCAAGTTTCGTACAGATCGGGAAAAGTCAATCATCAAAACTGTAGATACTGGAGTAATAACCAGGGCAGGACTTTATAACAATCGAATAGTAGTGCCATTTATTATTGATGGGAATTTGAATAGCAATAAATACTTGCAAATTCTGGTAGAACATATTGTCCCGACCATACAAGAGATCGCTGGTAATAATATTAATTGTGTATGGTTTCAACAGGATAGAGCGCCTGCCCATAATGGGGTAATTGTTAGATATTATTTGAATATTACGTCCCCAAATCGCTGGATTGGTAGTGTTACTTCGTAAAAAGAAGTAAATATATAGAATAATATAAAGTAAATAAATGAGAGAAATAGCAAGTAGATGAGTGAAAGAAATATGTGTAGAATAATAAGAAGTTAAGAAATGAGAGAAATAATTACGGAATAATAAAAAGCCGATAATGAATTAAAATAATAAACACGACTCTTTTTACGACGTACCAAAATTCCTATGTGCACCTTTAAAGAAGTGTGAAATGTACAGTCCTCG
>JACCID010000389.1:0-83020 GCA_018906775.1 Sycophila sp. Sp_5
TAAAGGAATGGACAGCTCGAAATTTTTCATTACTTTTGTAATGGGTAATGGACAGCATGAAATTTCCCATTACTTTTGTAATGCGTTATGGTCCGCTCGAAATTTCACATTACATTTGTAATGCATAATGGTCAGCTCGAAATTTCCCATTACTCTTGTAATGGGTATAGGTCAGCTCGAAATTTCCAATGACTTTTGTAATGTGTAATGGTTAGCACGAAATTTCCCATTACTTTTGTAATGCATAATGGTCAGTTCGAAATTTCCCATTACTTTTGTAATAGGTAATGGTCAGCTCGAAATTTCCCATTACTTTTGTAATGCCTAATGGTCCGCTCGAAATTTCCCATTACTTTTGTAGTGGGTAATGGTCAGCTCGAAATTTCCCATTACTTTTGTAATGTATAATGGTCAGTTCGAAATTTCCCATTACTTTTGTAATAGGTAATGGTCAGCATGAAATTTCCCATTACTTTTGTAATGCCTAATGGTCCGCTCGAAATTTCCCATTACTTTTGTAATCTGTAATGGTCAGCTCGAAGTTTCCCATTACTTTTGTAGTGGGTAGTGGTCAGCTCGAAATTTCCCATTACTTTTGTAATGTATAATGGTCAGTTCGAAATTTCCCATTACTTTTGTAATATAGGTCAGCTGGAAATTCCCCATACTTTGTAATGGGTAAGGTCAGCTCGAAATTCCATTACTTTGTAATGCCTAATGGTCCGCTCGAAATTTCCATTACTTTGTAGTGTAATGGTCAGCTTCCCAATTAATTTTGAATGTAATGGTCAGTTCGAAATTTCCCATTACTTTTGTAGGTAATGGTCTCGCCGATTCCAATTCTTTTGTAATGGTGATGGACAGCTCGAAATTTCCCATTACTTTTGTAATGTGTAATGGTAGCTCGAAATTTCCCATTACTTTTGTAAGTAATGGTCAGCAATCGAAAAATTTCCCATTACTTGGTTAATTTTGGTAATGGTATGCTCGAATTTCCCATACTTTTGTATATGGTCGATGATTTCCATACAAATAATGCCTCGAATACTTTTGTAATGTAGTACATGGACAGCTCGAAAATTTTTCATTACTTTTGTAATAGGTAATGGTACAGCATGAAATTTCCCATTACTTTTGTAATGCGTTATGGTCCGCTCGAAATTTCACATTACATTTGTAATGCATAATGGTCAGCTCGAAATTTCCCATTACTCTTGTAATGGGTATAGGTCAGCTCGAAATTTCCAATGACTTTTGTAATGTGTAATGGTTAGCACGAAATTTCCCATTACTTTTGTAATGCATAATGGTCAGTTCGAAATTTCCCATTACTTTTGTAATAGGTAATGGTCAGCTCGAAATTTCTTATTACTTTTGTAATGCCTAATGGTCCGCTCGAAATTTCCCATTACTTTTGTAGTGGGTAATGGTCAGCTCGAAATTTCCCATTACTTTTGTAATGTATAATGGTCAGTTCGAAATTTCCCATTACTTTTGTAATAGGTAATGGTCAGCATGAAATTTCCCATTACTTTTTAATGCGTTAATGGTCCGCTGAAATTTCACATTACATTTGTAATAATGGTCCGCTCGAAATTTCCCATTACTTTTGTAATTTTTCGAAATTTCCCATTACTTTTGTACTGGGTAATGGTCAGAAATTTCCCATTCTTTTGTAATGCCTAATGGTCCGCTCGAAATTTCCCATTACTTTTGTAGTGTAATGGTCAGCTCGCCTAAGCATTACTTTTGAGGTAATTTCCTCGAAATTTTACTTTTGTAATTAATCTCGCATTACTTTTGTAGTGGGTAATGGTCGCTCGAAATTTCCCATTACATTAGTAATGTAATGGTCAGCTGAAATTTCCCATTACTTTTGTAATGCCTAATGGTCCGCTCGAAATTTCCCATTACTTTTGTAATAGGTCCGCTCGAAATTTCCCATTACTTTTGTAGGAAATTTCCCATTACTGGTCAGTCGGGTAATGCTAATGGTCTGAAATTTCCCATTACTTTTGTAATTTTCCCATTACTAATGGTCAGCACGAAATTTCCCATTACCTTGGTAATGCGTAATGGTCTGCTCGAATTTTCCCATTACTTTTGTAATAGGTAATGATTACCTCGAAATTGCGCAATACTTTTGTAATGCGTAATGGACAGCTCGAAATTTTTCATTACTTTTGTAATGGGTAATGGACAGCATGAAATTTCCCATTACTTTTGTAATGCGTTATGGTCCGCTCGAAATTTCACATTACATTTGTAATGCATAATGGTCAGCTCGAAATTTCCCATTACTTTTGTAATGCCTAATGGTCCGCTCGAAATTTCCCATTACTTTTGTAATAGGTAATGGTCAGCTCGAAATTTCCCATTACTTTTGTACTGGGTAATGGTCAGCATGAAATTTCCCATTACTTTTGTAATGCCTAATGGTCCGCTCGAAATTTCCCATTACTTTTGTAATCTGTAATGGTCAGCTCGAAGTTTCCCATTACTTTTGTAGTGGGTAGTGGTCAGCTCGAAATTTCCCATTACTTTTGTAATGCCTAATGGTCCGCTCGAAATTTCCCATTACTTTTGTAGTGGGTAATGGTCAGCTCGAAATTTCCCATTACTTTTGTAATGTATAATGGTCAGTTCGAAATTTCCCATTACTTTTGTAATAGGTAATGGTCAGCACGAAATTTCCCATTACTTTTGTAATGCGTGATGGACCGCTCGAAATTTCCCATTACTTTTGTAATCTGTAATGGTCAGCTCGAAATTTCCCATTACTTTTGTAGTGGGTAATGGTCAGCACGAAATTTCCCATTACCTTGGTAATGCGTAATGGTCTGCTCGAATTTTCCCATTACTTTTGTAATGTATAACGGTCAGTTCGAAATTTCCCATTACTTTTGTAATAGGTAATGATTACCTCGAAATTGCCCAATACTTTTGTAATGCGTAATGGACAGCTCGAAATTTTTCATTACTTTTGTAATGGGTAATGGACAGCATGAAATTTCCCATTACTTTTGTAATGCGTTATGGTCCGCTCGAAATTTCACATTACATTTGTAATGCATAATGGTCAGCTCGAAATTTCCCATTACTCTTGTAATGGGTATAGGTCAGCTCGAAATTTCCAATGACTTTTGTAATGTGTAATGGTTAGCACGAAATTTCCCATTACTTTTGTAATGCATAATGGTCAGTTCGAAATTTCCCATTACTTTTGTAATAGGTAATGGTCAGCTCGAAATTTCCCATTACTTTTGTAATGCCTAATGGTCCGCTCGAAATTTCCCATTACTTTTGTAGTGGGTAATGGTCAGCTCGAAATTTCCCATTACTTTTGTAATGTATAATGGTCAGTTCGAAATTTCCCATTACTTTTGTAATAGGTAATGGTCAGCATGAAATTTCCCATTACTTTTGTAATGCCTAATGGTCCGCTCGAAATTTCCCATTACTTTTGTAATCTGTAATGGTCAGCTCGAAGTTTCCCATTACTTTTGTAGTGGGTAGTGGTCAGCTCGAAATTTCCCATTACTTTTGTAATGTATAATGGTCAGTTCGAAATTTCCCATTACTTTTGTAATAGGTAATGGTCAGCACGAAATTTCCCATTACTTTTGTAATGCGTGATGGACCGCTCGAAATTTCCCATTACTTTTGTAATCTGTAATGGTCAGCTCGAAATTTCCCATTACTTTTGTAGTGGGTAATGGTCAGCACGAAATTTCCCATTACCTTGGTAATGCGTAATGGTCTGCTCGAATTTTCCCATTACTTTTGTAATGTATAACGGTCAGTTCGAAATTTCCCATTACTTTTGTAATAGGTAATGATTACCTCGAAATTTCCCATTACTTTTGTAATGCGTAATGGTTCGCTCGAAATTTCCCATTACTTTTGTAGTGGGTAATGGTCAGCATGAAATTTCCCATTACTTTTGTAATGCGTTATGGTCCGCTCGAAATTTCCCATTACATTTGTAATGCATAATGGTCAGCTCGAAATTTCCCATTACTTTTGTAATAGGTAATGGTCAGCTCGAAATTTCCCATTACTTTTGTACTGGGTAATGGTCAGCTCGAAATTTCCCATTACATTTGTAATAGGTAATGGTCAGCTCGAATTTTCCCATTACTTTTATAATCTGTAATGGTCAGCTCGAAATTTCCCATTACTTTTGTAATGTATAATGGTCGGCACGAAATTGTCCATTACGTATGTAATGGGTAATGGTCGTCTCGAAATTTCCCATTACCTTTGTAATGGTTAAATGCCGAAAAAAAAATTAATATTACATTTGTAATTCATTAATAGTCAGCTCGAAATTTCCCAGTACTTTGGTAATGTATAATGGTCGGCAAGAAATTTCCCATTACTTTTGTAATGTGTAATGGTTATCTCGAAATTTCCCATTACTCTTGTAATGGGTAATGGTCTGCTCAAAATTTCCAATTACTTTTGTAATGTGTAATGGTTAGCACGAAATTTCCCATTACTTTTGTAATGCATAATGGTAGTTCAAAATTTCCCATTACTGTTTTAATAGGTAATGGCCAAAATACAATTAATATTACATTTGTAATGCATTAATGGTCAGCTCGAAATTTCCCATTACTTTTGTAATGTATAATGGTCAGTTCAAAATTTCCCATTACTTTTATAATCTGTAATGGTCAGCTCGAAATTTCCCATTACTTTTGTACTGGGTAATGGTCAGCTCGAAATTTCCCATTACTTTTGTAATGTGTATTGGTTGGCTCGAAATTTCCCATTACTTTTGTTATGGATAATGGCCGAAAAACAATAAATATTACATTTGTAATTCATTAATTTTTAGCTTGAAATTTCCGATTATTATTAAGTAAATATATAGATAAGTAAATTGATAAATAAATGAATAAATGAATGAATGAATGAATGAATGAATGAATGAATGGATGAATGAATGAATAAATAAATAAATAAATAAGTAAATAAATAAATAGATAAATAAATAAATAAATAAATAAATCTCTGATTTTAGAGATTTTACAGCTTAAAAAATTTGAATGAACATTTGCACCTTTTGAAATTTTGCAACTTTTGAAATGCTGCAATTTTTGATTATTTATTTATTTATTTATTTATTTAATAATCGGAAATTTCAAGCTAACCATTAATGCATTATAGATGTAATATTAATTTTTTTCGACCATTAACATTGCAAAAGTAATGGGAAATTTCCAGCTGTCGATTACACATTACAAAAGTAATGGGAAATTTCGAGCTGACCATTAATGCATTACAAATATAATATTAATTTTAGTCAAAAATATTAACAAAGTAATGATTAATGCCGATCCCTGGTTGCAACTGGGGATTTTAACGGGCGTACTGAGCCCGTTCGCGAATAGTGCCCCTGAACGTACTGAGTTCAGGAGCAATCGGGAAACCTCTTTCTACCCCATAGAAGACCCGATTGTTTCATGCCGCCCGAACAGGCTATGGCGGTTTAGGAGGTTGGTCTTAGTTGTTATTTTGTAATAATTTTCTCAATTGCCGAAGTGATATCGTGCCGTTAAGTGAAAAGTTTGTATTTGCCTATACTGATTTTATTTTTCTCGGTCTGCTGCTATTCCAATTAGTTTTTTTTTGTTCTCTCTCCTATTATAATAATAATGCCGAATTTTTTTGATGAGTTTGGTTTTGAAGTTCGGCTACGGGGACGGTTTAATCAAACGGAGGCAAACGTCGAAGAATTACTGGAGATGATGTTCGAACAACAGGAAATGTTGGGTCATTTTGTCAAAGAATTTGAAATTTTAAGAACCGAAAATAACGTATTAAAAATGCAAGTATTTAATGTGGCGAGAAGCACAACGGCAAGGTTGACAAAATTAGAAGATAGGGTTAAGGCAGTCGAAAAAATAATCGACGAAATAACGATTAGTTTAGGTAATTTAAGTTTAAATTAGGTAGTGGTAATGGGTAGAATTAAGCGAACTAGTTTTATTTGTTAATAGTAGGATGATTTGGAAAATACGTGCGGAATACTTGCTAGTATAGTTAGATTTTGAAAGGCCAAATGCGTGGCAGATTTTTTTTCTTCTCGTCTCCGTTTTTCTATTTTTTTTCTTTCTTTCTATTTTTTTTTGTTTTAAAATATTCCGTAATAGATATCCGCACGTTGCGGATTTATTTTGTCGCTCAATATCGTTTTTAAATTAAAATCAAAATGTTGGGGAATATAGGCGTAGCATGGTTCTACCGCCTAAAGCGCGAAGAATTAGTAGAGACCTTAACAAGATTTAACATCGAAAAATCTGGAAAGGTCGACGAACTGCGTAAATGCTTGATCGCGTTCGTACAGAAAAATCCGCAATGTTTCGCCGACAGACCAGAGGACGCTACAGATTATAATGAGCAGATAGATAAAACAGCGGATGAAGAAAATCCAGAGTGTGTGCAGTTATAGTCAAAGAGTCACGGACATCGACGCCAGTTGCAGGCGGATCAAGCATGCAAAACCTGACCTATGCATTCGACGGACACCAGCAGCAAGAAAGGCAGCAGCCGGTTTACATCATGCAACCGGAAAACAATTCAACGGCAAAGGTACTGGATCAAATGCGCAAATGGAATTGCCATTTTGATGGGAGAGACGTTTACTCTTTCCTCGAGAGAGTAGATGAACTCAGACGCGCGTACAAATTCACGGAACATCAGATTATTAAAGGATTTCCGGAATTGTTGCGAGGAGAAGCACTCCTGTGGTTTAGAAATATTTCATAAGAAATTACGTCATGGCCGGAATTACAGCAGGCTATACGTGATTTCTACCTACGGCCAGAGGAGACGAGGAATTTGTACGCGCAAATAAGAGAAAGAAAGCAAGTGGCAAATGAAACAATGCGCGCGTATGTAACAGCATTATCTACAATGTTGCGGAAGATTGGAGCTGAAGAGCAGCTCGCCAATCTTTACTATAATATGAAACCGGAATTACGGATGTACGTTAGTCGAGATAGCGTAAGCTCTTCGGTAGATTTTGTAAAGAAAGTGAGCGAATAGAACAAACGCTCAAACTCGTGAAGATAGAAGATAAAAAACCGCGTAATGAATCGTCGAATAAAGTTAATACAGTAAACGATGCGCCGTATGATAGAGCGAAGTCATGCTGGAAACGTAAACAGCAAGGTCATTCGAGACAAAATTGTAGGAATAAATGGCGCAAATTTTGTTCTTTCTACGGGAAAGACAATATTTTTACGAGGGACTGTGCATGTCATGCGGCACAGCCGGCGGGAAACGGAGCGTAGGCCAAGACGAACGTAGCGACAGAGCCTCGGCCAAATTAGACGATTCGCGTTTATTTGTGAATGTAAATATCGGGAAAGTTAAATGCAATGCGCTGATCGATACCGGCGCAAATTTTTCATGCATTAATCAAATGACGGTTGATAAAATTAAAAAAACCAATGGTAGAAAAAAAAAATTGCAAAAATAGCGGCTGTAGCTAATGGACATTTGATAAAGATTAATTATTGTTGGATAGGAAGAATAAAAGTTTTTAATAAAGCTACTTTGGCCAAATTGTTTATGATGCCGGATTTGATTCAGGATATATTATTGGGCATGGATTTAATAAATAAATTAGAACCTGTTTTTTCTTTAAATAAAAAACAGTTATTACCGACATTTACAATTCAGGAAATATGTAACATAGACGATAATATAGGGATAAAGGCACTCACAGAAGATCAAAAGAAGAGGTTAGATGCATGGATTAAACAAGAAAAGGAAGAAATGCAGCATATGACAGGATGCACACCGGTAATCCAGCATAACATCAAGTTGATCGACGAAATACCTATAAAACAGAAATACCGACCGAGGAACACAGTAATACAGAAGACAATCCACGAAGAATTAAAAGAAATGCTGGTAGCCGGAATAATCAGAAGATCGACAAGTCTTTGGAGTTCGCCAATAGTACTGGTGAAAAAGAAAGACGGGAAAATGCGTTTTTTTTGTTGTTATAAAATTAGTTTTATAGGGAGAATTCGAACTCCCGGCTTTCTCGAGCTCGAGCGCGTGCTGAAATCGATCGCGAAAATTGTCTGCGCCGGATAGCTCCCCGTCGCAGTCCACGGGAAGATCGGACGTAGGCTAGGAAAGAAAACTTAAATCGCAAGATAAATATATTCAGAATTAATTCCGCGTCAACGCGCGATGTAATCAAAGTCGCGGTCGCGCAGGTCGAGGTTGCTCGCGATCGCGCGCGTCGTTCGGGCCGATGCCCTCACACGCAGCACACACTCGCACGCAGATGCGCACGCTGCACCGCCCGCTAAATAGAGGAGATATCCTAGACACATCTGTCCAGGATAACGCGCACTCTTACCTCAACTTGTCGGCCGACCTCGCACTCTCGCACTCTCTCGTTCTCTCGAAGGCTGCACCGTGACCCTGCTGTTTCGCCGTAAACCGTATCTCTCGGCCGCTCTCTGCTACTGCTACTCATCTCGTAGCTTCTGCTGCTGCTGCTCTTTGTCGACGGCTTTTACACCTTCCGCACAAACTCCAGAGCAAAAACTTTTCCAGAGAGGCGCACTCGCGGCAAAAAACACGTGTTGCCCGCGCGAGACCTACCCGGAACATGGTGGCTGCCGCGCTAGCCCGCGCAGAGCGCCACTCATTCCCTCTCTCTCCATCACGCGTGCCGTGCTCCTACCTACTCGTTTCTCCCGCGCACTCGTATGAGCTTGCGCTGCGCCAGCAGCTGACGAGCCGTGACCCCCCCCCCCCCCCAGACGTCGCTAGACTCCGATTTGCGTTCGTCTGATAATGTGAGAAGGGATGAGGTAGGGGTTAGGCTATCTAATTACTGCGCGAGATGTCTCATTTTCTATTTCTATTTATTTTTCTCTGCATAACCCGGGGGCAGGTGCTCTTGAAAGTATGGGCACTCGCTCTGGGTACGTACTCCCAAGTACCCACAAATCATGCACCAATGCATCTTGCCCCCGGTCTTCTTTTTGGGGACTTCTTCATATCCCCACCGCCCCGTCACTGGGTTGAATGTGGGCGGTGGGATATTGGCGTACTTCCCGGTGGCACCTGCCGCACGGAGAGCTTTTCTCTCTTGTGGCCGGGCGGAGGACCTGTCCCGGGTGGCATCTGCCACCGGGTCGGGAGCGTGTGGGCGGCGCCGCTGAGGCTCCGGCCGATTGAGCTCAGCGACGGGTTCGGTGCTTGGCTTCTTTAGGCCTTCTCTTGCCTCTGCCTCCCGCCGCTATGCCTTCTCAAGCTCTCGCCGGAGCCTGTAGGCCTCGCTGCGGGCCTTCTCCGCCCTCTTTCTGGCCTCTTCGGCCTTGGCCTTGGCCTCTTCTTCGGACTTGGTCCTGGCCTCCTCCGTCTTTTTCCTGGCCACCCGGTCGGCTCTGGATTTCTCCATAGCCGCCAAGTCCTCCCTCCGGTTGGCCACCCTCGAAGGCCAGAGCTCAGCTTTTATGTGCGCATCCTGTCCTCATTTGAAGAGAGCGTCTAGCGCCACGTAGGCACTTTTCTCCCTCGCGTCGGAGGCTTTCTTCGCCTCCCTAATGTCGGCCACAACTTTAGCAACGTGCTCCTCTAATTTCAAGCCGTGCCAGACCGAGAAATCTACGACAGCTGCCGTAGACTTCTCGGCCTGGCATAGGCAGTTGCCTCATCCACCTCTATCTCTTCTATAGAGACCTTGGTTTTGGCGAGCACTTTTTCTTGGTGCTCGCTCATCAAGGTATCTCTTTGGAGGTGGATTGCCTCCGTGAGGTTGGCCAGGACCTCCCCAGCCGGCGGGACCTCCTCCTGGGCATATGCCCAATTGATGGCCTCTGCCATCAGCTCTTCCGCCTTTTCGAGGTCCACCTCGATTGTCCATTTGGCGTCCATCTGAAACAGTAAATTCTGGGGCGTCTCTCATGATCTAGATTTTGCATGAGCACGCGTCCGTCTCGGCGTTGCTTTGCCGTGCCCGCTAGTGACCTTTTCTAGTTTCCTAGGTCTACCAGGACGCCTTTTCGCTGGTGCCGGCTTGGTTGGCTTAGCGCTTGGTGATTTTCCTCGGTTTACTATGACTGTCGATTTCCTTACGTACTGTCGAGCCGTGACAGTACGTAAAACTTAGTTTTTTTTAAGGAGGAGGGTAATATAACAGAGGTACTGCTCGACAAGCGCGAGCAATAGCTTTATTACGAATATTAAGTCGGTACGCAACGCGCGTATATTTAATATATACTTGCGTTAGCGCGACCGCAACGGCCGGAGAGCAAGTTCGCTCCCGAGCGTCCCCACTCCGCGACGCCTTCCCACCCGGGGGACGACGTTCCCATGGCGACCAGTCTCTCCCACCGGGCGCGCCTCGAGTCGAGCGGCTCGGAGCGAGCGGGAACTGACTGTCGTAATCAGTCCACTCGGCGCACTGAGCCGAGCTCTAACCCTGACAGGAGAGATCGCCACGAGAAATCAGCGTGAGCGATTTGACTGGCAGCGATCTATTTGAATTGTACTAGCGTAATGTTAATTCGTATTTTTCGTTACTGTGTTTTAGAGTTACCGAAGCGGAGGGTAGGGCAAAGCCCTATTAGTTGTAAAAAAGAGCGTGCTCAAGGTAATTTATAGTAACTAAGCAAAGTCTACTTTTGTATTTATTTTATATTTTTTTTATATGAATAAAACTTAAGAATAGTTTAAGTGAAATCAAAACAAGGTTTATTTATTTCTGTTTAGTGAAAATTTGTATTTATTATTTGAGCACCGCGTAAAGGAGTTTCGAGCGTATTTAGCTCGTGTCGTTGTAGTGTTGCACGCATATTGAGCGTTGCAACTTGGCGTTTTAACGGGCGTACTGAGCCCGTTCGCGAATAGTGCCCCTGAACGTACTGAGTTCAGGAGCAATCGGAACACCTCCTTCTACCCCATAGAAGACCCGATTGTTACACATCTGTGAGACGAAGATATTCTACGTGTCGGTCCATGCGGAACTAAATGCATGGAGAGTTCACTGGCAATGGGCTTGATGGTATGTGCATCGTCCGAAGTCATTAACAGACCAGCATTCTGGCCCCCCATTATTACTTTATGGCTAAACTGCAACACCAAAAACGCAAGACGGGAAAAAGATTTGAGTCACGTTGCATTTGTATTTTTGGAGGTATGTAGATGACCCGTACGAAAATGGGGGAGCGTCCCCCTTCTGCACGGAACATAAAAGATATTCTGGAATTCCAGGTTTACCTGGTCCATTTTTATTTTTTTTTTACTGTAAGACCGTTCCGAACAAAAGGAGAACGCCTCCCCCATTTACATTGCGATCAAGCCGTACAATTGAATTACCAGGGACTCGAATGAGACCGCCCTCAACCATCGTACCCAGCAAGAGATCCGCGATTGCAAAAACTTGGAAGGACGGATGATCCGCAAGGAGAAGACGGAGCTTTTTAACGTGCGCTTTAATAGAATTCACATTCAAGAACGCCCCCGCGTAGAAAAAATTCTATAGGTAAATAATGGAAAAATTTTTTATTGAAAATCCGTGGATTGAGTAATGGCAAATAATGGATAAAATGCAGGTAATGCCCCAAAGCCATTGAT
The DNA here is from genome assembly GCA_018906775.1 of Sycophila sp. Sp_5. Lineage (NCBI taxonomy): Eukaryota > Metazoa > Arthropoda > Insecta > Hymenoptera > Eurytomidae > Sycophila > Sycophila sp. Sp_5. Next base: position 11,620 of record JACCID010000389.1, read on the forward strand.
TTGCCAGAATGTTTTTCGGAAAAAAGTGTGGCAAAATGATTGCTCTTTTTTCTTCGCATTTGTTAATTATAGGAAATTTGTGGGATATTTTTTTAAAATAATTTTTTCATAATTGTAATTTAGGTTTTTCCCATAAAATATTTTCCTAAATTTTTCCCAGATAAATAATTCCCATAATTTTTACTGTTAAATTTTATAACATTATTGTTGTAAAAATGAATTTGCAGCAAAACTATGGTTTATTTCTTGGAAACCAATAGCTAAATTCTTTGTAAATTAATGGGATTTTTATTTAATGAAAAAAAGTATAGAAAAATTCTTGTTTTTTTTTTGTCATTTTTATTTCTTTTCCTTTTAATAACAAAGAACTTAATTATAATGTACATTGCGCATAATCTTTAACTTATATTACAGGCTTTTATTTACAAATATTACTACGTTTTTTTATCTCACTCTACTCTACCGAATTTATTGGTTCACAAATGTAATAATCATTTCTGTCTTTAATATGAATGAAAAAACACACAAATAACAATTGTTTAACTTCTATGACATTAATATTGTCAGTATTTGTACATTTGTATAAAAAAGATTCTCCGATTCTCTGAGATCTAGTTTTTAATAAGTTATCAACAGTTTTAATTTTTTTTATTACAGCATAATAGTTACCACGGCAAATGCAATATTTACGGCAGTCACATTCCGTAATTTTTAAGTAATATTTAACTAAACCATAATTAAAAGCGTTGTTATCATGATACTTTACACATTTAGAAGAAGTTACTTTTTGTGTCGTATATTCTTCAGATGAATAAAAATTTTTATTTATTTGAAATCTAAAAATTTAAAAATATTTTTACCATTAGTAATATTTAGGAACTGTAATTCATTATTTACTTCTGTGACTCGCTTTAATGTTCCAATGATATACATATTTTCATCGATTTTAGAGGATTTACGTTGTTTTTTTACAGAACTTAGCTGTTTACAAAATGAGTATGTAGGACTATCCTTCCTTAAACTGTTATTTAGCTCCAGCATTTGCATAAGCATAAATAAAGAATTACAAATTTGCAATTGTGCAGAATTACTGTTGTGAACTAAATTTTTTAACTTGCCATTCATATCTTCATATGGAAAGCAAGATAATGTCCATAATGGACCAAAATCTTCAGCAATTTTATCTAAATGCAATAACTGGTGCAGGTTTCATGATAAATGTTCTTTTCCATACAGATTTTCGAATTGCGAAAGATATTTATCTATAAGTTTTTTTGCTTCTTAAATTGTTTTTAACGAAATCGACGACTTAGATAATAAAAATATAGCTAAGACTATTAATTTATGATGGTTATAATGATTTATTGGAAGTACATCTTCTAAAACTGGTAACGAAATATTAAAAAACCAATTTTTTAACTCCGACGCTTTCCAATAACTTAAGTGATGTTCTATAGATCTGGGCCTTCTTCGGATATAAGATGGTGGAGTTATTTTTAAAATTTGAGAATCTATGAGTTTAATTGCATTAGAAATAGAAAATTCTTCGCCTGAGTTTTTTTTATCGAACCACAAATTTAACAATTGGTTACTTAACCCACTAAAAATACAATGCATCGTATCTATTGCTGTAGTACGAATCGGTTTAAATACGAATAAAGAAATTGTTGACGATCCTTTTACACCACAAACTGCTTTTCTAGAGTTATCAGCACTTAGCTTGTAATAAAGTTTCTTGGTCAGTTCGTAATTGTAATTTTTTTTTGTATGAGTAAATCCAACGATTATTATGTCTTTCTCCTCTATGTTTACATTTTTGACACCCAAATTTTCGATTAGACTGTGTCATATTTAAGAAGAGAGACTTTGCTGGAGCGTCGCATGTGCCTGACATTACAATGCCTCTTATTTTTTTGTCTCTTAGATCTATTCCCTCATAGAGTTTCAAAAATTCTTCGCGCATCGATAGTAAAAATAAATTTGGTATGGGTTTTTTTTCACCAAACCAAAGCCCACTCATAATCAAATTTTCTGGCTTGAATCTTTCATTTGGAGAAAGATTTAATATTGTTAAATAAAACGGCCATATATTAAATTTTGATGATCTGTAAATTGCGACGCCGTCGGTATACCAAGTTAAAGCAATATTATCTTTATTTGATAAAATTATTTATATTTTCTTTTTGTCTATTAACGATATAACTTAACTTTTCTTGAAAATCTTGACGTTCATACATTTTTTTAGTTGATCTGTAATGGAAATGTTTATAAAATAATCATTCTTTGCTGGCAGTCGTTGACATATTCAGCATCCAATTTTTTCATTGTCTAATAATATTAAGCAATATGAACAATACAATTCACGAATTATATGCGTCTGCTGGTATGAAGAATATTTTTTAAATTTATGAATAGATTTAATGCACAAATTAGGCTGTTTACAGTGTTCTTCTATTGCTTCTAAAAAATCAGCTAAGCATGCACCTGTTAGTTTATGCCTCAGGAGTAACGCGATTATTATCATGATACTTTCGTGTACCGTTATCTGCGCTCCATTGTATATTAACCTATTATTTTATTTTATTATTTATTTTATTGTACACAACTGGTTAATAAATAAATAAATAAATTTATATCGTCATCAATATCTTTGTCATCTTCTATGGATAAGTTGCTTGAAGAAGAGTCCTCATAATGAACACTTGCATTTGATGAATTTAAATCTACAAAAAAATTTAAAAAATGAAACTTATCAGCACAAGAATTTTCAGCAGCGTGCATAAAAGAGAAAGATAACATAAGAGAGAGTTACAATAAGAATTTACAATAAGTAATGAGGACACTGAGTTTGTAAATGTAACCTATCATATGAATTTCTAAACTGCAAATGTCTTTTTTTTTCCTTATTTTCTCTGTTATGCTATTTTAGTAATTAATTACAAACCAAAAAATGTACCTGTATCTTGACTGTAAATGGAAGCGTTTACAACAGTTAAATTATTCACTGAATAAAGACTCTCATTACTTTCGCTGTTATGCTCATTAATGCGCTGCTCATTACTTCCAATAATATTTTCAGGCACTTCGTTACTGCTCGAGCTTTTTCGCAATGTTTCCTTTGATGCACTACTCAATGTCCTTTTCGATGCCCTACTTGATGTATCGCTCCATTCCTCAGGTGTTGCCGACGATGCAGATAATCTATCATCATTGTCATTTGATGAATCGTTCGAATCGGACGCACCCTTTCGTCGTAAGATTCGATTCTGTGTCCACCGAGATAATTAAAAAAAAACTGACCACTTCCTTTTTGGCATAATTTAGCAGAATAATTTTTGAATGTATTAAATTCAATAGCGTTATTGTAGCTGCACGTTAATGTATTTTCTATATATTTCTTAAATACCTAAGTTCGTATTGTCACGGCTCGTCAGCTGCTCGCGCAGCACAAGCTCGAGTGAGTGCAAGCGAGAAACGAGTAGGTAGGTAAGCGGCGCGCGAGAGAGAGAGAGAAGGAAGGAGTGGCGCTCCGCGCGGGCTAGCGCGGCAGCCGCCATGTTGCGGGTAGTGCGGGACGAAGCAACACGTGTTTTGTGGGGCTCGTCAGCGCGCTTTTTCCTGGGAGGTCAGGAGGTGCTTTTCGAGCAGCGGCGAAGAAGAGACCGGAGGACGGTGACGACAGCGCAGCGGAGATTCGACGACAGGAGCTCCAGCAGCAGGAGGCAGCCGCGAGAGACAACCGCAGGGACGAAGCAGCAGTCGAGTGAGAGAGAGCGAGCGATTGTGTGCGAGGTCGGCCGGCGAAGAAGGTAAGAGGAGTGCGCGTGTCCTGGACAGACGTGTCCAGGAAATCTCCTCGAGTTTGCGGGCGGCGCAGCGTGCGCTAGAGTGTGCGTGCGTGTGTGGTGAGCAAGGGCATCGGCCAGAACGACGCGCGCGACCGCGAGCGGACTCGACCTGCGCGACCGCGGCTTTGTTTACATCGCGCATACGTGTTGTTACGTTCTTTCGCTTAGTAGAAATAAATTCATTTTATCTAATACGCGACTTAGAATATTTTTCCTGTACCTACGTCCGTTTTCCCCGCGAACTGCGACCGGGAGCTAGCCGGCGCAGGTGATTTTCGTTATCCGTTTCAGCACGCGTTCGAGCTCAGCGGAGCTCCAGAAAGCCGGGAGTTCGAATTCTCCCGGCGTTTGTAGCGGCCGGCATCGCACGTGTGCAGCACACTGCTGCACACAGCCGCACCGAGGGACGTCGGTGAGGACCAGGGGCGGCCCCGTTACAATTGGCGCCCTTACGTGCGTGTAGGGGAGAATAGGCAGGAGTTTTTTTTTTCTGTTCACGATTAGATTGATCGATAGCTGCGGAACTGTTGCGAGCGCGGGTCAAGACGGAGAAAAAAAAAAGAAAAACAAATATTCTCCGTGTTTACTTGGTGGCTTAGGCGAGTGAGGAACTCGAGCATCAAGTATTGCGTATCCGTGTATGTGTGTTGTATGTTGGTATGCAAGTATGACCAAGCACGAGTAGTGCTTTGGAATTCTTTGAATTTAAAATTTAAAAAAAAAATATTCCGGACAATAAAAGTACCCTGAGTGGGGAAAATTTCTACCTGTATTGTAGCATAGGTTTTTTTTTGTGTGACAGGTCGAGCGCCGAAAATTTATTTATTGCTTATATTTTTTTTGTGTAGTTAACAAAACTTTCTTTTTACGGTAAAAAGAAAATTTTGCATTACGAGGTGGCAATAGCGTAGGCACTTGTCCCTACTCAGGAAGCGCGGGAAATTTAAATTTTTAAAAAATTTAAAAACTCGAGATTTAGGTCACCGAATTTGTTCGTCTACGCAAATTCGGGACGGCGTTCAATAGAAGTTTAAAAGCTTTTTCGCGGGGGGATTGAGGTTAGCCGCCGCCAAATTTTTTTTTTGTTGTACGCGAATTTAGGAATTTTTCTTCAATCGGGATCTTGACACAGAAATTTCTGTCTGGAAAGTTTTAGGTTTTAAGAAGCGAGCAATCCGCTAATTGCAGTTGCAATTAGCGAAGCGTGGTGGTATCAGCGTTGAGTACCACAAACACAAAGAATTCCAAAGAAATTAAGGGCTGTGCGCGTCTTAATTTTTCAAGGCGTTGACATTAAAATTTTTTTATATAACTGGTTGATTGGCCAATATGAAGAGGCTGATTTTGTGCCAATCTCAGAAGAAGGTGTTGATTCACTGGAGTACCGTATTACTCAAAGAGAACAGTGGATCAACAGAACGCTCGCACCAGACGAGGACGAGCCTACAGAAGGCAACCTGGAGCAGCAAGCCCTACTAGCTCTAGTAACAGACGAGAGAGTAAGCGAGGCATTTGCCAGGTTGAAGGGATCCTCCGACAACAATTCCAGGAACATAGAACACGGACCTGAGTCGGACGACAGGCTGCAAGCGGATCAATTAGAGGGTCAGGAATCGAGAAAAGATGGCTGGGTGGAGTTAGTTGCCGTATCCGGGGAAAAGTTTAAAATCCCTGGAGAGTTCTCAGGCATGCTAGCTCACCTGATCAAGAAGGTGGAAGACTTGTCAAATCTAGTTACGACAAGGACAGATCCAGCCTCAAGTACAAGGATAGAAGAGGACGATCGAAGAAGGCGCGTGGGGTTCCAAGATACCTTCAAGTGCCATTACGATGACCAACCGCAAGACACAACGATCCAACGGGAAAGCTCCCCAACAAGAGGTTTCGGTCCAACCTCCAATCAGAGGGAGGTGGACACAGAACGGCCTAGGCAGATGCCTAGGCCAAACATGAACGAAACTGGGGCAAGCTGCCCGAATTGCTCCAGCTGGCAAAACAGTAGGCAGAGCCATTCTCCTCATGATATAGGAAATATCGGGAGGAAATGGCAAGTCCGGTTTTCTGGGGAAAGGAGCCAGTCAATAGAAGTATTCCTTACCAGAGTAGAAGATTACCGGGCGACAGTCAATTTGTCAGACGAACAGATGCTCCCATCTCTGACGGAGCTGCTGACAGGCACAGCAGCCACTTGGTACCAGAATGAGAAAAACAAGTGGCATTGCTGGAACGATTTTGTCTCAGCAGCGAAGCGTTGGTACGGTACCAACCAGCGCTTTCATCAGCGATTGATTGCGGAGGCAAATGCCAGAACACAAGGTGAAGATGAGGCAGTGAGGGAATACATACCCTGTAAACAGATACCGATTCCCTCGATTTCGGCACAGATAGACTTACCGCATCGAAACCTGTTGCCGAAATTACAAAGGCAAGTAAAACGATCGGACTGCTCAACTATAGAAGTACTTCTCGATCTGGCAGTGGAGGCAGAAATGACAGAAGAAGGGGAGCGGACGTATAGACCTCCCCCAGCCCCTGAGTCAACCCTGCTACCAGAAATGGCATATAAGAAAAAGCCATCTTCGACTCCAGAACCGACAAACAACGAACCAAAGGTAGCAGCTGTCTCGACCAAACGAACAGGTCGGGAAGCAGACATGCTATCCAAAATTGAACAAATGCTTCAGGAAATCCTGAAGCAGAACAACAGCAAAGATTCTGCGCCAAAGAACGGCGATAAAAAAGGAAAAAACCAGCCTGGGAAAGGGAAAGCAGAGAATTCTAATAAAAAGAAAGACAAAGATTCTCAATATTCCCCGAAGGAACGCAAGAGACTAGACCTGTCAAAACGTCTAGAATGCAATGGATGCGGCCAACCAGGTTGGATAATGAAGTTCTGTCCCAATTGTTCGGGAAACGAGAACAAGGGCGGATAGAGGGAGTCCTCTCCGCCCGCATGTCCCAAACGACTCCACCAACCGCTGATACGACGAGCCTAGGTGCTCTCGATCAGTGTGAGCCGAAGTCTAGCCCTTTCCTAGAATCCTCGGCAGCTGCCGGAGATTATCAGGAAGAGAGGACCTACGGGTCAGCAGTTAGTATCTCTCATCCTCACGTTGAGGGAGGGAGAATTCCTTCTGATGAGGAACGGTCAAAAATACCGGAAATAGAACCGAGGATGGCCAAAACCTTCCAGGAAGAGTTCGACGATGGATCCTGGGAGGACATCTCTGAAGGAGAAGTTGGTGGAATTGACTACCAAGCCGAGGACGAGACAAGATGGTGGCTTCCGATAGAGATAGAAAACTATCGGATGAGGGCACTGTATGACCCTGGAGCCTTATGCACGGTCATGGGACCGATTGTCCGAGGGCTCCGAATTGTCACCAGCCTCGGCCGGAGTCTATCCAAAGCCAAAGCGGGACAGGTGCGGCTAGCAGACGGAAGGCGCTGCCCCTTGATTGGACATGTCCTGCTACCACTGTCGGTGGCAGGCATAACAAAGGACATCCGGGTAGCGATATTGCCCGGATTAGACGAAGACTGCTACGTAGGTGTAAACTTTGTTCGGGAGTTCCATGCAGTCTTGGACCCGGACTTAGATAGGTTGTTTTTCAAAGAAGACAACACCTATGTAGCGCTAGAAGTCGCAGCAGTTGCTGGCGGCATCTCAGCCCTAGCTTCAGTTGGGTTAGAGGATGTGTCGGAAGGAAAAAAAAGACAAGTCTATGAGATGGTAGACAACATCCTCAACGAGACACCAGGGCGGCTAGGGATGACAAGCCTGATAGAGCATGACATTGATGTCAAATCGGCGAAACCGGTAAAACAGAAATACTATCCGGTTTCGCCGAAAATTGAAGAAGAGATGCACAGGTAAGTCAAAGAGATGCTAGCGCAAGAAGTCATAGAGCCGTCTAATAGTCCTTGGTCTAGTCCGATAGTTATGGTCAAGAAAGAGAACGGCAAGAGAAGGATGTGCATCGACTTCCGCAGAGTAAACGCACTTGCGGATAAGGATGCATATCCACAGCCATACATGGACCATATACTACGGAAAATCAAGCGGGCAAAGTTCATCACGACATTGGACCTCAGCTCAGCGTACCATCAAATACCGCTGACTGAGAGAGCAAAACCGATAACGGTTTTCACGGTACCCGGCTTGGGATTGTTCCAAATTGTGGAAAAGGATGCCGTTTGGTTTGTCCAATGCTGGCGCGACCTTTCAAAGGTTTATAGATAGCCTAATCGGCAACGATTTAGAGCCGTTTGCTTTCGCCTACTTGGATGACATCATCATCGCCTCAGAATCGTTTGAAGACCATCTCCGACACATAAAGATTGTGTTAAACCGGCTAAAGGAAGCCGGAGTGACAGATAACAAAGAGAAAAGTGTTTTCTGTCGGTTGAAGGTGAGATACTTGGGAGTCCTGGTCAATCGGGATGGCGTCCGCCCTGACCCAGCCAAGATTGAGCCTATCAAAGAATATCCGGCTCCCAAGAACATTAAGCAACTGAGGAGGTTTATGGGAATGGCGTCATGGTACCGAAAGTTCATAAAAAACTTTGCAGAAACAGCGGAATCAATGACGCGTCTCCTAAAGAAAGACACCAAGTACAATTGGGGCAAAGAGCAAGAGGCATCCTTTGAAAGGATAAAGTGCCTGCTAATGTCGGCGCCGGTTCTGCAAAGACCGCACAAGATCGGACAATACATCGTCCACACAGATGCAAGCGATACTGGCATAGGGGCCGTCCTACTCCAAGAAATCGATGGAGTAGAAAGAGTGCTAGAATTTGCCAGTAGGACGCTTATACCGGCGGAGCGGAATTATACAGTGACGGAACGGGAATGCCTGGCAGTCGTGTGGGCAATAAAGAAATTCCGTCCGTATATAGAAGGGTACCCGCTCAAGGTAGTAACGGACCACAATTCTTTGAAATGGCTATAAAACTATGAAGATTCCGACCTATAGATTAGCGAGATGGGCGCTGGAACTTCAGGGCCACGACCTTACGATTGAACACAGAAAAGGTACGCTAAACGTGGTCCCAGATGCCCTATCTCGGATGTTCGAGGAAGAGGAATCTTCAATAGGGTCGGTGCCATGGTCCCGCACTACCACAGATGAGTCGTACCAAGACCAGCTGGCCTTAGTGGCCAAAGAACCAAGAGAACACCCCAAGTGGAAGGTTCTCCAAGGGAACTTGCATTTTTACAAACCCAAGGAGGAACTGGAGGGGGTGTTCGATGACGAAGATGCCTGGAAACTTGTTGTTCCAGAAGAGAACCGAGAAGCGGTACTGTGCGAATGCCATGACGTACCAGAGGCAGGTTACCTAGGTCGAGAAAAGACTTTTGACCGCGTAGATCGATTTTACTACTGGCCGAGATATTACGAACAAGTAAGGGACTATGTTCGCAAGTGTGGCATTTGCCAACAGTGCAAAGTGGAGCAAAGATTGCCAGCAGGACTGATGGGAATACGGCAGATCCAAAGACCTTGGCAGGTGGTGGCCAGTGATATCACAGGTCCACAACCAAGAACGGCCAAGGGCTTTGAATACATTCTGATATTTCAAGACCTATTCACCAGATGGATAGAGGTGATTCCGATCCGAAAGGCAAATGCCAAGACAATCGTAAAGGAATTTAACGAGAGAATTGTACTACGATTTGGCGTGCCTGAGGTGTTCTTGTCCGACAATGGAACAGAATTCAAGAACAAAATGGTGGACGAATACCTCAAGGATCGGAATATATACCATACGAACACTCCCGTATATCACCCTCAGGCTAACCCGGTGGAGAGGACGAATAGAACTATAAAGACGATGATAGCGTCATACATCGACAAGAAACACAATCGATAGGACGAAAACATCGCGGAAGTGACCTTCGCCATGAATACGTCCAAGCAAAGCTCCACAAAAGTTAGTCCGGCAATGCTCCTCTATGGCAGGCAACCGATACCGCCTAAGACCCTTAAGCGTGAACAGGAGGCAGCTGCCACACAGAAATCCAGCCAACAAGCCATGGAGGATTGGCAGGACAAGATGGCAGACTTAAGGGATCTACAAGAATGGGCCGGAAAGAACTCTAAATCGGCCCAGGAACGACAAGCAGGCTACTACAACAAACAGCACCGTCCGGCTGAGTTCCAAGTAGGGGAACTGGTTTGGAAAAGAAACCGAGTGCTGTCTTCGGCGATGCAAGGTGTGGCTGCCAAACTAGCGCCGAAGTATAGCGGGCCATACCTTATAACGGCGATTAGAGGAGCAAACACCTATGACCTAGTGGATGGAGAGGGAATGGTAGATCCAGTGGTCCACGCGAAGGACATGAAGTACTACCATTCCCATGAAGAACCTGAGGCATCAGGTGAAGATGAAGACGACCCTTTTCAACCTCCGAGGGATGCGTCGGCGGATAGCAATCCGACGGTTCGGGGCGCCGAACCGGTTGCAAATGCGACTCTAAGCGATGAAAAAACAAAACAGGCGTTTGCGAACAGCAATCCGACAGTTCAGGACGCTGAACTGGTTGCAAAAGCGGCGACTCCAGATGTGGGAGTGAAGAACGGTACAGCAGTACCGAAGAAGAAACGTGGCAGACCAAGGAAAACGGCAGTAACAGTAATCCAAGGGAAACCACCAAGGACAAAGCCAACCGAGTCGGCACCATCGAAAAGGCGTCCTGGTAAACCTAGGAAACTAGAAAAGGCCACTAGCGGACACAAAGTCTTAGAAATATGTCATCAATTCGCAATTTACCCGGATATACCGTGATTTTAAAATCCTCGCAAATTCTAACATTGCCGTTCAATTTTAAAACGCGCACTATGGGTGTTGTCCAATCGCTTACCTCAACTTCTTCTAAGAGCCCTAGATTGTGTAACCATTCTATTCCTTTTTCAATTTATTTTTTTCGAATGGAACGTGTCTCACTGGAAACGCTAAAGGCTACCGGTTTTCTATTTTGTTTAATATACAACATTACTTTTCATTTGTTGTAAATAAGTACGACCCTATGACAACTTCCATATCAACTAATTTATCGTTATTTCTTACTTTGATCACAAGAATACTTAATTATTAGAAAGATACTTATTACTTATCGAGTTAAAAGTGTGGAAATCAATGAAATCGCTTCTTGCTTTGCCGTGCTCAAAATCGTGCTACGCCTCGTTGTCTTTTTCTTGAAGGAATTTATTGACCATCTCCTTTTTAAAGTAGGCTCGTTCAAGATATTCCTGAATGTTACAAATATTGCATACTTACTTGCATCATATCGCGCTTTCTCGTGCTGATGCTTCTTTGAGCGCTGAGTCGAATGTTACAGTCGTTTGATTAAATAGTTCAACTTGCGACGCTTTACTTCGTATGTCACAAATGAACTGGTCGCGTAATGCTGTGTCCAATTTATCTCGGAAATTATAATGTAATAACAACTATCTCTTCCTCCTTCTGTTCTTGTTGAGCTCGATTATACACTCCCCATCACATGCTTTTGCGCACCCCATGCAAAAATTGGAAGAGCTAAAAAGTTTTATTGCTCAGCAGCAAAATATCGTAGCTGAAAAAATCCAACGGCATTCGAAAGAACAGATAAAAACCTTCGAAAAAAGCTCCTACGGAATTAAAAAAGTGTTAAATTGAGTTTTTTATAAGTATTAATGAGAGTTGAAAAAACACAAAAAAATCTTGCCATTTTTGACCCGCTGCTAATTTAGTTCCCATAATGGTAGCTTAAAAAATCCAACGGAGTCGGAAAGATAATGACTTCAACTTTAAAATGCCCGGTTCAACTTTTTTTTATGCTGTTTTAGAATAAAGTTATACCAATATTTATAAAAAAACACGATTTTTTTTAATGCGAATAATTAAAAAAATAAAAGAGATAAAAAAAACTTCAGAAAGAAAACTTTGTTTTTACTCATTGAACATATTACTGCAGCTATTATGCGATTAAAAAAAAAATTTTTTCATTTTTTAGCATGACAAAAAATTTAAATGTTTAGTTTATCTAAATATTTGTAAGTCATTTATTATTCATTATTATTATGAAAAATTTAATTATTTTATTATAATAGTTGTGACGTGCATTTCCGCGGAGATGAGGTTCCCCCAGGCAACGAGGACGCCGATCGACGCCACGCCATCGCGCTACTTATTCATGTTATTTTCACACTAACACGACGCACGTTTCCGGAGGTTTCGCGGATGCCCCATCGCGACGACGCCACGGCGAACGCACCCGGAGTACCGACGAGAGGAGGAGGGATGGCGCGACGTACAGCAGCTGCCCTGGCTGTCACCGGCCACACGAAGACGACGTCCACACGAGGCGGCGAGCCAGCTGACAGCCGGCGCCCTAACCCTACCTGACGCACGAGGCACACTTGAAGCGCTGGGAAGCAGCGCTGACAACACGCACACTCACTCGCACACTCAAACAACCAGTGATCAACCACGAGAGGGCACGACGACCTGAACATCGGCTGCGACGATAACAGCTTGGCGGCAAAGTAAGATGCGGCGAGCACGTGTTGCCCGCCTAGCGCGGCACGTGTTGAAGCGGGACGGCGCGAGAGGCGCGCGTGCGCTACGAACGAAGGCGCCGCCCGAGCTCGTTGAGCTCGACTATAGGCAGGACCGTACGGAGGCCGCGCAATTAATGCAAGCGGCGGCGCAGCGCACGTTCGCCATGTTCGCGAGTCCTAACGTACACACGGTGCCTCCGCCATAATGAAAGTACTCGCGGACCGTCCGGGAATAGAGGGCGCGTGCGTCGCTCCTAGATCGTCCTGCAGGGCGATTCTAGGCGCTATAATGAAGTACTAGCCCGACACCTCACGTTCTCTTTCGTTAATTAGGCCGATTGAAGAGAGACACTAATTACGAAGTGCGAGTGCAAGTGAGAGGACTAGAGACGCCAACCCTGCGTTCGAGATCGCCATCTTTCGAAGTTCACTCGTTGCCTGGATCGCTACCACAGCACACCCCCACCTCGAAGCTCCGTATTTGGTCGTCTTTGTAGAAGTCTGTCGAGAAGTAAAGTAGAGTCGTCGCGTTGTCGAGAAGTCAAGCCGGTCGAGGAGTAAAGTCGTTAGTCGGTCGAGCGTAGGAGAGGACGTCTGTGGAGGAGGCGATAGAAGGACGCCGGTGAGTGGAGCAGAGCATTCGGCTGACGGACGATCGTCGCCGCTGCGCAGGTGAGGTGTCGACGGAGTGCTGTAGCTCGGGTAATTCAGCCGTCAGGAGACTGGTTTGTCGCGAGAGTGCCGCCGTCTGGAACGCGAGTCGTCGTGAAGTAGAGTCGCCGCGTGTAGTAAATCTTTGGCGAGTAAACGCGTATGTAATTTGCGATTGTGTGGCGTACGGGACGCGTTAATTAGCGAAGTGCCAGCGAGGCCTTATATTTATAAGAGAATTTGTATTGTCGTCGTGAGAGCCATTGGAAGAGGCGAATAAATAGAGTAAAATTAACGACGTTGTTTTATTTACGAGAGAGTGTTTTTTTTGTGTGTGTGAACAGTCCAATTGTCGCGGATAGCCGAACCCCGTCGGCTATCGAGTCTAGGTCTCTAGCTCTCCCAGCAGCTAGCCAGCGCAGAAGGAAGGAAGCAGCCCGGGGCGGAGTTTCAAACACCTCGCGCCCGTTCAACAGGAAAAGTCCCGGGTACTTGTGGTGCAATCTTTGTCGGCGTTGTTCGGGGAAGTCTCGCGACTCTCGCGGACAAAACGCAACGTCACATAGTTATGATGAAACAAAGGTCTTCTATCAGAGTTTAATAGATTAAATAAAGTTAACAAAATATTAATCACAATATTAACAAGTAAGGAATAATACAAGGTGTTTAAAAATCATCTGGCACGACCAGTATATCCGTGTTCAGAATAACATTCTAAGCACTTTTTTACTTTTGGCATTTTTCAGAATTTGGGATAATTATGGAGTTACTGTTGATTAACATCTACGATAATTATCCAATCAGCGTTCGAAGTGCAGTGAAAAAAGTGCTTAGAATGTTATTCTGAACACGAATATACTGGTCGAGCCAGTTCATTTTTGAACACCTTATATTATTCCTTACTTGTTAAGATTGTGATTAACGTTTTGTTAACTTTATTTAATCTATTAAACTCTGATAGAAGACCTTCTTTGTTTCATCATAACTATCATAAAAATTAATTAAATTTTTCATAATAATAATGAATAATAAATGGTTTATAAATATTTAGATAAAGTAAACACTTAAATTTTTTGTCATGCTAAAAAATGAAATAATTTTTTTTTTAAATCGCATAATAGCTGCAGTAATACGTTCAATGAGTAAAAACAAAGTTTTTTCTTTCTGAAGTTTTTATCTCTTTTATTTTTTTAATTATTCGCATTTAAAAAAAAAACGTGTTTTTTTATAAAAATTGGTGTAACTTTATTCTAAAATACCATAAAAAAAAGTTGGACCCATCATTTTAAAGATGAAGGAATTATTTTTCCGACTCCGTTGGATTTTTTAAGCTACCATTATGGGAACTAAATTAGCAGCGGGTCAAATATGGCAAGATTTTTTTGTGTTTTTTCAACTCTTTTTAATACTTATAAAAAATTCAATTTAACACTTTTTTAATTCCCTAGGAGCATTTTTCGAAGGTTTTTATCTGCTCTTTCGAATGCCGTTGGATTTTTTCAGCTACGTTTTTTTGCTACTGAGCAATAAAACTTTTAGCTCTTCCAATTTTTGGAGCGTTTTAGTAATGAAACTTATACAATTTTTTTTTACTTTTGGGAGATGATATTCTATTAGAATTCATCGTTATGTAAAGAGAAAATTGAATTTCTAACCACATTCAGCTTACCCCAGGACCAACGACAAGGACGTAGTGGTAATATGGCCCCATTTTTTCGCATTTTTTTAATATTTTTGTATTTTTTCTTTTTTTTTTTATTATTATTTTTTGTTTTAAAGGTATTTTTATAAATGATAAAAGTTTAAAAAGATGAAGCTAAATCAAAATTAAATATGCGGGGAGGAAAATTCGGTTACTGCTTTATGTAATCTTGAGGCATAGGAAACCTTCATAAACGTTGCTAACTTTATAGCGGTTCCAATATTTTAAAAATTCGCGATGAACAAATTCGCCACTTTGCTCGGACCAAAAGCCTAACCCGTAATCATTATCTATATACTTTAAACTATCCTTTACATGAGCAAGAATTACATGAATTTTTAAAGTTTCTGAAAGATTATCTATGCTTGCTAATGCCTTACTTAGTTCCGATATATAAGGCTCAACTGAAGTTTTAATTTTCCCAGAAGTAAAGCAGCAATCTACAATTTTATTCATTGCTTTATAAGCAGCAATGTAAGGTATAATTTTAAAAATACCCACTTTTTTATAAATTTCTTCGTCATTAAGTTTATCAGCTTCTTTAAGTAATTTTCTACAAGCATTCCCTTCGAAAGCGTCTCCGTGATAATGTTTGGAAACAAGTTTTAATTTTTTGAGGCCATAACAATGCTTTTTTATTGCCTAAAAGAGGAACTAAACCATTCCAAAACAAATGATTTACCAAACCTGGCAAAACGTGCAATTCCGGGATGACGTACTTCTCTAAAACACACACGTTATTGCCTTCATCGAAGAGAGGAAGATTAATAGTACTGCGAGATTCTTTGCTAAATTTTTTCTTACTGCCAGTAAGTAGGAATTTTTCATAGTCAGCCCTCAAATCCCCGTAGGTTTTTAATTGCAGTTGATTTCCAGTTTCCGAACTATCAATTGAACTGGCACTTATACTTGAAAAATTTATAAAACGTTTTTTTTTATATTATGTAATTTAATAAAACAATAAGGGCATGGGTACGTGGCTGATGCAGTTTGCTGTCTATTCACAAGTAGCAGACGTTTGAAATCTGAAACAAATTTAAATGGGATATTATTAATTTTTGTTAAATCAAATAGTAGCTTAACGTTTTCGTACGTTTCGTTTATTTGAGGAACTGTGCACAAAAGTATTAATCGGTTTACACTGGTAAGCTTACCTCTTTTACTAACACTTCCACCCTCAGAATAGAGTTTTCTTTTATGATGCAATTTGTATGATTCATCGAGAATAACTTGATTATTTTTGTAATCTTGAGTATCATGGAAACATATATTTTCTGAAGTAGGAGAATAATCTTCTGGAAGAATTATTAAACTTATCTTAAACGAGCCTTGGCCTCCATCTGCTAAAACTTTAACTATAATGTTCCCTTTTATTTTCCGATGCTCAATAATTGCTTGAAGAATTTCTTCTGCATCTGCATAAACAATAGGTCGAGGAAGTTTTCCTTTCTCTTTATTCGAGCTGTTTTCACAATCAAAATAATGTACTTCATGTTTATATATCGTACTCAAAATTTTTGAATTTTCTGATGTATGTTTTGCAAAATGTGATGGAATGGACTTTTTTCCTACATTGCACCTTATAAAATTTGTTATTTTTCTCATTTGGTTGCCTGAAACTCCTAAATTGACTCTAAAGCTATCTAAACTTTCTTCATTAAATGAAACATTTTTTTCAATACTCGGATTTAAACAATTTTTGTCTTTCGACCCCCAGTAGATAAATCTAAACTAATATTTGTATGTTTCTTAGCTTCCGGGGAAGCAGATTTAACTTTTTTTTTTAATATACTAGAGACAATTTGATCTTTATTTTTTTTCAGAAAGTTTATCTATAATGTTTAACAAATTTTCATTTCCATTTTTACAAACATGATGTATACCCTTTCCAACCTCTTGAAAACATTTATTACACACATTAATTGAAGTTTTACTTGTTGTACTCTTTACTGGTAAGTCGGAAAGTTCGTTTGTGGCCGAAGATATTTTAGTAATGATAATATTTGTTAAATCTCTTTTGTGCCCTTTAACCTTCTCAACTTTTATGTGACCTTTGTATCTAGCAGTCGAACATATGTAACAATCACACGCATTTTTATTATTACGAGTATCTTTTCATGTAGTTAAATCTGTGTAGCTCGGAATTTTCTGTAATATTCTTTGAAATTTACCCTTTGTAGCATCGAGTAGAGAGATATGACAAGTTGTACAAATACTTAAGGGGTACTTTTCATTAGTCAAATCAAAGTTCTTAGATATGAACTGTTTGATCAATTTTTCAGTGTTTTTATTCAGTAAAAACTTTTGTGGTTTTGATTTTCCAAATATGATTTTTTTCCACATGGAGCACACACTTTTTTTCTATTATCTTCATGAGAACATTTATTTCCATGGATCATTTTAAAATAAATTACAATAATGCCGTAATATTTATACGATTTTTTAGAAATATTACAAAAGAAATAATTTTAAGTTTTCTAGTAAGGATATACTTATATGTTTGAGTATCCAACTTTTTATGTAGAAACAAAATACGAGTAGCCACCTAGTGGCAAAAGATTGTAACAGAATGTATCATGTTATTTTTAAAAAAGGTTGGATAAAGGTTAAACTATTTCAAGTCGAAAATTCGTCTTATTCGTATAAAATAACTTTTTGTATTTGTTTATCAAATCTTGCTAACAAAATAAAGTTTTTTAAACTTACTTAAAGATAAGTTAGAAAATTTTTTGAATTATAATCATTATGCTTTATCGAAAATAGATAATTTTTATAACTTTCATTTCAAACATCTCTGAGAAAAAAGTTGAAGAGCATGTTCTACTGTCTTTTGATCGCTAAAAAAACAAAAATGATCATAAACAGTGAAAGGGATCAGCTAGGATTTTAAACTCAACGGATTTTGAATCTGCTTTTGATTCTGAATAAGCCCGTGGAAGCCGATTTTTTCTTCATTTTCATCAAACTTTTTCCAGCTTCAAGCACACCGTGAGCAGGAACAGTAAAAAGCGATGAGCAGGAATAAAAAGCGATGAGCAGGAAAAAAGCTGGAACGAGCGGGTTTTTGATGTCATCGGTACGGCATTTGGTCGAGAAGAGAGCGAGAGGTGAGGTTAGTCCAGACGCTAATGCTGCGGCAAGCGCGCGCTGGCAGGGCACAGCGCCCGGGAGGTGCTGCCACCTGGCAGCCCTCGTGATGAGTCGAGAGGAGCGCGCGCGTTTACAAAGTATAAATCGCGAACATTCCGCCCGTACCACCAAAGTCCTTGGTGATTAAATTTCTGAGCGATGATAACTTTGATGAGCGCAGCCGGGGGGCTTGAAGCCAGTCTTGATGAGACGACGAGGAAAAGTTGGGTCGTAAGTCCACCTGTGATGAGTCAGAACTGCTGAGTAGGACTACCTGGATTGTAAGGCCAGACAGCTACTGAGTTGAAACTGATGTGCACAAAGGATTGTAAAGCCAGCTTGCAATGTGTCAGACCTGATGAAGACTGTCTGGGTTGTAAAGCCAGACAGCTGCTGAGTTGAAGCTGATGTGCAAATTGGGTTGTAAAGCCAGCTTGCGATGAGTTAGAATGAATCCTTGCTGGTGAGAGGAACTGGCAAAGGCACCAACTTACTAATTGGTCGAGTGATAGTCGTGGTGGCAGTCTTGAGTGTCAGCACCCGCGTGAACCCATCTTTCCGAGGGATGATTAGCATGACGCGCACGAGAGGCCAGCTTGATGGAGGAAACCTTTCGTCCATGAGCAGCGCCAGAGTTCCAACTTAAATTGCATGTGATGGGTGGTGCCACTTGGAGATTGCCTGTTGCCTTTGTAGATAATAAGCAGACCACTGTTTCCAAAAGGTCTGAAATCTTTGTTGAATGAGCTGCCATCGTGAGAGCCGCAAAGAGTTGCAATCTATGATTGATGGTTCAGGAACACTGTTTAGACCTGCTCCAATGCGAAAGTGTCCTGGGGTGAGCGCTGAGATATTGTCAGGATCGTCGCTGAGTGGTTCAAGTGGGCGTGAGTTGAGAACTGTCTCCACCTGCGTAAGAAGAGTTGTAAGTTCTTCATACGTGAGCAAATTATCGCCGATGGCGCGGCGCAAGTGAAATTTAATGGATTTTACGAGCGCTTCCCATTTTCCACCCATGTGAGAAGCGGCGGGAGGAATGAACTTCCACGTCGTTCCTTGAGCTGACAGAGTGGATGAGACGTCCTGATGTTCTTGAGATGCTTGATTGAAAAGTTGTTCAAGTTGTTCGGTGAGTTGACGGCAAGATAAATCACTGCTGCCATTGCGTCTTAAGAAGCATCAGCGAATCCATGCAGTTCAATGGTGGAGAAGCTCCAAGTGCCAAACCACGGAGGAATTGAAATACTGGCCAGTAATGTGAGTTCTCCTCTGATGCTGAGCCATTTTGAGCAAACTTTGGTAGGAAGTGGATTGTCCCAGCCAAGCTTGAGCAGCCGAAGCTCCTGAAGCAGAATCTTGGAGTATATGATCACTGGAGCTACTAGACCCAGCGGATCAAAGATCTGAGTGACTTCTGAGAGAATAGCTCTCTTGGTGAGCTGTCCTGATTGAGCCTTGAACCTAAAAGTGAAGGTGAAGCAGTCTTTTTGAGGGAGCCACTTCATTCCGAGAAGAGAGGTTGCGCTGTTGTCTAAGGTGAACGCTGAGCCTTCAAACGAGGTAGTAGATAGCAACACTGAATGATTGCTTTGCCATTTGGAGAGCGGAAAACTGCCCGCGTGGTAAAGCTGAGTCACCTGATGAGCAATCTCCTTGAGTTGTTGAATGGTATCGGCTCCTCCAAATATTTCATCGACATATCTTCCTTTCTGCAAGGACGGGACGACGAGAGGATACTTATGTCCTTCATCGTCGATCAGTTGAAGGAGTACTCTGGTAGCGAGGAATGGAGCTGCCTTGGTGCCATATGTGACAGTGGTGAGCTGGAAGGCCACTTCCTGATGAGTGTCATTGAACCAAAGGATCCTCTGCAGATCCAAGTCATCAGGATGAACCTTTACTTGGCGGTACATCTTGACGATATCCGTAGAAAAAGGTGGCGGAAGTGACGTATCCACTTGAGTACATCCACGATGTTGAGCAGGAGATTTGCACCAGTGTGCATGAGATTGTTCAGAGACTTGCCAGATGAAGTTGTGCTTGAGCCGTTGAATAAAACATGAAGTTTGGTGGAGGTGCTGTCTGGTTTGAGGACACTATGATGCGGCAAATAATACGGTAAGAAATTGATTGTGTGGCCTGAAGCTGAATCTACCTGTTTCATGTGTCCCATCTCGAGGTATTCCTCCATGAACTTTGTGTAGAGCTGTCCAAATTGAGCTTTTTGAGTAATTCTTTCGTTCATTCTGGCCAGGCACTTAAATGCGGTGGCACGTAAGCTGCCGAGCTTCATTGGTGAATCCTTGAGAGGGTTCCGTACAATGTAGCTTCCTGTTGCATCTCTGGAGTGCGTTGGGTGGAAGTGAGCTTAACATTCTTCCTCCTCGGGACTCAGAAGGAATTCAGCAACTCGAGGAAGCTCTTTTAACACCAAGAATTTTTGAGCATGGAGGGCATGACACCACTCGTGGAAGCCATTCCTCTGGCCTTATATACAACCGCTATAAGTACGTTCCCATGAGCGCCTTTGGCACAACCGGCCAACGTCCCATTCGGATACCTCAACCCGCCTACTTTCAATAATTTTCAAAAAATTTTGAAAAATCCGAAAAGTTGTTGAAAATTTCTGAAAAAATTCCAGCGTGTTCTGTGATAAATTCAAAGATCTTTTTATTTTATAACTTCTTCTCTTAAAGTCCATCGTTTCTGAGTAAATGCCTGAAGATTTTGATATTTTTTCTATCTTTAGTTTCTATCTTTGTTTGTTGCCACATGAAATTTGATAATTGTCAATGACCCAACTTCAAGTTTAGGACCATTTGACGTGGTTTTCTTAGTTACAACAGGAATCCCTATGAGATTTCAATACGAAAACTTACGATAAAAAAAAAAAGAAGTTCGAAAATTTGCGTTATTTTTTAAAAAATTCTAAACAGATTGTCGCAGGTGCTTTTTTTTAATAAATCTCATATTCTGAAAGATCAGTCAATTTTACGTCAAAACCACTTTTCTTTTTTAAATTTTTGACAGCTATTTTTATCAAAAAGTAGAGCCGTTGAAAACCGTGATAAAAAATGTCATTTTGGGACTTAATGGGTTAAGTACTCTTAATAAAGTATATGCCAATATAAGAAGCGTAGATAATTTAAAAGCTGACATAAGGCGGGATGATGACTTTTTACACGGTTTGAAAATTCGGTTACAAACGCAGGTCGAGGCGAATGACCACGATACTTATTGCACGCAGTCGAAATTGCTCGGGAATCCTACCACGAGAACGCTTTGCGAAACCCGAGACAAGCCACTCAGCAGGCGTCATGTTTTTTCACAACCAATCAATCGTACTCTGATGGCTCCGATATTGAGGCCCGCATATATAGGGCAACAACACAGGAAGAACCTAAGTGCCAATATTGCAGACAAGTAGGCCATCTCCCTGTCCAATTTAATGATGCAAGATATGTTAACCAAATATTGCATACTGATTTCTATGAAGCAAGCTACCGCTAAGGAAGTAACGCGAGCAATAACTAACAAAATGATCTGCAACTTTGATTCACCGAAGGCAATATTAATAGATCAAGGCACAAACTTCTTTACCAATCTATGGATGAGTTCGCCAAAATATTTAACATCACAAAATATTGCTCAACTGCCTAACACCTACAATCAAACGGAGGGATTGAGCGCATGCACCAAACCCTTACGAAATATGTAAAACAGTACTGCGACACAACTAAAAATGAATGAGAGATATGGGTAGCCTTGGCGCAGCACTCATATAACACGGCAATACATGATAGCTCACAATACAACGTGTATCTGAAACTTTTGACGATATTATACCGTTGAAATCGGCGCCAAGAGCTGTACATGGGAAAAATAATAAAAAAAAATAATGTTCATCCTAAAAATAGTTATTAAATAATAAAGAATATTTGCAAGCAACCGTGCTAGTGTTCGATGGATTGCTGGCCCGCCCAGCAAATTTAACCATTTTAAAATTATGATTTGAGGCCGCCCGACTTAAAACCATGTTGCTTTGGTGGAAAATGACTTTCCAACAAGCCGTGTACATTTACAGGCGTCTTTGCGTATGTTCGATGGATGCTGCGCCGCCCAGCAGATTAAACATCGGATGGCGTCAAATCATAATTTTGAAAAAATGTTGAATTTGTTGGGCGAACCAGCAATCTCTGAACATTAGCGAGGCCGCCGTAAATGTGCATGGTTTACTGGAAATACATTTTCCACCAAAGCAACATGGTTTTGAGTCGGGCGGTTTCAAATCATAATATTAAAAAATGTTCAATTTGCTGGGCGGGCCAGCAATCCATCGAAGACTAGCAAGGCCGCCCGTAAATGTGCATTTCTTGCGCACGCAGAAACGTAGACCGAACGCGATCCCGGGTAAATGAACATATTTTCCGCGGCTTTCGGACGCATATCAGGGCGCCTAGAAAAACAAATTAATAATGTCGAGAGGGAGAGAAGGAGGGAGAGAGGGAGAAAAGGAGAGAGGGAGAGAGAGAGTAAGAGAGAGAGAGAGAGAGAGAGAGTAAGACGAGAGAGAGAGAGAGGGAGGGAGGTAGGGCGAGTGGGAGGGAAAGAAAGAGGGAGTGAGGGAGGGAGAAAAAGAGAAAGGGAGGTAAGGTGGGAGAGATGGAAAATGAGTGGGAGGGAGAGAGAGAGAGAGAGAGAGAGAGAGAGAGAGAGAGAGGAGAGAGAGGAGAGAGAGAGAGAGAGAGAGAGAGAAAGAGCCTTTTAATCGTATGAGTTGGCCAAAGGATTTGAATATCCATATTTTTCCTTTGTTCGGATACACTTTACAATATCACAGCCGGTTCAATTCACTTTACAAATAAATAAATAAATAAATATATAAATACTTATATAATTTATCACAGATTTAAGAGTATCACAGTCAATTTTAAATATTCACTAGACCTGCGCCCAGCAGTATAGATAGTAAGTGATAATGGAGGTTAGTGATCAATCTCCAATAGGTGTTGGTGCATCAGCCTCTTAAAAGCAGTATAAGATGACAGGTGTCGGATAGAAGCCGGAAGAGAGTTCCATAAACGAGCTCCCTTTACTTGGAATGCCTTGGCTCCAGTTTCAGTGCTCGCTCTAGGGATGTTCAGTTATTGCGGTTCATCCCTGACAGTACCTCTCGGAATGTACGTAAAAAACAAGTTACGTAAGTAGCTAGGCTCCCTCATTCTAACTCAATTCATATTAGAATATTGTTTTTTAGGCAATTCCACAAAATTAAAAATTAGGAAAATAAAAAATTTCACCATATTTTTTATGCAATTCTAAATGAATAATATTTTTAGTAATTTTTCGATTAGATGCTTCCTTTTCGAGAAAAAAATTGAAGAGTTTAAAAATGTTTAAATATTAGCGATTTTTTTCTCAGAAAACTATGCGTTTAGTTAAAAAAGTGTTTGAAGCACTTTTGATCCAAAATTTCCCGCTCTTTCGGAATCCGGGGTCAAAAATGGGGGTTCCTATTTAAAAAAAACACTTTGAACTTCAAATGACCTTGAAAATAAGTCTCAAAGTCAAAACTGATTTCATAAAAAGATGGCCCCCATTTTCCCAAACAACTTTTGTCTGAACAATTTTTTTGCACAAAGCGAACCGGCGAAAATTTCTGGGTGGTTTCTTTAAAATGGGACACCCTGTATAATAATTCATATGATTAGGTTCGAGAAAGACAATCTGATTTTATTCCGACAATTCAAATATACAATAAAATTCTCAACAATGTGCTGCGACCACATCCAATCGCGTGTCCTTTCAAGCTGGTGTCACGTTCACGGCCTTGATGCGGGAGGCTGCGCTGCTAGACCCTGTTATCCGCAAGCCTTCCTTTCTCAATGGGAGGGACTCTTCCGTTGGTTCACGGGCGGACAATGCGCATGGTTTAGTAAATAGACTAAGAGGCTGGAAAGATATAGCGAATGAGCCACACGACACCTAATTTTTCACGCTGGTGAGCAGGATCAAACTTATCCCGTTCAACGTCGGACCTCTCCTTGCGCAGCAAGTCCTGGGTGCCTCATTCATCTCTCGATTCCCCCATACAATCGAATATCTTCTTAGCGAATTGTCATATGCACACAGTACAACGTTAAAAAGGGTCGAAAAATCTTTCTTGCTAAATTACAATATGAGTTTACGTTTTCAAAGTAGATACTGCTAATAGAAATTACATAATACCTACGTAAATTAAGACGATTATATACCCCTTTAATTCATACTGAATCTTCCGAGAAATTCAACTTAAACGCGTTAGGGTCGACTTGACGCAAAATTCTGAAAGGTCCCTTATACACATGAAAAAATTTATGGACCATGGCACACACAGCAGCACCAGGTCTCCTATGGATAAATGCACCTTGATGGGTAGAATAATTTAGGCAATCTTGAACAAAAGTAACGTACATTGCCCACTTGGTATATCAGTCTGAGGAGTAGGTGCACAGAATACGCCCAATCTCGCGCGTTGGACTCAAGCTCCGACTCCAAGCTACTGAGACAAATTGCGTGCCTTTATTTGACAGGATTTTTTAGGGAGTACCCACACGCACAAAATAATGTTATAATAACTTATTCAAACGCGTTCCCGTGTTTGCTCTTTTTATAGGGTACATAGTTACTTACTTACTGAGTAAATCCTGTAAGATCAATATATAAACTTAAAAAATTCACACACCCCTACCCCTATCCTACCCTCTTAATTCTCCAAACAGGCCATTTTTCGGCACTCCCGAATCTTGGTGAAACCGTGAACCTATGGATTTTCGGAATCGCTGATCACGAATCTGGGATCAATTTTGAAAAATATAGTATCATTTAGGGTTCATAAGTTCAAATAATACATTTCTAGCTATCTTGATCTATCCAGATCACCTTTTTCTTATCTCATATAAGTTTGTTATTTTACATCGTTTACATCAGTTACGTTCTGTATTCACTTATGTCTCTCTAACGATTCTGCATTTGTTGCTAATAAGACAATACAAACTTTTTTTACAACAGTTTTTCATTGAGCTGCACAAAAAATATTATGAATTTGAGTAGTGGTGAATCAGAATCAAATGAGCTATAAGTCGAAGATAAGACTGGTGCTTCTGAACCTGCTGATCCATTAGAATCAATAAATAATGAGGATGAAGATATTTCTGGTCTGTCATTTGATTCAATATATCATTCATCTATAAAAGAATTTATCGGACAATCCAGTATCTGTGACAACGTTACTATATCAGAAAATAAACTTTTAGATTATTTTGATTTTTTCTTCATTTCAACTTTTTTGAACTTGCTTATTGAACAAACTAATTTCTATCAAACGCAAAATCCTGAACAGTTTCATAAAAAAGTGGAACCGTGGAAAGATATAAATAGTGAAGAATTACGTATATATCTTGGCTTATCGATCAATAAGGGACATGCCATCAAAGATGATCTAAAAAAATATTGGCCTAATGATTCTATATTATCGACTCCAATATGTGGACATACGATGTTACGTTATTTATATTTTTCAAACAATGAAGAAATTATAAATCACCATTTGCGAAAAATTAGACCTCTAATTGTTATGGAAAGGAATATTAAAGTTCAAACAGTTTCTACCCTTGATGCAACACCACTTTGGTTTGAAATTTTTGAATTAGTAGATTGTAGAAGTGGATTTTGTTAAGACTTATTATCTACACTTGATCAGATACTGATTATGGGAAATTTGGCTTGGGAATTTCTGGAGAGATCGTAACTCATTTCTTGAAGCCTTATTTTTATAAAGGCCACCTAGTTTTTACGGATAACTGGTATTCGTCTCCTGAACTTGCTGAATTTCTTTATGATCGGGATACAGGAACATGCGGAACAGCAAGAAAAAATAGAAAAGAGATGCCTCAGTTGAAGAATAAATTGACTAGAAGTGAAATTGAAGATGATCGCACTGATACTTGGCTTGTAATAAAGTGGTTGGATAACAATATTTCTTATCCTGACTTTCGTCAGTCCGGTGATCTTAGATTTACAGGTAGGCACTTTCCTAAAATGATTGACCATCAGAGGAAAGTAGAACGAATTTGCTACTTATGTGCTATGAGCAAAATCAGACATCGTAGTAGTTACGAATGTAAAATTTGTGAATTCGTTTTATGTGTAGATCCATGTTTTGAGATTTATCATACGAATCAGCTCTGCCTTGATTTACGTAAAATTTTTAAATCAAAAATGAAACAATAATTCAACTCAATAAAGTGCAATATCTAATATTATAATTCAAAGAATAAGAAAAAAAAGACTAAAAAAACAAAATATAACAAATACAAACAAAAATGAAAGAAATGGAGCTACATAAATACTCTCTACGTGCACGTCGTTAGCTCTGTGTAATAAATAAAAAGTTTGTACGAACCCGCGTGACCAAATTGTTCATGCGATACTCTCAGCGTTTTTTTCCACGAGCTCGTGAGGTAAATATAATTTCCAACTATTTGATTTTTTGGCCCTAACATACGTGATATTATTCTCGCAGATTTCTAGATTGTTCGGAGCTTTTGACTTTAATGACTGTAGCACGTTATCTTTACTTCGACATTTTACTAAATTGCGTAAACCATTGATTATCTCACGCAAACTCCCAAGAGACCCTGCAATTGCTGCCTATTTATCGGGATCGGAAAATCGCGAATCTTTGCAAGATGCTCCGGATCGGCTTTAACACCTTCGGCGCTATGAATAAAATAAAAAAACGTACGGTTCTACAAAAAAAAATTTCGAGGCTTAACGTTAGCCTCGCCTCACCTATGCATGACAAAATCTTCTTTAACTGATTAAGGTGCTCTCGAAAATCATGTGAAGCAATCAGTAAGTCATCTACATAAACAGTAAGGAGGTGTAAAACGCGTCGTAAGGCAAACGTAAGAGCACAAATATATTCGGAACCCACTGTATTTAATTCAAACGGCAGTCGCATGAACTGGTAGATACATCCCTTATAGCAAAAAGTCTATAGCAAAATTTACGCGCTCCCTTTTTTAGCAATATTTAATAATAGCCCTTGGTAAAATATGTAGTGGAAAATATCGTAGCACCCGCATGCTACTGTATCAGTTCCTCGATGTGCGTCGGGCACTCGTTATCTGCGGGAATTCTCTTATTCAAGTAACGCGCATCCAGACACACGCGCACGTCTCCATTTTTCTTTTCGGCGACACGAATATGATTGCAGAACTCGCTACAAGAATTCTCCAAAATCCCTTGTTCGACCATCCGTTCAATTTCTGCTTCAACCAAAGACTGCTGGTGCAAAGAAACTGGGTAGGATTTTCGAAAAATCCTAGAATAGGCAAGAGAGATGAGGAGAAAAAAAAGATAAGTTTTAATAAGTGGGGTAGGAGGAACAAAAATAATTTCGAAAAGAAAGGTAAGAAAGAGGAAATGAAAAAGAGGGCTGAATTTTTGAATATAGCAGAAGCTAGGAAATACAAGAAGGGGACATGGAAAGAAATGAGGAGCAAATTAGGTTATAGGTCTAATGCAAACGTGGAAAATAGGTAATAAAATATGGAAATGAGAGCTAAATGGATTTGAATAAAAGTATATAGCACAGAAATAAAGCAGGAAAGACAGAGCTAAAGGAGTAATAATTCTTACAGTAAAAAATATAAGGAAATATTGATAATCGAATGGATGAAAGAAGACGCAAGAAAAGTTACAAAAGCAAAGACAAAAATCAAACAAAAGCTATTAGTGTTAATAATAACATTTATATATAAAGAAAGAGAATAATACTACGCTGAAAAAAATACAAGTAGAATTTAATTTTTCGAAACAGTAGGATCTACTTAACCAGGAAAAAGTAAAAATTGCTTTGCAAAACCAGTAATATTAACTTTTCTTTAAGAAAGAATAACAGTTTATTTGAAAACCAATTTCAACTTTATAGATACGTAGAACTTTTTCTTAAAATGTAGTATCAATGTTGCTAAAAAAGTAGAATCTCCTTTTCAAAAAAGCCGGAGCTCTTTTTAAAAACCGATTTATTATTTCTAAATAAAAATAGAAAGTTATTAAAATATGAAAATACTATTCGATAAAAAAAAATAATTTAAAAAATCTTACGTTATAACATATTTTCAGTAAAAATACAATCTTCTTTTTCAGGAAAGTAGAATCTTCTTTTTAACCTTTAGATGGCGGGATTGCTCGTATACGGGCCAGGGACAAGATTTTTGAAAAAGTCGTCAAATATTTGCCAAAAACGACCTATAAGAATCTGACATAAGTTTTCGAGAATTTAAAATTAATTTTAATGTAATAATTTAAATTAATTTTCGTAAAATATGTTATATATCGATTTTTGGTATAGGTTTTTAGTCGTGGTGCACGCGTTGGTTGTTTTTTCTTATTCGCTTGAACACGAGCAATTTAGATTCGGCTGAGAAAACTCTACTTACACGGAACTTTTGCTGTATGCCAGTAAAGAACACAGTGAAGCGATCTCGTCTCTTTTCTTTCGTTCGACCATCAGTACGCATAGGTTTCATTGCTCGAATAAGTTGCATCAAGCACCGCTAGGAGGCGCATGGTTTTCCGCAATATAGTTTATCTAGGATTATAGGGA
Source organism: Sycophila sp. Sp_5 (assembly GCA_018906775.1). NCBI lineage: Eukaryota > Metazoa > Arthropoda > Insecta > Hymenoptera > Eurytomidae > Sycophila > Sycophila sp. Sp_5. Next base: position 40,147 of record JACCID010000389.1, read on the forward strand.
CGTCCTTGCCTCGCCAACTATGTTTCGCTCTACTCTATCATCAAAAAAGTGCTGGTTATTCTTCAAAGGAATAGATGCATGGTGTGCAGCGATATATCTCAATATTTAGATTTGAATTTCGCAATCATGAGTCGTCAAAATGTCGAGCAGTGGTGAATTTGAGCCTGAAGAAGAAATTGATGAAGACGTAACTGGTGCTTCAAATTTATTTTCAGAAATTAATGATAGTCCATATATGAGTTCTGAAGAAATAACTTATGATAGTTACTTCTATCTGTCTATAAAAGATTTTGTCGGACAACCAAAAATTCATGAGCATATTCGTGTACACAGTAATGATCCATGTGATTATTTTGAATACTTCTTCGATGTCAATTTATCTCAAGATATTATTACACAGACTAATCTTTACAGGGAACAAGTACCTTTTAGGATATCTAAAAATATGAAGAATTGGGAACCTGTGACACAAGATGAACTTCGAAAATTTATTGGATTATCTATAAACATGGGACATATCCAAAAAGGTGATATAAAAGATTATTGGTCTACAGATTTTATTTTGTCAGCTCCAGTGTTTAGATACGTCAAGACTAGAGACAGATATATAGATTTTGCAATCCCTTCACTTTTCAAATAATGAAGAAAGTTCATCTCAAAGTTTACGCAAAATCCAACCTGTTATTGATCACGTCAAGACAAAGTTAGCTAATACAATTCACCCAGGAAAAAATGTCTGTATTGATGAAAGCTTGCTATTATGGAAAGGCCGACTCAAATTCAAGCAATACTTACCACTAAAAAGAAATCGATTTGGCATAAAAATCTTTGAGTTAGTAGATTGTGAAACTAATTTTATTCTTGGAATAATTGTTTATACTGGTTCTAATACTGATTTGGAAACGTACTCTTTAGGAATATCGGGAGATGTAGTTGCGACTATAATGAAAAACTATTTTTACAAGGAGCACGTTGTGTATATTGATAATTGGTACTCATCTCCAATACTTGCCGAATTCTTGCATGATAGAGATACTGGTATTTGTGGGACCGTAAAAAAATCGTAAAGGTTTACCAGTTTTCAAAACAAAGCTTCTCAGAGGAGAATGTTAAGAAGCGCATACCAGTTCGTGGTTAGCTATGAAATGGCAAGACAAAAAAGAAGTTTTTATGATTACAGCTACTCATGAGGTTGGGTATTCTACTACTGGTAAAGTGAATTACAAGACTAAGGAAGACATTATCAAACCTATTTGTATTTATGATTATAATCAAAATATGGGTGGAATCGATAATATTGATAGGTAATTTATCTTTCACTGAAAGTGTGCGAAAAACCATGAAATGGTATAGAAAATTATTTTTCCACCTCATTGATCTAATGTTGAGTAATGCTCGCCTTTTATACCAAATGAAGACAGGAAAAAAAATATCTTTTACAGATTTTCGATTGTGCGTAGTAAAACCTTTGCTAAACGTCAATGGACTAGAAATGTTTTCTCATGAAAATGCAACACACTTGAGACTCAGTGGAAGACATTTTTCAAATGAAATTACAAATACTAAATATCAGTATCGTAGATGTGTGCTATGATACATGTCGAAGGTTGTACACAAATCTAAATATGAATGCAAAAGTGCATGATTACTTTATGTATAGATCCTTGTTTTGAGACCTATCATACTAAGACTGAACTGCCATAAAAAAATAAATGATACATCAGAATAATTAACATGATAAAAAAATGAAAATATGAAAATAAAATTTTTTTTTTAAACAAGCAAAAAATAAAAAAAAACAAAAAATACTAAAATACAAAAAAAAATATAAAAATACAAAAAAAAATACAACAAAAAAACAAAATACAACAAAAATGGAACTACTTTCTCTCTATGTCCATGTTGTTACTTCCGGGTAACGCTGAAGGAGAGATTTATTTTCTGTTTTGGTCACTTGGTGCGTTTGAATCTGCCATTTTGAGATAGAGAATAGCCTAAAACTCATTTTATATTTATTATTCAAAATCCAGTCAAATTATTTAAAATCATCTCCGTAATACGTGTATTTATTCATTTTTCGATAATCTTGTCGGCCATCTTGGATCCGCCATCTTGGATATAAAAATATTCTCAAACTGATTTCATATTCATATAATCAACAATCCCAGAAATTTGGCGTGAAGTTATTTAAAATTATTCCCAAATATTTTTGACATTGTTGATTTTTTTAAAATCTTGCCGGCCATTTTGAATCCACCAAGATTCGCCATTTTGGATTTGAGAATATCTTCATATTCATTTGATTCCCGCATATCAATATCAGTGATTCAAAAATTATCGACTTTTTCAAGTCTTATCAGCCATTTTGGATTCGCCATCTTGAATTTTAAAACGGTTATATAGAGACACCTTCTGTACTCATTGGGTACGAATCAGTTAAATTTATGAGTCCAAAAATCAATTTTTATTGAAACTTAAAAAATTAACATTTGCTTTACCCTTCCGGCCGGGATGGCTCCTATACGGGTCATGCCCATGATCGACACTTTACATGTGTTAGTTTTGAGATGTGAGACATCACAAAAACTCGATTTCCATAGAAAATTGAGAGAAAACAGTAAACTCAAATCCCCGTCCTCTAAAGGTTAAACAGAAAGTAGAATCTGCTTTCCAGAAAAGTACAGAAAAATTGATTTGGCGATTGATAAGCAGTTCTGTAAAGCAGATTTTACTGTAAATTAGAAAGTTAAATTATCATTGTTTTTCACAGTTAAATCTACTGTGTCAGAAGTAGAAGTTACTGGTTCTTTTTCGGTTAACGAATTAATGAAAAAATGGATAAAAGAAGAGCTGACAGCAAGAGAAAAATCTGAAATGAGGTGTGCGTAGGTGTAGGAGACTGACAGCGACCAATTCAATAGAAAAGACTTATATCGGTGAATTAAAATTAATTTCTGAATATCACAATGCAAAATATTTTTTATTTGAACTAAGGTCAAATAAAAAATTTAAAAATTGTTGCCACAAGGGAAAAACTTAATTAACAACTGCTGTTGACAATCCTGATGAAATAAAACAAATAGCAATAAAGAATTCTTATTACGATTATGCTTCTGCATATTAAAAACAAAAGCATATGAGTTTTTCCAAACGAGGAGAGTTCGATCGGCAGGATACACTATCACCGTGTGAAATTTACAACTTCTTTTATCATTAGTCAGCCAATTCATCAGCCAAAAGTGTAATTTCGTTTGTAAACATTTAAAGTTGCACTTTGGAGATACGATCCAATGTGCGAAAAAGTCATTATAGAAGGTGTTTTGTTTTAATCCGACCTCTGGCTAATTTCTGGGAAAACGAATGATATCAAAAATGACCTGCACTAATGTTGAAGGAATCAGACGAGGCCATCCAATGGTTTCAAATTATAAAAACATATGAAGGTTAAAATGATTTTTATTAATGGGAATCCCTATTTTTGACCCCAAAATCAGGTAGAGCGGTAAATTTTACATCTGAATGATAAATCAAGTTTGCTTTTTTGATCTCAGTACAAGATCGAATACTTAAAAATCTACCTAAGAGCTGCTTTTAGAAATAAGTAGAAGTAGTAATACAAGTCCAATGTGCAATGATCAGATCATATGAAAATAATTGTTCTTTAAAACTTAAAGGAAACAAGAACAGCACCCCATGGTGGAGTAACAGCCTAGAAAATTTGAGGGAACATGTAAGAAAGACCTTTAACAGGACTAGGAAAACTAATAACCAGGAAGGTTAGAAAGTGTATAAAGAGACGCTAAAAACCTTCAAAAAGGAAATTAGAACAGCCAAGACTGAAATCTGAAGGAGCTTCTGTTCGGGATTTGAGAACTTTACAAAAACGGCTAAGTTAGCCAGACTCCTTACCAAGAGTCTACAATAAATCATGAGAGTTATTACGCCAAAACAAGGGACTCTTGTCTAATCCTTCACTCACTCATCCCTTTCCTTTTGGTTAGTTCTTACCTTGAGATTGTAGCTTATATTTTATTATAATAATGTAGAATTAGTACATAAGGGTATATCTGGATAAGCAATGACACTGGAATCAATACTTGAGTACACAATGCAATAAAATACATTGGGACAGGTTTAGAGCTAGAAATCCGAATGGCCTTGCGGATCTACAAGGCTATACTGAAACCAAAGCTGACCTACGCAGCAGTGATACGGTGGGAAACAATCCACGAGAAAACCTTGATCAGAAGCCTGGATAATACACAGGCAGTGATCTTGAGGGGAATTCACGGACTGAGAAAAAGTACACCAACGGCAGCAATCAGGGTGTTGAATGATATCCGGTGGATGGAGGAATGAAGATATCAAAAAGAAATTCTGACAGTCGAGATTTTTCAATCATCACCGGATTAGACAAAGAGGAACGTCAGTTTCATCAGATTTGAAAAAGTGTATAGAACAAGGATACCGAACAGAGAAGAATGGAAGAAAAACCAGTTCCTGGGACATGATGAAATTTGGTATACCGATGGATCCACGTCTAAAGAAGGAACTGGTTGTGGCATAAGTGGGCCAAGCACGAAAGAGGTATACTGCAGACTCAAGGGAAAGAAATAGCTGTTATTAGATCATGCACTTCAGATCTGGTGAGAGGCGCCACTAAGGGCAGATTTATACAAATCTGCACTGATAGCCGCCTCTGGGCATTTCAACCAGGGATTGCTGACCACGTTCAGCGTCTGGAAGGACTTCTCGCGATCCATATTCGCCACGACCCATCTGGTTGGGCGGCATTCGTCCGCCACCCTGACCGGCGCGACATCACAAACGTGGAACGTGATATACTGATGATCGCTGGCTGTATAGTGCTCGATCACCCGCCAATCCCGCGCACGTGCGGCCAGACGTTCCGTCGCAAAGGATACATCGGGGATGGTCTCCCTATAGCCAGGTCTCCTGATGGTCGACGTGGAGCCATTGTTTAAAAAAGCCAGCCCCAGCCTAGACGCCAAACCCATTAGCTGCCTCCCCCTGGAGTCTGGCAAGGGTTCACTCCATTCGAGAGCTTTGCTGTTAAAATCCCCGGCTCCTATCAGCTCACCCTCTATGTCTCTGATCGCATTCTCGAGAGCATTCACTTTGGAAGCCCTCGATGGCCTTGTTCGGAGTGAGGTAGCAGCTTACGTAAGTAACGCCACCACACCCGACCCAAACGTAGCCGCTGCCAGAGCCGTGACACCGGCTTCCTCAGCAAGGGTCACGAGAGCCAACCTTTTAATAATATTAATAATAATAATAATAATAATAATAATAATAATAATAATAATAATAATAATAATAATAATAATAATAACAATAATAATAATAATAATAACAATAATAATAATAATAATAATAACAATAATTATACTTTTTAGCCAATGTCGCAATGTATTATATTTATTTATTTAGCTTACCGTTTATCAGCACGTAGATGATCCTTAAATTTCCGAATAGTAGAAATGCGATAGTGTTGATTTTGAAAAATAAAATATCCTGTATGATATGTTGCGCGCTGTCCGCTACAGTGCAGGCAACGACGAATGGTTCCTGGCCTAGCAACCAGCATCACTAATATTTGCTTCCTATTTGACAATATCACTAATGTAAATGCAAAATAAATAATATTTTAAATTAGAAGATGAAAACAATCGTATGTTTTATTTTCTGCAGACTTCCCAATGAATCGCTGATCATAATATCATCTTCAACTACCCGGTTATTTTCAAATATTAACTTACATGTATAGTTTACAATTACCTATGAATTATTATTTAAATAACTATCGCGTCCCTTTGTGCAAGTTGTGAGACCTTCGAAAAGGAGTCGAAAAGGAATTTGACAGGGATAGAATCTCCCCCTATTGAAAAATCTTACGTAAGATCTTACGTAAATTCTTACGTGAGATCTTATTCCAAAATCTGATCTTAAATTTTTTTATTTATAAAGGACTAAACACCGTGCAAAATGTGGATAAACTCGTTATTAAAGAATTTTTTTTTTTATGGGAGTTACAATTTTTTTAGATGTGTTGCAAAAGTTCCGCATCTGAAAAAATTCTTTAATAACAAGTTTATCCACAATTTTGCACGGTGTTTAGTCCTTTATACGCTGACCTCGAGAGCGCAGTCTGACTCTACGAGCATAAAGATAAAGATGATCACAGGGGCCGAAAGGAAGAGACAGCAGAGGATGCGAGAGCGGGCAAGCCAAGGCGCACCGGCAACGGGAGCATCAAAGCCTGAAGGTACCTCTCCCCTGAGGGCCCCTGGGGATTCTCTAAAGAGTATAGGAGGAGCCGTGGGGAAAGGTCATCTGGTGACTCCACCCCCTGGCAGATTAAAAAGGCAAATGAGGGGTCAGCACCCACTTACAGCCAGGCGACGACCAACGACCTCAAGGTAGCGGTTGTCCCTGAGCTGTACCCCGAGGTGCGCCTGAGTGAGGCACAGGGTATGCTGGTCGTCCAGTCATTAGAGAAGGCTATCGACAGCAGAGTCGACTGCCACATCATCCATTTTAAGAACAATTGGCTGCTGCGGGAGGGGCAGATTTTTCACTGCGCCACTCCAGTGGACAAGGAGTGGCAAGAGCGCTGTGCTCCTACTTGTACTCCATGGGAGGGAGCGAAGCTCCGTGTTGTGGAGCAAATCTCCCTCCAAAAGATGGAGACAGTCACAATAGATGGGAAAGGTAAGCATACTGCGGAGGTGATCATCGATCGACTGGGCCTGCAGAATGATACGCTGCAGCTCCGGGAATGGAGGGTAGCCGCCTTCTGGCATGCCAAGGATGACACCAAAGGCACTGTGGAGACAGCGGAGAGAGGATGTTTAATCCTTATAATTTGACTTTTTCAGCAGAATTTTTTTGTTTTATCGGTAAATATTGAAGTATCTCCCTATTTTATATAGTTATAAGGTCAAAACCTAAGATTATCCCCCTTCTCCCCCGTCCTCCATCCATCCTCATTCTTCTTTTCCTCTCCTCATTTTTTTCATTAATTTATGTTATATTTATCATTTTAATGATGTCTTTTCATATATTTAAAAAATATTTTTGCTCCTCTTCAACTATCCTCCCCCCTCCTCCCCCCTCCTCAGTGATATTCCTCAACCCATCCTCAGTAACATCCTCATTATTGAACCCCTCCTCAGCCCCTCCTCAATTTGTATGAAATTGTAATTTTAGCTCCTAAAAATATGGATAAAAAATTTACAATAAATTTCTTAATCGTATAGCGATTCAGTCTACGATATATTGAATCATTGATATAGCAAAAAAAGAATAATGAAAATAAAATCAATTATATCGCTGAAGCAAATGGCTAAATGAAGTTTTGTATCGTATATACAGGTACAGAAAAGGTAAAAAATTATTTTCTAGAAATCGACTCAAAAATAAATAAATTCAATGATATTGGTAAAGTAAAAGAGTAGTTTAAGGGGGCCAGCCTGGGTTAAATTGAAAAAAATACACTTTCCAGTTTAACAGGTATAACAATTGTATTAATCACTTTTGATTGCTGGAACTTTTTACACTTTAACTACTCGCACAATTTAAGCTATTTATTCATTATTAAGACCCAAACAGTGTTCTTTACCTATAGTATTGTTCCATCAAAAACATTTACAATTTTTATTTATTTGTCGACTTGCCATAGCTTTTTTCTCAATAAAGTAACTTATATGTCACCTGTTAAACTGGAAAGTGTATTTTAATGGGGAAAAGTGCTTAATGGGGAAAAGTGAAAATTGAAAAATGACACAAATTTAAAAAGATTTAATTGTATCGCTAAAGCAAAGGTGTATAAATAAAGAAGGGATAAATAAAAAATAGGAGGTTTGAATAATATAATAATAAAAATTATAAAGAAATTTAAAATGCTGTAGAAAAGTGTTTAATTAATTTATCTGATTATAATGAAATATTTGGAGCAAAAGAAGGTCTTACATCAAGAGATTTTCGACATATGTTACTAATTGTTCCATCTGGGAATAGAGTTACTGAGAGTTAATGGAAATTATAAAAAATAGGTATACTGTGACAAAATTTTAAATGTATGTCATTGAAGAAAAATAAAAATATTTCGGAAAATGATGTCGACTTTAAAATTTGTTTAAATCGAGAAAGTAAAGTAACAAAAATACCAAAAACATGTATACAAACGAAAATATTATAGATGAAATTTTTGGATACTTAAAAATATGAAAAATCGACATTTTTATGAAAGTGTAATTTTAACTTCAAAATCGTATAACGATATAATCGTATACCGATACAGTCTATGAAATATTTAATCATTGACATAGCAGAAAACGATAATAATGAGCATTCAGTGCTTAATTTAATAATGAAAATTTTAAATTGAAATAATAGTTTTAAAATAAAAAAATGGTTATAAAAAATTATTTTCTGGAATTTGACTGTAAAAATAAATATATTCAATTATATCACTAAAGCAATTGGGTAAATAAAGTTTCATATCATATATAGGTATAAAAAAATGGGAAAAATGCAACAATTGTTTTCTAGATTTCGTCTGTATCGCAAAATTGGGGGTGGACGAGCGGAGCGAGTAGGGGGGTACCGACATATTGCGGAAGCAATCGGTGAAACCACTGAGTACAGCCTACAAGGTTTGTCTGGCGTTTGGATACATACCAAACGAATGGAAAAAGGCTAAGGTTATTTTTATACCTAAGCCTGGCAAACAGGCGCACGAGAGCGTAAAGGACTTCAGACCAATTAACCTGTCGTCGTTTATGCTTAAGACACTGGAGAGACTAGTGGATCGGGAAATCAAGGGCGGAGCCCTGATGACTCATCGTCTGCACGCTGCGCAACATGCGTATAGAGAGGGTAAGTCGGTGGACGCCGCGCTTGAAGAGGCTACCACTAGAATTAAAAAGGGGAAGGAGCCTTTAATTTAACGACAGGTAGCAGTATATGCCGAGGTGTAGAGAGGCATGGCATTCCCAAGTCCCTAATCAGATGGCTGCATAACTCACTAGTTGGAAGAGTAGTTCAGGCACAGTGGGGATCTGAGACGAGGGGGGTATGGAGCGGTTGTCCACAAGGAGGAGTCCTCTCGCCCACCGAGTGGTCCCTCGTCGTGAACGAACTACTGGTAAGGCTAAATGAAGCAGGTATAAAGGATGGACCATTTTAATCGTCCCACCCAAATATGTCGGAAAGTAAGGGAGATAGAAAAAAACTTTAAAGACAAAAGTTGTAGGGTTAGGAGGGGGACAAATGATGGTGACCTTGACTATGACCTTGAGGTCAAAGGTCAAGGTCATTTGAAGGTCAAAACCGATTTTTTCAAATAGGAACCCCTATTTTTGACCTCGGAAATGGAAAGAGCAGAAAATTTTACGTTCAGATATGATTTTTTAAGGTCATGGGTGGAGGTCATTTGAAGGTCAAATCGATTTTTCAACTAGGAAACCCTACTTTTGATCTCGGAAATGGAGAGATCGGAGAATTCTACGTTCAGGTACGACCATGGTCAAGGTCATGGGTCAAGGGTCAAGGTCATGGGTCGAGGTCATGGGTCAAGCTGATGGACGCCATTTCGAACATTAACTTCGAGGTTAATTGAATAATATTTAGAATAGTGAATGTTAAAAATGGTTCACGACAAAGGCGGTCAGCTGAATGATCTTCAATAATCAATTGTCAAGGTCATTTGAAGATCAGAGGATTTTTTAAATGGGAACCCCTATTTATGCTTGATTAACGTGAGTCCCCTTGTCTCTCACGGTCGGGGTGCTTGATTAACGTGAGTCCCCTTGCCTCTCACGGTCGGGGTGCTTGATTAACGTGAGTCCCCTTGCCTCTCACGGTGGTCAATTACCCTAAATGTTCGAAATGGCGTCCATTAGCTTGAAGGCATAAATTCAAACGCCTCTGGAAATGGCGAACGGTGTTGAGCAATATCTGTCTTGGTATAGCTGCGCATGCTCGACGAATACGTTCTTGCATGTCTGCTCTAGTCGTGGGTCGTTCTTTAAAAACAACATTTTTTAAATACCCCCATAAATAAAAGTCAGGAGATGTGAGGTCGCGTGAACAAGCAGGCCAGTTAACTGGACCTCCTCGTCCAATCCATCTACCATTATAATATAGATTTAAAAAATTTCGTACGATTACAGCGAAATGTGCTGGTGCACCATCGTGCTGGAACCACATTCTTCGACGCGTTTCTAGATCAACATCTTCTATCAATTCATGAAACTGATCTCTTATTAAATGTAAACAGGAGTTCCCAGCAACATTGCCCTCGAAAAAATAAGGACCGATCAAATAACCGTTTACGATCCCACACCATACCATAATGCTCCAACGCCTTTGATGATTGACCGTTCTGTACCAATGAGGATTCTCATCTGACCAATAATGACAATTGTGCCTATTGAGTTCTCCGTCACTCTGAAATTTAGCCTCATCGGAAAAAAGGACATACCTAAAAAAATCTGGATCATTCTCTATCATACGTAAAGCCCATTGGCAAAACTCAATTCGCTGTTGAAAGTGATTATCTTGAAGCTCTTGAACCAACGTAATGTGGTAAGCATGATACTTAAGGGATTTAAGAATTCTCAAAAAAGTTGATTTTGTTATGCCGATTTCTCTGTGAACGCGTCGAGAGCTGGTATGAGGATCAAGATAAATGGCAGCAAGAACAGTAATAACATTTCGATCATTCTCATCATATTCGTGGTTCCTATGAGTCAAGCGACTTATTGCTCTATGATCTAGGTGTCGTCTGTCAGGAAAGCGTGCAGTGTAAAGTCTTGCTGCAGCTCGATAATTATTATGACTTTCCCCTAAAATCATTATCATATCCACAATCTCATTCGGTTGATAGTCAGCCATTTTTAAGGGAGTTTTTTTTAATTGTACTGGTTTAACAAAACTTCAAAAATTAGTAATAAAATATCAATTAGAATCTACAAAGCTTATGAGAAGAGTAAATTTTATGCTAGGATAAGCATTTCTACATGGTATACCTTTACTCGGCATATCAGTCCCTTATTATGTGCCATGGACCTCTAGTTCGTGTACGAGCTACTCAGTTACCACATACTCCTGCTCGTATAGCCGCGTAGCGGATTCGCGATGAACTAAGAACGTGGCTTATTTCTCACGAAATAAGTATGCCACGTAAACATATCGGAGTAACATACATATTTCTCACGAAACTTGTATCTTCGGGGTTAATAGGGTCGAAAATAAGGTTTCCAGCTTAAAAAAACCCTCTGACCTATCAATGACCTTGACCATGGTCGTACCTGAACGTAGAATTCTCCAATCTCTCCATTTCCGAGATCAAAAGTAGGGTTTCCTAGTTGAAAAATCGATTTGACCTTCAAATGACCTCCACCCATGACCTTAAAAAATCATATCTGAACGTAAAATTTTCTGCTCTTTCCATTTCCGAGGTCAAAAATAGGGGTTCCTATTTGAAAAAATCGGTTTGACCTTCAAATGACCTTGACCTTTGACCTCAAGGTCATGGTCAAGGTCACCATCATTTGTCCCCCTCCTAACCCTACAACTTTTGTCTTTAAAGTTTTTTTCTATCTCCCTTACTTTCCGACATATTTGGGTGGGGCGATTAAAATGGTCCATTCTGTATATACTCAGGCGTATGCGGATGACGTTTTGATCCTGATTACAGAGCAGGACGAGGACACATTAGCAGGCCTAATGAATTTTGCATTAGGTATAGTGGAGGTATATATAAGGTCAAAAAATGGGTCCCATTAGGCTATTCGGGAAAACACTCACTTTATCTCAGGAGGTAAAGTACTTAGGGGTGATTTTTGACTCGAAGCTGAACTGGGGCAAACACTTGGAAAGCAAGAAAACGAGGTTTACGGCTGCTTTCTGGGCTTGCAAAAGAGCTTTTGGAGCAACCTGGGAATTGAAATCTAGGATGATCTTATGGCTCTACACGGCGATCCTCAGAACAAGGCCCTTGAATGGGGCCATTGCTTGGTGGCCTCGTTGCAAACTAAAAATAGTTAACTTGCTTTTAGACAAATTGCAAGGGATGGTGACAAGGGGCATAACGGGAGCTAAAAGGTCCACACCACTGAAGGCTTTAGAGTTGGTGTTAGGCCTCCCACCCCTTGAGACTATGGTAAGGGCATCGGCATTTAAGGTGAAGATCAGGGTTTCTGTTAGGAAAACTGGTGGAATCAGAAATACTTAGGGTAGTGTTTAAGAAAGAAAAGTAATATATTTAGTAAATACAAGACTACAAATAGCTTACAAAACGCCCCAAGGGCTCGCTATACGATGCTACTCCTTCAGAGTCCAGGTGGTGAGTGGCCGCATCAGCGCGTGTCGCGCAAGGCGCTTACATGGGGATACTCACATGTGTGTGTACGTGAGTCGCGCGCTCCGGCTTCAAGTCGTAGCGCGTGTGGTATGTTTTACACGCAAACTTTGCAACCCTCGTGCACATTGTATATGGGTTGCATAACAATCTAGTTTCGATATTCATTTTGTGCAATAATAAATGTATATAATTCAACACGCCTCCTTACATTTATATTGCACATTCTTTAAATTTAATAATTCTCTGAACTTAGTAAATTTTTCTTTACACAACGCTTTGGTGAAGATGTCCGCAACATTATCATTCGTATCAATCTTAACAATTTCAATTTCTATTTCTCTTACGCTTTCGTGTACATAGTGATAGTGCATTTCTATGGGTTTCGAATTCGTTGTGAAGTTCCCATAGTTTGCTATTTTTATTGCACTCACATTATCTTCATACAATTTCACTGGTTCACTTAAACTTATTACACTATAACTTATATCAGGTCAAGTACCTGAACTTATATATAACAATGCGCCTATAATATTTCTGTATTTCAAATTACATTCGGATTCTTCAATTTTTTGAAGTTTTAAATTCGTTTCCATAGGTGTGCTATATAATTTACTATTTTGTATTTCATAATTTATCGCTATAAACTCTATATAATTTGTTTGATTTAAATTCATCTCACAAGTTTTATAATTATAATTTACATTAATTCCAAGATATTCTTTTATTTTACCTAAATCTTTCATTTTAAACCTATCTGATAATAATTTCTTAATTCCTTGCATCCTACTTTCATTTTTACTGCATATCAATAAATCATCAACATAAATTAATAAGTAAATAGTGTCTTCTTCTTCATCAAGTACATACAAACATAGTTCTGCATTATTTTTCATGAAACCTAATTTATTTACATATTCATTAAAACACTCGTACCAGTCTCTTGGACTTTCTCTCAAACCATACAAAGCTTTTGATAATTTTAAAACTCTTTTCGTACCATCCTCATATCGTTTGGTTGATTAACATATACCTCCGTAGTCACTTTACCATTTAAAAAGGCAGTTTCAACATCCATTTGTTCAATAATTAAGACATTCTGGCAACAATAAGAAAATAAAATTTTTAGCGTTTGACTTTTAACAACCGGAGAGTATATGTCATCAATTACATCTGTCTGCTGAAAACCTTTTACAACTAATCTCGCTTTAAATCTACCGTCTGCTTTACTAGTATATATCCATTTTACATCTAGGACTTTTTATTTTCTACTCATTCAACTAGTTTCCAAGTTTTATTTTTATTTATACATTCTATCTCTTTATCCATAGCTTTTTTTCCAATTTTTATTATCTTTACTATTCATTGCCTCCTCAAATGTACAAGGCGTATCTACTCTAGTATAATTTACAAAAACATTATAACTTTCCAAATCTGGATACCTTGCAGTATTTTTCCTTACACACGCAGATCTACGTGGAATATTTACTTTGGTACTTTCATTATTTTTATTTTCTGTTTCATTTTCTTGGTTTTCCGATTCATCCGCGCTTTCAACAACATTATCATCACCTTCACTCTCACACTCATCTTTAATTCCTCTACTCTTCTCATTAATAAAATAAAGTCGTTCTCGTTTCATTGAGACCTACACATTTTACTTCCTTTCCCTACTATATCAACATGTCTTGCCACAATTATTTTATTATTTATAAGAACTCGATAACCGACCTCGTATCCTAACAAAGTTCCCATTTCAGATTTCTTATCCCATTTAGACATTCGTTTTTGTTCTGGTACTCGCACAAAAACTTTACTACCATACAATCGTAAGTGCTTAACATCTGGCCTTTTTAAAAAAAGATTTCAAAACGTGTTTTCCTTTCAATAGTATTAGCTAACGTCCTATTCTTCAAGTATGAAGCTGCGCCAACTATTTCAGGCCAAAACCTTTTATGTACTCGTGCCTCTGCAAGTAAACAACGCGCCATATCCATAATTGTTCTGTTGAATCGTTCCGCAGTACCATTTAATTCATGTAGATATGCAGGACAATTATTCATGTTCGGCTTAATCTCAATGGTAAATACAATTTAAGAAATTACATGGAGTATTGATATTATATAGAGAAATAATAGGTTAAGTGGGCGTTTGAATCAAACACAGGTAATTTAATTAAGTAACAGAACGATTGATTTATTGGGCATAAAAAACCTCCACTGAAGGTGGAGGAAAAAGCCATAAGAATTTATAATAAAATACAATAATTTATAACAAAGGAAATTTAAACGCGATTGAATGCATTCAATAAAACTAAACTAACGAGAGATCTCTTACCGCAGTATACTTTTAATTTGGAGCGTGTGGCAGGAGCCGCCGCGGTAACGCGCAAGATTACCGGGGGCTGAAGGCTGGAAGGTGGCTCCGCAAACACTCTTGGCGCGGTGTCGCCCCGACGTCTCGGGAACGGGATTACCTAACGACGCCGCGCTCGTGGGGTCCAGGCCGCCTCGGGAGCCCACCTCAGACGATTGCGCAGGGGCAAGCGTCTACGAGAGCTGGGGGCGTCTCGTCCAGCTTGCGCACTCACGTCCTCCACACGTCCGTCGGTTGCAGTAGGGTACACCAGGAAGCGCACGCGTTCTCCGCGAGAACCAAGGATCACGCGCGGCGACGAGTCACACACAGACACAAGCACTTAAGAGGTTATCCGGGCGCGCGGAGTTTCGAACAGCAGCTAAAGGGACCGACACGACTAGACTGGCTCTCGTAGTTCCGGCGATCCGCACTGCGAGAGGTTCCGAGAAGAAGTGAAGTGCTCAATGTTTTGCCCAGGCCGATCGGCCGGTATTCGGTCAAAACACCGTTGCGAAAAGAAGAAGGAAAGGGAAGACGCCTGGAAAACCCCCCATAACAAAGTCGTTAAGGGGGTGCAGAAAAAAAAGGCGTCATCGTAGGCCGGGACGGCCTGAGCGGCCGATGCGGGCCGCGCGGCCGATCGGCCGAGGCGGGCGAGGCGGCCCGGGCGCCCGATGCGGCGAACGGCCGGAGCGGTCGGCCCGGCCAGGCGGCCCGGACGTCCAAAGGCGGCGATGAGGCCGGAGCGGCCGGTCGGCCGAGGCAGGTAACGCCAGGGAGAGAGAGAGAGAGAGAGAGAGAGAGAGAGAGAGAGAGAGAGAGAGCAACGCCAGACGTCAGACGTCTGGACGCGGGAATTCCCAATCCTGGGTTTTTCCGGCGCCCCCGACGTCTCCGGCACGAGCGGGAAAGCACGCAGATGCTCGCCGCGTCGGGCCTAAAGGATTCGCGTGCATATATTTGTCGTTTCTTTGCGGAGGTCCAAAAAGGACCGAACATACCGCCCGCCTTCGTCCGCCGGACGAACCTCTGAGCGGTTACTCTGATGCGGTGGAAAGCGGAGCCAGTCTTGCGATGTGACGACGAAAGGTGTTATTCGCTGTCTTTACTGTGACAACTCTCACGTGGCCATCCGGGCCTGGATGAGTTTCGGTGACGCGACCGAGAGGCCACTTGGCCGGGGGGTAGCGATCGTCTCGTAGAAGCACGAGTTGACCTACCGAGAAGTTGTCAGTCGGGTCTCGCCATTTGGTTCGCTCCTGTAGATGCTGCAGGTATTCGGAGGACCAGCGCTTCCAGAACTGGTTGTGGACTCGCTGCATCAGCTGATAGCGGTTCAATCGGTTTTCGGGCACACGCGGAGGCTCGGCTGCTGGAATGCAGCCTGGAGCTCGGTTAATCAGAAAATGTGAGGGAGTCAGCGCATTTAGATCGTCAATGTCGTTGGAAAGAGGGGACAGCGGGCGCGAATTTAGGCAGGATTCGACTTCCGTGAGTATAGTCGTAAACTCTTCGAAAGTGAAAGTGTGCTCGCCGAACGCACGCTTCAGGTGATGTTTGGTAGACTTCACACCGGCCTCCCACAGTCCTCCATAGTGAGGCGTCGTTGGCGGGATGAAAGTCCACGACGTTCCGTCGTTCGCGAGCGTCGAAGCTACAGTTTTGTAGAAGTCGGATGCGGCTTTGAACATTGAACGCAGTTCGCGGTCGGCTCCTCGGAAGGTCGTCGAGTTATCGCTGTACAGGTGAACACATCCTCGCCGGTTCTTAAATCGCCTATACGCTGCGATAAATGCCGCCGTAGTGAGATCGCTCACTGCTTCTAGATGGATCGCGCGGGTCGCCAAACAAATAAAAAGCGCGATGTATCCTTTGTAGGAGCGGTGGCCCCGCCCCTTGGTTGTTCGAAGTTGGAAGGGCCCGGCGTAGTCGACCCCCGCGTGCATGAATGGATGGCTGGCGGTCACTCGAGCTTCAGGCAGATCTCCCAGCAGCTGATGGGCTAGTCGGGGCTTCGCACGCTGACATCGTATGCAGTTTCGGATCGCAGTCTTTACCAGTGCTCGCATGCCAAGGATCCACGCGTACCGCATCAGGACGGCGGATGTGAGCGTCGGTCCGCCATGAAGCGCGGCTTCATGTGCGTGACGTACAAACAGCTGACTAAGAGGTGATTTGCGCGGTAGGATCGGCGGGTGTTTGCGCTCGTAACTTAAGCTGGCATTGGACAGGCGTCCTCCTACGCGTAAAATGCTATCCTTTTCGCTAACTATCGGGTTAAGCTTGTGTAGTGGACTGTGTTTTGGCAATCGTTTTCCGGATTTGAGTAGCGCGAGTTCCGCGCCAAACGCGTGAAGCTGAGCGCAGCGTATTAATTTTGCGCGAGCTTCGGCCAACTCTACCGTTGTGAGGTAGGTTGGGAGTGGTTCCAGTCCAGAACGGCGACGACGCAAGATCGTCAACGGTCGCAAGCAGTAGGCTACTACTCTTGTCAGCAGCGTGAGGCTGGAGAAGCGAGCGAGGATTTCCGGGTGAGCCGGATCTTGTCGCACGTGTAGCGCCTGGGTCTTGGGCGGTGGTTGCGGCCAATTCTCGGGAGGCTGTGAGAGCCATACCGGGCCGCGCCACCAGAGTGTCGCGTCGCGAAGGTCGGCGGGAGTGGCACCCCGTGTTGCGACGTCCGCGGGGTTTTGTTTTGTGGGGACGTGCGCCCACGTGGCCGCGGGTAACTCCGTCTGAATGAGTGAGACCCGATTCGCGACGAACGTTTTCCAATGACTAGGGTGTTTCTTCAGCCATCTGAGTACGATTTCGCTGTCCGACCACATAAACATCGTGGCGTCCTTAAGGAAATCGAGAGCGCGCAAATAGCTTACTAATTTGACCAGAAGCACGGCGCCGCATAGCTCGAGGTTCGGTATGCTGACCGTTTTTACCGGAGCGACCTTTGACTTTGAAGCGAGGAGAGCGACGCGGTAGCTCCCGTCCTTCTCCTGTACGCGGAGATAAACGGCCGCGGCGTACGCGCGCGCGGACGCATCAGAAAATCCGTGGATCTGACGAGCTGGCTCGCCAAGCAGTCCCAGCCATCGCCCTATGGACAGTGATCCAAGAGCGTCGAGCGAGCCGCAGTAATTGCTCCAGCGCTCCGCGACCTCACTCGGCAGCGGGGTATCCCAGTTGCACTTCAGAATCCATAAATCCTGCATCAGGATCTTGGCAACGACTGTGACAGGAGCAAGCCAGCCCAGTGGATCGAACAAGCGGGCGATATTTGAAAGGACAGCGCGCTTCGTGATCGGCTCCGACATTGTTTCAGCGCTGTTAGCGCTAAAGCTAAAATCGTCGCGCGTGGGATTCCAATATACGCCGAGCGTCTTGACGAAGTTCTTGCGATCGAGCTCTTTCGGCGGTAAGCGATTTTGCAGTAGATGTGGCGGTAAAATTTCCGGATGGTTCGCGGACCACTTATCTAGTTCAAACCCGCCGGATTTTAATAGATCGATGAATTCCTGTCGCTTATGGATGGCCTGCGGCAGGTCGTCCGCTCCCGCGAAGGTGTCGTCGACGTACGTCTCCGACTGCAGGCAAGAAGCGCCGAGAGGGAAGCGATGCCGCTCGTCGCGTGCCAACTGAGCAAGCGATCGCAAGGCGAGGTAAGGAGCGCAGGCGGTTCCGTATGTGACGGTGTCCAAAGAGAAATCGACGGGCGTGTCATTCGGCGACGGCGACCACACGATTCTCTGGAGATGACGGTCCTGCTTGGCGACGGGGATTTGCCGAAACATTTTAACAATGTCCGCGGTAAAAACGAAGCGATACTTGCGCCAATTCAACAGAATAAGGGGGAGTTCGCGTTGCAGGGGGGGACCGGATGCCAAGAAATCGTTGAGGCAATGCTTTTCGCGGGTCTTACGGGACGCATCGAACACTACGCGCAATTTCGACGAGTTCGACACTGCGTGATGGGGCAAGTACCATGCGCGAGGGTCGTCCAGCTCCGATTGTGGCACTCGCGTCATGTGGCCCAGCTCCTCGTATGCTGCCATAAACTCGCGATATCCTTGCGCGAGCGTTGCATCTTGTGAAAACCGTCGATGCATATGACTCAATGATCCGACCGCCATTCTTCGCGTCTCAGCTGCAACTCGGGGCAGCTGGCCTTTAACTGGAAGACGGACAATATAACGACCCGTCGCGTCGCGAGTGTGGGATGCGGTAAACAAATCTTCGCACGCCTGGTCTTCGGGCTTCAAAGAGACGACGTGCGGGACCTCCTCCAGTTCCCAGAAACACTGGAGGAAGTCGGAAAGGCTGTCGTCCTCGACGCGACTGTGCAGAGTTTGTACCGGGGGGGAAAGCCTGCGCACCGCCCGCCGTGGCGGCACCCGGCCGACCGACCCGGACACGATCCAGCCGAGTGCAGTCTCCTGCGCTACCAAACGCGACGGCAAGAAGCGGCGCACGCCCGCGCGCAACAGCTGACCGTACACGTCAGCACCCAGGATGAGATCTACACTGTCGGGGATGTGGAAGTGAGGATCGGCCAACGGCAACTCCGCGAAGGCGTTCAAATCCAGCTCGAGGAACTCACGCGATGGTAGCTGTGAGGTAAGCCGAGGGAGGATCAGCGCGTCTGCCGAGATCTGAAAGGCTGAGTCATGAAATGACTGCAATGCGAAGGTCGCGACTGCCCGCGCGGTTCCGGCGCTACTGCCGCCCACACCATTGAGCGAGATATTGGTTCGACGTCGGGGGAGCTCGAGCAGCTGGGCCAAGGATTCCGAGATGAAGGAGGCTTCCGAGCCTTGGTCCAGTAAAGCGCGAGCGCGTGTGCGCGCGCCCTGCGGGCTCACGACGCTTACCTGCGCGGTCGCAAGGATTACCGGCTGCTGAGGTCTCGCGATACTAGACGTATGAACGTTCACACCGGCGTTCAAACCGGCCTTCTCGTCGCGAGTGCCTCGCGCCGAGGGGGAGGCACCGCGTGTTGGTGCCCGATCGCTATGAATAAGCGAGTGGTGTTTCTGTCCACAACGGCCGCACCGGCCTTTCGACGGGCACTCCCTGAACATATGTGGCCCCATGCAGTTGAAGCACCGACGAAGCTTGCGAGCATCCAACTTCCTATCCTGCGGCGTCTTGGCGAGAAAATCGGGGCATTTTGTGAGGGAGTGCGCAGCCGAACAGAGCGCGCACTTCTGCGGGCTTCCGTTAGGCGCGGGCCTTGAAGATTGCGCATGAAAAACTCTCCGAGAGCTTGCGCTCGGTTTGCTGGCCGTGGTTTGCTTAAGGACCGCAGCTTGAAGGGAGTCAATGCGCGTTTCGAGAAACTCAGCAAGTTCTTCATAGGTCGGAAAGCGCGATATGAGGGGCACTTGCGTGTTATTTGCGCGGGCGTTAGCGGTCGCGAGCCGGTTGCGCCTACTTAGCTGCGCTTCCCACAGTTTTCGTGATTCGGGGTCTAAACGCATGCCTAAAACACTGCGTAATCCAAAGATCCCACGACTCCACGGGCAATCCTAGGCCTCGGAACGCGCGCACGACGCAACGAGCCTTGTCTGCGAAGGAGCGCAGTTCAACAGCTGATTCTTTGGTCAGATACGGTAAATGCGAGATGGATTCGAGGTGGTTGGTCACGGTTCGGCGGGGGTCGCAGAAGCGATCCTGAAGGCCCTCCCACGTCAGCAGATAATTTGCGTTGGTGGTACGCACGTCCTTCATCCAATCCGCCGCGGTTCCGGCCATGCAGGATTTAAGATACTGCAACTTTGTTGAATCGTCGAGGTCGGTTACGTTGTGAACGAGTGAAGTAAAGAGGTCGCTAAAACTCTCCCAATCCTCTGAATTTCCCGAAAACGTGGGCAAGTCGACCTTGGGAAGTTTCGCGAGTCGGCAGGAACGCGACGGGCTGCCCTCGCTCGGCGAGCGGGATCGGATCCGCGGCCGCTCGCCCTGAAGTTCGTTGCGTAGGGGGACGAGGTAATCAAGCGCGCTCTCGTACACCGACTGCATCTCGGAGTACACGTCATCGATCACGTAAGGGTCCGCGTCGACGCCCTCCCGATTCATTATTTCGGTATTGGTTGCTCGTATCTCCGACCAAATCTCGGTAATCGAGTCGATGCGAGTCTGAACGATGCTCGCCTGCAGAGAGTCGCGCGGCTTTTGCTTGATCCGTTCAAGCGTCTGTCTAATTTCTTTTATCCGCGTACTCTGCGACGCGGTAAGTTTCCGAAGAGCGACCGGCGGCATCTTTATAATTTAACGGTTCGCGAACGCGACACAGTCCACCTTAAGCACGCGCTAATACAATTTTATAAAACGCAAAATTTCACAATTATAAAGAAAGAAGCGCTGCTCTGTGAAGTTGAATCAAACGCTCACTCCTCACCCGGGGCACCAGAAAATGTTCGGCTTAATCTCAATGGTAAATACAATTTAAGAAATTACATGGAGTATTGATATTATATAGAGAAATAATAGGTTAAGTGGGCGTTTGAATCAAACACAGGTAATTTAATTAAGTAACAGAACGATTGATTTATTGGGCATAAAAAACCTCCACTGAAGGTGGAGGAAAAAGCCATAAGAATTTATAATAAAATACAATAATTTATAACAAAGGAAATTTAAACGCGATTGAATGCATTCAATAAAACTAAACTAACGAGAGATCTCTTACCGCAGTATACTTTTAATTTGGAGCGTGTGGCAGGAGCCGCCGCGGTAACGCGCAAGATTACCGGGGGCTGAAGGCTGGAAGGTGGCTCCGCAAACACTCTTGGCGCGGTGTCGCCCCGACGTCTCGGGAACGGGATTACCTAACGACGCCGCGCTCGTGGGGTCCAGGCCGCCTCGGGAGCCCACCTCAGACGATTGCGCAGGGGCAAGCGTCTACGAGAGCTGGGGGCGTCTCGTCCAGCTTGCGCACTCACGTCCTCCACACGTCCGTCGGTTGCAGTAGGGTACACCAGGAAGCGCACGCGTTCTCCGCGAGAACCAAGGATCACGCGCGGCGACGAGTCACACACAGACACAAGCACTTAAGAGGTTATCCGGGCGCGCGGAGTTTCGAACAGCAGCTAAAGGGACCGACACGACTAGACTGGCTCTCGTAGTTCCGGCGATCCGCACTGCGAGAGGTTCCGAGAAGAAGTGAAGTGCTCAATGTTTTGCCCGGGCCGATCGGCCGGTATTCGGTCAAAACACCGTTGCGAAAAGAAGAAGGAAAGGGAAGACGCCTGGAAAAACCCCCCATAACAAAGTCGTTAAGGGGGTGCAGAAAAAAAAGGCGTCATCGTAGGCCGGGACGGCCTGAGCGGCCGATGCGGGCCGCGCGGCCGATCGGCCGAGGCGGGCGAGGCGGCCCGGGCGTCCGATGCGGCCCGAGCGGCCGGAGCGGCAGGCGCGGCCCGGCGGCCCGGGCGCCCGATGCGGCGAACGGCCGGAGCGGTCGGCCCGGCCAGGCGGCCCGGACGTCCAAAGGCGGCGATGAGGCCGGAGCGGCCGGTCGGCCGAGGCAGGTAACGCCAGGGAGAGAGAGAGAGAGAGAGAGAGAGAGAGAGAGAGAGAGAGAGAGAGAGAGAGAGAGAGAGAGAGAGAGAGAGAGCAACGCCAGACGTCAGACGTCTGGACGCGGGAATTCCCAATCCTGGGTTTTTCCGGCGCCCCCGACGTCTCCGGCACGAGCGGGAAAGCACGCAGATGCTCGCCGCGTCGGGCCTAAAGGATTCGCGTGCATATATTTGTCGTTTCTTTGCGGAGGTCCAAAAAGGACCGAACAATTCAGAATAATTCCCTTTTCTCTAGCGAACATATAAAACCTATTATTTAAATATTCCTTTCCATTATCACATCTTATTTTTTTTACTCTTTAACCTGTTACATTTTCACATTCATTAATAAATTTAACCAAACAGTCAAAAAACTCATTTCTCGTTTTTATGCAATGAATTTGCGCAATCTTACTGAAATCATCAATGAAAGAAACAAAATAATTTTCTCCGTTAAAACCCGTAATTTTAAATGGGCCACACACATCTGTATGAATAATTTCTAAAATTTCTCTAGCTCTAGTTCGATTAATCTCGAAGGATTTATTACACATTTTGTTTTCTATACAAGTTCTACACTTCATATATTCCGTCTCAAGTTCATTTGGAATGCTCGTTAACAATTGCTGTTTACTTAATGTCTTCAGATAACTAAAGTTTACGTGACCTAATATTCTGTGCCATCTCTCCTTTTGACTCATGTTATTTTTCCGTTCGGCACTGTTTACAAAATTTTCTTTTTTATTCAATTTACTCGACAAATGTAAAATTCCTTTCTTTTCAACTGCTACTGCTATAATATTATTTTTCTCATCAATAATTGTCGTTAAATTTTCTTTTGAAATAATACTATTCTTTTTCATTAATTTTGCATAACTTATTAAGTTTGCATTCATTTCTTTCGCGTAAAGAACATTACTAATGTTTACTTCATTCATTTTTCCAAACGCATTAAAGTGACTAACAACATTTCCAATTTTTGTTGCTTTTATCGATCTATTATCTCCTAAATAAATATGTATAGGTTCTCTTAAATCAACAAATTTTTCAAAATACCTATCATCATTAATAATGTGATCCGAGCAACCACTATCGAGTAACCACTTAATTTCACCATTATCTAACCTGTTTTCGCTACTTTGTGCCGCGTGCACCGTCGCTACCCAAGCACTCGGTCTGCCGCTGTTTTGCTCGCTCGTACCCGCTTCTTGTTGATTTCGCTGTCCTCTGCCTTGCCCTCTGCCATAGCTGCCTCTTCCGGATCCACCGCGTCATCTGCCACGTGTTAAACCACGCCATGATCCGCCGTTGCGTCCCGCTTGGTCGCCATTTTGATATAAAATTATTTAATAATAACCCAGCAGAGGAAAAAAACTTCCTGTTGGCTGGTCTGGCTCTATATAAAACTAAAATCTTAGAATAATTGCGTAAGAACTGAAAAATTTAGACTATTTTCACTCTTTTTCCTATTAATATTGATTTTATTGCTACTGTAATATTTATAATGCAAAAGTGCATTTCTCGACTTGCTTACTTATAACATTGTTACCAGGTCAATTCAGGTATATAAATATTTGTCTTATAGTTTTCGAAATTTATATTTCTACCAATACCTAATTAACATTGAACTCGCTTTAGTGTACATTTCTGTAGATGCGTTTCTGCTCCGCTTGTAAATCTCTTTCCAAAGTTGTTTAGGTTTGCTGGATAAGTTAAGCCTACTGCATATGTGATCCTCTAGTGGGATAAGATTTCCCCATGTTGCAGGGCAGAATCACATATGCATGAAAGCGATGCCATCAAGGACTATGATATCTTTATATTTCGGTTGTTTTGAAATTGGTTGCATCAAATTTAAATAGGTTATTCCTCAAGCTTCTCTGTAGAAATATAGCTGTACTTTGTTGCTTCCAAGATAATTTATATGTTCCCATATTTCATTTTGTAGTTATTGTAAATATTAATTGTGCTTCCCGGTGTGTTTGGACTTCCTTTTGATAGTATTTTGCAAGAATTGCTTTCTGCTTTTTCATCAATTGTACATATTTATTCAATGCTCACTGTCTTGACTTTGAAATTGTTTACTTTACACTTATTGCAGCAATATACACAGTTCGATAGTTGAGCTTTAATATGGAAACATTTCTTTATGTTGATTTGACGAATCGCATTTACACGGTGATGTGAATACTATATCGTCTGTTACAACTATATCTTTATAAGGTGGTTGACTTTTGAGGGGATACATGGAGTTTGTGAAGATTTGCTTACCTCTAATTCCTCTGTTGAAATAAAAATAGCTTTGTTTTGGTCTAGGTCATTCAAAAGCCGTTGGATTGCTTTATCTTCGAACCTGGTGCTTAATTCACCTTATGTTTTGTTTTTAAGTTTTCTTTTTTTTCCCCATCTCGTCTATCTTGTTAAAAACTGTTTCTATTGATTTGTATTTTCCATTTTTTATGAAAGTGCTCTATGGATAAAACTATTTGTTTCCTTAACAAAATGTGAATGTTTAATAACTTTGAGTTTCGGTTTATTGCAATATTCGCAACTTTCACGTAAATAGTCTCCTTTATTATTATCCGAGTTATCTATTGACCTTACTTATTTTTTATTTTCTTTTTTTTTATTTTGTAGGTGTTTTTGATAATAATTTCATTAGATACGTTTGAAATATCGTATAAATAATTGGTTGGTAGTTTTTGCATTTTTTCTAATTATAATCGGATAATCTTCTATGAAATCTATCGTAATTTAATTGGCATTCGTCTTGTTTGCATACATACATTCTTATGTCTAGAATTACCCGCGTAGAAAAAAATTCATTGCAAAATTATTTAAAAAGAATTCATTGGAAAATCATGGCTTAATGGTTCGCAAAAGTTTGGATAAAACCTTGCTAATGATCACAAGCCATGATTTTGCCAAGCAAAATATTTTTCAATTTTTTTTTTTTTGCAACATTAGAAAAATCTTGGGAAAATATTTTATAATTTTGTTTGCAGGATACAAAAAATCCTCGGATAATATTTCTCAGATTTATTCGTAATATAGAAAAAAAATCTTAGGAATATCCTAGGAAAAAATTTTCAAATAGAATTTAGAAAAATATCGTGAAGTAAAGAAAAATCTATTTCGTTAAACATTTGTATCTTCATTTTATTATCACAATATCGTGAACATATTTATTCTTTTTCAATAAAATTTATAGGCTCCGCGATGTACATACGGTTGTTATCATCCAATTGCATAAAAAAACATACACAAACTAAATCGTTTACATTCACCATTTCTATTTTATCAGTTAAAATGCATTCAAATATACAGGGTGTCAATTAAGTCCCGGGACGGCTGAATATTTTCAGAGGTAAAGTAATTCTGATAAAGGTCAAGGTCATTTCTTAAGTAACTTTCAACGAGGAATCTAATGGTGACATTCACTTTGACCTTGGACTTGACCTTGAAGTTTATTTCAAGGTCAACTGTTTTTTTTTAAATAGGAACCCCCATTTTTAAGACTGGTAATCGATAGAGCGGGAAATTTTACATTCAGATACGTAATTAAGTCAGAGCTAGTGTTTGAACTTGAGGGTTACTCCAAGGTTATTTACACTCCAGCAAGGTTCTTAGATACCTCTGAATATTTTTGCAAGCGGTAAAGCTATTCCTCGTGTAACTTTCAACGAGGAACTCAATGGTGACCTTATACTTGACCTTGGACGTGACCTTCAAGGTTATTTCAAGGACACCTATTGTTTTTAATGGAAATCTTCATTTTTTACACTGGCAATCGATAGAGTGGGAAATTTCTTTTCGAAAATAGTATTTGACGTGATCTTTAGAAGGTCAAATCAAGGTCAATTTTGGATAAACTGTCAAAACATTGTCGTATTCAAACTTTAGAGGATTTATGAAAGACTAAATGTTTGAAAAAGATTTGAAACCAACAACATCGACCACCTTGACTTTGAGATCAGCTTTGCACATTATTTGAAAGTTCAAGCACTTTTTAAATTAATAACCTTACTATCGCCCTTATTCTTACTTTTAGCGTTACCCAGAAACAACGACTCAACGGCTGATCTCAAAGTCAAGGTGGTCGATGTTGTTGGTTTCAAAACTTTTTCAAACATTTAGTCTTTCATAAATCCTCTAAAGTTTGAATACGACAATGTTTTGACAGTTTATCCAAAATTGACCTTGATTTGACCTTCTAAAGATCACGTCAAATACTATTTTCGAAAAAAAATTTCCCACTCTATCGATTGCCAGTGTAAAAAATGAAGATTTCCATTAAAAACAATAGGTGTCCTTGAAATAACCTTGAAGGTCACGTCCAAGGTCAAGTATAAGGTCACCATTGAGTTCCTCGTTGAAAGTTACACGAGGAATAGCTTTACCGCTTGCAAAAATATTCAGAGGTATTTAAGAACCTTGCTGGAGTGTAAATAACCTTGGAGTAACCCTCAAGTTCAAACACTAGCTCTGACTTAATTACGTATCTGAATGTAAAATTTCCCGCTCTATCGATTACCAGTCTTAAAAATAGGGGTTCCTATTTAAAAAAAAAACAGTTGACCTTGAAATAACCTTCAAGGTCAAGTCCAAGGTCAAAGTGAATGTCACAATTAGTTTCAGCAGCTACTTGAAATCTGCTGCTTAACCCTTTCAGGGGCAGTGGGACGTATACGTTCCACTTGTTTTTCAGCAGTTTCTCGAGCATTTCTGATACATTTCTCATTACTCTCAATCAAGTTTACACACATTCGATTTTAGACTCTTAAGGGTTCATACAAAGTAATTATCACAAAAAACTGTGAATAATTGTTTATTAACAAGTGGTTATAAATAATTGAAATCGAAAAAAATCGTTTTTTTCCGAATAAAATCAGCTGAATCTGAAGTATTCGGCCTATACCTTTGACAAATTTTTTCCCGTTAGTAAACACTTATAACAGTAACATATAATTTTTTGAGAATTTTCGGAAGGCTAGTTTTTTTGTTTCAATTTTCGAAATTGATAAAAAATAACGATTTCTGACGGAATGTTTACTACTGCATTCATTATACCGCAATTATATGTATTACCACAATTAATGTAATGAAAAAATATTTTCGGAACCGCGGACTGAAAATTCAATGTCAGAATTGCAAAATATAAAATGGCGGAATCAAAATGGAGTCTGTATATTAGTGTAAAATTTCAGTTTTTTTAGCATTCAGTATAGAAATTGGTATATGGGGGGTTTTCAAGTCGCTAATTGCAAATTTGTTATCATAAATACAAAAAAAACTGAAAATATGCACTCATATAGCCGCCATTTTTAATTTTAAAACTTTGCCATCAGATTCATAATATAATATTCCGATGTCAGAATTGTAATCAGCGACTTAATAATACTTATACATGAAATTTTATGTATCGATTCTTAGAAAACTACGAAATTCGAGTTTCATAGGCGCCATTTTAGATGCGCCATTTTTAAATTTGCGATTTTGACGTTGAAATCGCGATAAACGAACTCAAAAACCCCTGTACATCAAAATTTGCTTTTATTCTTCGAAAATGACAAAATTGGAGTTAATATGCAGACATCTTAAATCCGCCATTTTGAATTAGGATTCTCTGTTATTAGAATCATAATCAGTGACCTATAAAGCCTCCATACAGCGAGTTTTGTGCGAATTGTTTGAAAAATTTAACTTAAAAGTCACATAGTCGCCATCTTACATCCACCAATTTGAATTTTTAAATTCTGATGCTAGATTCGTGATCAGCGTCACCGAAAACCCCTTAGTAACCATTATTTGCAAAAAAAAGTTTCACAGAAAAATGTGCCCCTGAAAGGGTTAATAAACTACTTGCAATTTTTAATTTTTTAATTATAGCATAATATTCTCCGCGGCATAAGCATTTTTTATCGCACACACAATCGGTAATCTTTAAAAAGTATTTTACTAAGCCGTAGTATACCGCACTATTCATATTAAACTTAACATGCTTAGAAGATGTAACAGTTTGTCTAGTATAAAATTCAGAAGAATATACGTAATTATTTGTTTTAATCTACCAAATTTAAAGACTTTTATTTATTATCAAGTGAAATATTGATTTATTATTTACATTAAACTTTTTCATATTACCAACAATATACATAGAATTTTCGATTTTTAATGCTGTCAGTTGCTTTTTGGCAGTTCGTAAATATTCACAATACTCATACGCTTTTGTCCCCTCTGTTAAGCAATTTTTGAGATTAAATGTCTCCATAAGCATAAATAAAGATGTACAAATTTGCAGTTGCGTGGAATTACTGCTGTGTACCAAACTAGCCACATTTCCATTAATATCTTCGTAAGGGTAACAGGTCATGGTCCATAAAGGACCCAAATCTTTTAACACTTGAGGGAGATGTAACAGTTGATGTAAATTTGAGGTCATATAAGTTTTTCTGTAGAATAGTTCAACATTTTTTACATATTCATGGAAAATTCTTTCAGCAATATCAATAGTAACTACAGAAATAGAAAATTTAGACAATAAAAATACGCCTAAAATTAATGTTTTTAAATGGTGATAGTAATTAGGCTTCATTATGTCATTTCAACATGGTAAGGAATAATATAGCAACCATTGCTTTAATTCTGACGATTTCCAATAATTCAGGTGCTTTTCAATTGAGCATGGACGTCTTTGGACAAAAGAAGTTGGAGTTTGTTATGTTGGGAGGTTCGTAATAAATAACTCCTGCCTGATAATATGATATTAGTATTTATTAAATAAGACGCATGTTGAGCCCATGAGTGCTCGGGCTAGACTGCCTCTGTTCGGCGGGAGGGGAGGCAACCGCGTCAGTGCGTCAGTAGTACTGCCCCCTATCGTACTAATAACATCACATCTCCCTTCTTTAGGGAAACCAAATGTATTTATTTTACATAGTCTTTTAAATACTCGGGTTTCTTGATTTCACGACCCGAGCGCGTTCGCATAGTTGCACTAGGACTAGCTCCCATAGGTATATGCATGTCTTTTGTCGACGAGTTCGCATTTACATTTTTATTTGTACACTCAGTTACATTATCGCATGCGCTATCACTGTTACAACTGTCACTGTAGACCGGACCGTGTAGATGCCTACGGTTTCTTTCAATCCTATTGCCGTTAGGCAGTTCTACTTCATAGGATCTCGGCCTATCACAAATCTTGGTTACTCTAGCTGGGACCATCGGTTTGTTTAATTCTTTTTTTACATAAACTTTATCATTAATATTTACAGGTTTTAGATTGTGCGCATTTCTATCATAATATTCTTTTTGACGCAACTGTCTATCTATAAGTTTTTCTTTTATCTCTCTATTCTCTTTTTCTCTTTCGAAATTTTTATTAATAGGTAAAATTCCGCGAATTTTTCTACCAAACATAATTTCATTAGGAGATTTTAATCCTTCACCAATTGGAGTATTTCTATACTCCAGCATTGCCAGATTTGGATCTTTACCTGTGTCTTCGTCGAGCTTTTTGAACATTCTTTTAATGGTGGCAATGTGCCTTTCAACCATCCCATTGGACTGGGAATATTTGGCACTAGATGTCCTCCAGGTAAAGCTCCAATCTGCAGCAAACTTTGACATTTCTGCGCTGTTTAGTTGCGTACCAGGATCTGAATACATAACACGTGGTACACCATGTCTAGCGAATTGTGATTTTAATGCCGCTATTACAGAGTTGCTCGACATGTCACGCAACTTAGCTACTTCTACATATTTGCTAAAATAGTCAATAATCAACAAAAACGGAAATCCTTGGTAATGAAATATGTCTACGCCTAGTGTTTCCCAAGGTCCATCAGGGACTTCTCTATTTATTAGAGTTTCTTTGACGTTACCTTTTCTGTATTTATTACAAATTGCGCAATTATCTATAATGTCATCGATTTCTTTGTTCATAAGAGGCCAGAACAAAATTTCTCGCGCTCTGCTTTTACATTTCTGTTTTCCTAAATGATTAAAATGTATTAAATTTAACATCTCTTTTCTTGAACTTTTAGGAACGACTAGTCTGTTACTTTTAAAAACTAATCCATCAATAACACTCAATTCGTTAGAATAATTATAATACTCTTTTACAGTGCTCGCAACCTGACTCTTATTGGTCGGCCAGCCTTCTTGTATATATTTAATTAATAATTGCATTTCTTCATCAGACTCAGTTTCTTTTACAAATTGATCTTTTTTATCTAAAGATATTGGAAAACTCTCCATTATTAAACAAACTTGAGTTTCAATTTCTTTTTCTAAATCTAATTTTTCATAGTTAGAATATGCTCTAGATAACGCACCTGCTAAAAACATTTCTTTTCCTGGTTTATATTTAACTATCAAGTCATACCTTTGTAACCTTAACCTAATGCTTTGTAATCTAGCAGGACAATCATTTATACATTTTTTAAAAATAACCTCTAGTGGCTTGTGGTCGGATTCAACTAGAACTTGTTTTCCATAAATTTGTTGATCGAATTTTATACAGCCAAACGCAATGGCTAGCGCTTCTTTTTCTATTTGAGCATACCTTTGCTCCGTCTGCGTTAGCGCCTTGCTTGCATAAGCTACAGGCAAGCCATTCTGTAATAATACAGCTCCTAGACCACTTTTAGACGCATCTACGCTTAATATCACAGGCTTATTTACATCATAATATTGTAAAACTGGTGCTTTACACAGAATCTCTTTTAAATCTGCAAACGCTCTACCAGCATTTTCATCCCAGTTCCATTGAACATTCTTTTTTGTTAATTCTCTTAACACAGCATTTTTGGTTGCTAAACTAGGGATAAACCTTGATACGTACGTAATCATGCCAAGAAAGGTTTCTAACTCTTTTTTATCTTTAGGAGGTTTCATGTCAACAATTGACTTTACTCTATCTATATCAAGTTTTATGCCTTGTTCTGTAAATACATGACCCATATATTTAACCTCATTGCTACTAATTT
Organism: Sycophila sp. Sp_5; assembly: GCA_018906775.1. Lineage (NCBI taxonomy): Eukaryota > Metazoa > Arthropoda > Insecta > Hymenoptera > Eurytomidae > Sycophila > Sycophila sp. Sp_5. Next base: position 71,442 of record JACCID010000389.1, read on the forward strand.
TACATTTTTCTAACTTGAACTTTACATTTCTCTGTTCAGCTCTTTCTAGGACTTTATTTAACCTAACATCATGTTCTTTTTGGTCTTTAGCTTTAATCCTGACATCATCAACATAAATATCAACTCCCTCTATATCACCAAAGATGTCTTCAAAGCAGTCCTGAAACACTTCAGTTGCTGAACATATGCCAAATGGCATTCTCAAGTACCTATACCTACCAAACGGAGTGATAATTGTCATCATATAACTACTTTTCTCCGATAATTTTACCTGGTGAAAGGCCATATCTGCGTCAAGTACGCTAAAAACTTTATTACCTGCTATGTCAGAACTCAATTCATCAAAAGTAGGTATTTTCCTGTGAGGTCTTTTTACGAATTTATTAAACTCGGTTGTGTCTATGCAAATTCTAATTTGTCCATTTTTCTTTTTACTAATTACAATAGGGTGAACCCAATCGATTGGTTCTGTCACTTTTTTAATGATTCCGTCTTTTTCCATTTTGTCCAACTCTTTTTTTACTGTATCATTTATTGCAATGGGTAACCTCCTACAAGCAGCGATAATAGGTCTAGCATCATCTTTCAACTGAATGTCATACTCAAAATTAGTTATACATCCAATACCTTCAAAAACGTTTTTATGCTTGTTTAAAATTTTGCCTACTGACAAATCATTATTATTTTTACTCACTTTAATATTATGAACTCTTTGCACAATATTAAGTTCCATTAAACTAGGTAAACCTATTATCACTGGTTGACCATCTGTGTTTTTAGTCACGATGAACTCTAAAACTACGCTCTCTCTATTTACAAATTTACAACTTAACCTACATTTGCCAATTACATTTATACGTTGGCCTCCATATGCAGTTAGTTTTACATTCGTCTTTTCTATTTTAACATTTTTTAAATTCAAGTTCTTTAATTTATAATTCGGAAGTACATTGCATCTCGCGCCTGAGTCTAGCTTAACGTCAATTTTGCTCGAATTGTTAATTATAATTTTTTCCGTCCAGTCTAAACCATAATTACTACTATTTAAACTGCCGATAAACAAGGAATCTATTTTATCATCGTGACTTTCCGATTTTACTTTATTTTTACACATTTTCGCAAAATGATTTTTACCTTTACAATTTAAGCATTCTTTACCAAACGCAGGGCACTGGCGAAACGCATGTTGACGGCCGCATCGCTGGCATGATGACCGCTGTTGGCTGAACGAAGATGGCGAACCGCTTGCCTTGCTGCTTGCGCCGCCGCTTCGCGCCTTGCCGCTTCCGCCGCTGTTGTTGCCGCGTGCGCCGCTCGAACTCTGCTTCTGAGAATTTCCGGCCGCCGCGTGCTTTTCGGTTTTCTTGCCGACCGCGTGAATTTTAGTTTCTTCGCCGATCGTCTGCGTTTGTATTTCTGCGAGCTCTACAGCTCGGCAGATTTTTATGCACCCATCCAGGTTTAAACTGTCCTCTCGTAGTAGGCGATTTTTTAATTCTGCGTCGCGAATTCCACACACAATTCTATCTTTTATTAAACTGTCTCGAAGATCACCAAAACCACAAGTCGCACTTAACTTTTTTAAGTCCGTTAAATAGTTTGTGAAATTTTCACCACTCTGCTGCACGCGCGTGAAAAACACGTGTCTCTCCACAGTTTCGTTTGCTTTCGGCGTACAGTAACTCTCAAACGCTCCTGCTACTGAATCAAATTTCTTTTTTTCATCTGCACTCAAGCTAAACATGTTATATTTTTCCAACGCTTCTTCTCCTATTATGTGTAAGAAGATGGCTATTCTTCTTGCTTCTAGCTTCGTATCCAGACCAGTGGCTTCCATATACAAATCAAACCTTTGTTTCCATTTCGTCCAATTTTCTTTAACATTGCCGTCGAACGACAATGGTGGTGGTGCCTTCATCGAGGTTTCCATTGTTTCCCCCTTTTCTGTTACCAAATCTGCGTCCGTATAGATGCTTTGCTCGTCCTCGCTTGTTGACGTCGTCCCGTCCTGCGACTTTTACACTGTTTACCGTGTCTTTGAACTGGTCATCGTATTTTACGATAATCACCATTGACGAGAAATTTAAACCTCGCTCCCGTCTGAACTACCGACTGCGCCATGTTATGTTGGGAGGTTCGTAATAAATAACTCGTGCCTGATAATATGATATTAGTATTTATTAAATAAGACGCATGTTGAGCCCATGAGTGCTCGGGCTAGACTGCCTCTGTTCGGAAGGGGAGGCAACCGCGTCAGTGCGTCAGTAGTACTGCCACCTATCGTACTAATAACATCACAGAGTTAAAGCACATAAACGAGAATCTACAATTTTAGTAATTTTAGTAATTGACTTGTAATACTGCTAAAAATACAATGCATAATATCGATACCAGATGAACGAATCGGTTTATAAATAAACAAAGATAAAACGCTTGCATCCTTAATGCCGAATACAGATTTTTTCGTATTAAATGCTCGTATCGCATGCAATTTTGTTTCTTCAACGTAATTTTCAACTTCTACATCAACTCCTTTGTACAACTCAAGACACTCTTTTTTCATCGTTGAAAGGAACAAATTTGGAATTGGTTGTTTTTCCTCAAACCACATTCCAGCTAATATAATATTTTCGGGTTTATATCGTTTACTTAAAGGAAGATTATTAATAATAGTTAATAAAAAAGGAAAGATATTAAATTTTGACGATTTAAATATTACAACGCCATCAGTGTACCATGTAAAAGAAATATTTTTTGAGTCAGATAAAATTTGATTTTGTTCTAAAAGTTCTTTGTAAATTTCTCCATCTAAAATGTTTTCTAAATTTTGATGATTTTGTTTTGCTCGATTCAGGGATGGGATTAATTAATTAAATTTTTAATTAACTACACCTCATAATTAATAATTAAATGGTTTAATTATTAATTATGCCTTCGAGAATTGATAATTAAATGCTTTAATTATTAATTATGCCTTCGAGAATTGATAATTAAATGCTTTAATTATTAATTATGCCTTCGAGAATTGATAATTAAACGGTTTAATTTTTAACTAGCGACGTACCCTCGCTCGCTAACGCTCGCTCAGTAAATAATTTTTTGGTTCCTGTTTAAAATAATTTATCATTGTTCGAGGCTTTGAATAGATTACTTTTTTTTTTATAAACTATTATAATTTTTTTAAGAATTCTAGAAACTTATTTTGCATTTTATATATTCAAATAATTTAATTTTTAAGTTGCGTATAGTAAAAGACTCGTATCGTAAATTTATTGTAATCACGGGGAGTTAAAAGGTAAATTAAATTAAATAATATAATATTTAAGAATGTTATTCTTAATATTATTACATTACATCATTTGTATTAATTTCGATTTTAAAATTTATTATTATAAGAATAATATAACAAATACATGAAAGACATTATAGAAAGTTATTCAGCTATTTACGAGAAGAGTGCAGACCCTCTAGATAATGATTTTACATGAAACGTTTTGTATTAATTTGTCGTATCAAATAAGAAAATAAATTCCTTTTAGTTTGATCTCATAACTCTTTATTTAACAATAATTTTAGTTATATCTACTAAATAAAGATAATGTTCGCTTGAAAAATAATTTGTGAATTTATGTTGAAAATAATTAATTTTTTAAATTTAATTGTTTAAAGTGAAAAAAATTTTCATTTTTTATAACATTTTATCAATTAAATGATTATAATAAAATACATGTTATTTAATATAAATAAATTTAACCCTTTAACGCCCAACATGACCATTTTCGACAATATTTTCAGTGGTGTGTAACACTCACTTAAAATGGTTCAAGAAATTCTTGAGATACCATTTTTAACGTAAAATTGTATGTAATTTCAGAATCCGGTATTAGATTTGTCGAAAAATTCAACAATAAAAAGTTATAACAATTTTTTGCAAAAAATCGTGAATTTTTGAGAAAATAATTCGTTTAACCCAAATTTTCGAATGGAAAGAGGGTTTGCTCGGACGTCTAATACGTATGTATTTGGTCAATGGCATGTATACTTAATTGTAAAATAGTTGCAATACCGAAATTAAAAATGGCGGCCATCCAAACAACCCATTTTCCACCAAACTTATCAAGATCGAAAGGTTCGTGATTTTTTTTCCCGATCAGGATCGACTTAACGAAAAAAGTTTATAGAACAAAAAATTGTTAGAATTGATCAGAGAAGACGTGTGAATTTTAATTCTAAGGTGAACGTTCATTGAAAATGCGTTTTCAATGAATGTTCACCTCCACTTCTTAAAACCCGGGCAACGATACATTCAGTAGCGGCTAAGAACGTTCAACAATTTTTAATTCAATAAAGACCTACTCTATAAAATAAGTTATAGAACAAAAAATGCTTAGAATTAATCAAAGAATACTTGTGAATTTTTTCAGAATTTTCGGAGCAATTTTTTGATTTTCCAAAAATTGGCCATATCCAAAAATCCAAAAGTCGCTCCGAAAAGTCTCAAAAAATTCACACGTCTTCTCTGATAAATTCTAACAACTTTTTGTTGTATGCATTTTTTTCGTTAAGTCGATCCTGCCCGAGAAAAAAAATCACGAACCTTTCTTGATAAGTTTGGTGGCTGGTTTGGAAAAGGGGTTGTTTGGATGGCCGCCATTTATAATTTCGGTTATTGCAACAGTTTTACAATAAAGTATACATGCCATTGACCAAATATATACGTATTAGACGTCCGAGCGAACCCTCTTTCCATTCGAAAATTTGGGTTAAACGAATTTTTTTTCTCAAAAATTCACGTTTTTTTGCAAAAAATTGTTTATAACTTTTTATTGTTCAATTTTTCGACAAATCTGATACCGGATTCTGAAAGTACATAAAATTTTACGTTAAAAATGGTATCTCAAGAATTTCTTTAACCATTCTAAGTGAGTGTTACTCACCACTGAAAATATTGTCGAAAAATGGTCAAGTTGGGCGTTAAATGGTTAATACAAATTTTTTAAAATATTATAAATAATAGATGATTTTTTTATAAAATAGACTTCACAGTAGATACAACACAAGGAATAGTATTAGTTACATTAACAGATAATTACGTAAATACGTAAATATTATTCTGCCCAACGAATTTACATATACCTACTCCTTACCGCAAGTGTCCGGCAAAGGTGCTCTACTATGTCTTTTGTTATTCTGCTGCTCTAATTCTTTTAGTGTGTACTAGGCCTAATATCTAATAGGCCTAATATCTAATCTAGCGACGTACCTCGCTCGCTAACGCTCGCTCAGTAAATAATTTTTTGGTTTCTGTTTAAAATAATTTATCATTGTTCTAAGCTTTATATAGATTACTTTTTTTATAAACTATTATAATTTTTTTAAGAATTATAAAAACTTATTTTACATTTTATAAATTCTAATAATTTAATTTTTAAGTTGCGTATAGTAAAAGACTCGTATCAAATAAGAAAATAAATTCCTTTTAGTTTGATCTCATAACTCTTTATTTAACAATAATTTTAGTTATATCTACTAAATAAAGATAATGTTCATAATTTTTGAATTTATGTTGAAAATAATTAATTTTTTAAATTTAATTGTTTAAAGTGAAAAAATTTTTAATTTTTATAACATTTTATCAATTAAATGATTATAATAAAATACATTTTATTTAATATAAATAAATTTAATGCAAATTTTTTAAAATATTATAGATAATAGATGATTTTTTTTATAAATTAGACTTTACAGTAGAAACAACACAAGGAATAGTTTTAATTACATTAACAAATAATTACGTAAATACGTAAATAATATGTTACGAGAATAAGATGTCTTATTTTTTTATTTTCGCCGTAGATCTACTTAATTCCTTATTCTGCCCTCTTTATTTACATATTCCTACTCCCTACCGCAAGTGTCCGGCAAAGGTGCTGTACTATGTCTTTTGTTATTGTGCTGCTCTAATTCTTTTAGTGTGTACTAGGCCTAATATCTAATAAGACAATTATACTTTTTGGTATGTGTCTGGATGCTTATGTTAACAGAATGATAAAAGGGAACGTTATAGACATAAAATTAAACACGTGTGACCACCCCGCACTTGGTCATTGAAAAAAAAATTGGGGGCTGCTTCTGTAGACGATGTCCAGGTGTCCACGAACACCCTCAGGACGACGGGACGTCGTCTTCAGGCAAGCCCACCACGATCTTGGTCATTAAGAAAAAAATCGGGCGCAGCTCCTGCAGACGATGTCCAGGTGCCCAGGAACACCGTCAGGACGACGGGACATCGTCTTCAGGGAAGCCCACCACGATCTTGGGTCTTAAGAAGAAAATCTTGGTCATTAAGAAAAAAATCGGGCGCTGCTTCTGCAGACGATGTCCAGGTGTCCAGGAACACCCTCAGGACGACGGGACGTCGACTTCAGGGAAGCCCACCACGATCTTGGTCATTAAGAAAAAAATCGGGCGCTGTTCCTGTAGACGATGTCCAGGTGCCAAGGAACAGCCCACAACGATCTTGAGCATTGAGAAAAAAATCGCGCGCTGTTCCTGAAGACGATGTCCAGGTGTCCAGGAACACCCTCAGGAGGACGGGAGGTCGTCTACAAAGCACCCCACTCCGCACTTGATCATTATGAAAAAAATCGGCCGCTGTTCCTGTAGACGATGTCCAGGTGTCCAGGAACACCCGCAGGACGACGGGACGTCGTCTACAGGGCAGCCCACCCCGCACTTTGTCATTGAGAAAAAATCGGGCGCTGTTCCTGTAGACGATGTCCAGGTGTCCAGGAACACCCGCAGGACGACGGGACGTCGTTCTACAGGGCAGCCCACCCCGCACTTTGTCATTGAGAAAGAAATCGGCCGCTGTTCCTGTAGACTATGTCCAGGTGTCCAGGAACACCCTCAGGACGACGGGACGTCGTCTATAAAGCACCCCACTCCGCACTTGATCATTAAGAAAAAAAATCGGCCGCTGTTCCTGTAGACGATGTCCAGGTGTCCAGGAACACCCGCAGGACGACGGGACGTCGTCTACAGGGCAGCCCACCCCGCACTTTGTCATTGAGAAAAAAAGCGGGCGCTGTTCCTGTAGACGATGTCCAGGTGTCCAGGAACACCCGCAGGACGACGGGACGTCGTCTACAGGGCAGCCCACCCCGCACTTTGTCATTGAGAAAGAAGAAATCGGCCGCTGTTCCTGTAGACTATGTCCAGGTGTCCAGGAACACCCGCAGGACGACGGGACGTCGTCTACAGGGCAGCCCACCCCGCACTTTGTCATTGAGAAAAAAATCGGGCCGCTGTTCCTGTAGACGATGTCCAGGTGTCCAGGAACACCCGCAGGACGACGGGACATCGTCTATAAAGCACCCCCTACTCCGCACTTGATCATTAAGAAAAAAATCGGCCGCTGTTCCTGTAGACGATGTCCAGGTGTCCAGGAACACCCGCAGGACGACGGGACGTCGTCTACAGGGCAGCCCACCCCGCACTTTGTCATTGAGAAAAAAAAGCGGGCGCTGTTCCTGTAGACGATGTCCAGGTGTCCAGGAACACCCGCAGGACGACGGGACGTCGTCTACAGGGCAGCCCACCCCGCACTTTGTCATTGAGAAAAAAATCGGGCGCTGTTCCTGTAGACGATGTCCAGGTGTCCAGGAACACCCGCAGGACGACGGGACATCGTCTACAGGGCAGCCCACCCCGCACTTGGTCATTGAGAAAGAAATCGGCCGCTGTTCCTGTAGACGATGTCCAGGTGTCCAGGAACACCCGCAGGACGACGGGACGTCGTCTACAGGGCAGCCCACCCCGCACTTTGTCATTGAGAAAAAAATCGGGGCGCTGTTCCTATAGACGATGTCCAGGTGTCCAGGAACACCCGCAGGACGACGGGACATCGTCTACAGGGCAGCCCACCCCGCACTTGGTCATTGAGAAAGAAATCGGCCGCTGTTCCTGTAGACGATGTCCAGGTGTCCAGGAACACCCGCAGGACGACGGGACGTCGTCTACAGGGCAGCCAACCCCGCACTTGGTCATTGAGAAAAAAATCGCAGCGGAAAAAAATATTCCTGGACCAAGTTACATCATCTACAAGTATCGTCGGTCAAAGACGTGAAAAGTGGTCGGAAAAAAAAAAACCCTGGAATTAAGCTACTTAATATAATAGAGGATTATGCCTTCGAGAATTAATAATTAAATGCTTTAATTCTTAATTATGCCTTCGAGAATTAATAATTAAATGCTTTAATTTTTAATTATACCATCGAGAATTGATAATTAAATGGTTTAATTATTAATTATTAATTCTTAACTATGTTTAATTATTAATTATTATTAAGTGCGGGGCGGGCGTCCCTGTAGACGAGGTCCCGTCGTCCAGAGGGTGTTCCTGGACACCTGGACATCGTCTACAGGAACAGTTCCCGATTTTTTTCTCATAGAGCAAGTGCGGGGCGGGCGTCCCTGTAGACGATGCCTTCGAGAATTAATAATTAAATGCTTTAATTATTAATTATGCCTTCGAGAATTGATAATTAAATGCTTTAATTCTTAATTATGCCTTCGAGAATTGATAATTAAATGCTTTAATTATTAATTATGCCTTCGAGAATTGATAATTAAACGGTTTAATTTTTAATTATGCCTTCGAGAATTAATAGTTAAATGCTTTAATTTTTAATTATACCATCGAGAATTGATAATTAAATGGTTTAATTATTAATTATTAATTCTTAACTATGTTTAATTATTAATTATTATTAAGTGCGGGCGGGCGTCCCTGTAGACGAGGTCCCGTCGTCCAGAGGGTGTTCCTGGACACCTGGACATCGTCTACAGGAACAGTTCCCGATTTTTTTCTCATAGAGCAAGTGCGGGGCGGGCGTCCCTGTAGACGATGCCTTCGAGAATTAATAATTAAATGCTTTAATTCTTAATTATGTCTTCGAGAATTAATAATTAAATGCTTTAATTATTAATTATGCCTTCGAGAATTGATAATTAAACGGTTTAATTTTTAATTATGCCTTCGAGAATTGATAATTAAACGGTTTAATTTTTAATTCTGCCTTTGAGAATTGATAATTAAACGGTTTAATTTTTAATTCTGCCTTCGGGAATTAATAATTAAATGCTTTAATTTTTAATTATACCATCGAGAATTGATAATTAAATGGTTTAATTATTAATTATTAATTTTTAACTATGTTTAATTATTAATTATTATTAAGTGCGGGGCGGGCGTCCCTGTAGACGAGGTCAGGACATTTTTTTTTTTTAGAAAATATGAAACCTTTCAAGGAAACGAAACAGAAACGTTGCAAAAATATTTCAAAAAATATTTCACAAAAAGCTGATCATCATCAAATTTCAAGAAATATTACTTGAAAGATGTTTCTAAAAGATTTTAACAATATTTTATGCATCTTTTATACTACTGCTAAATATTTCATAAAAATGTTTTAGAAACATTTCTAAAACATTTCTAGAAATATTTCCCGGAAATATGTTAGAAATATTTCATTGAAATATTTCTGTAGGATTCTGGCGCGGACATATCAATATTTCAAAACCTTACAATGAAATGATTCTGCAAGGTTTCAAACCTTGCAAAAAAACCTTGCAGAAACCTTGTAGAAATATTTCTTGCTATGTGGGAGGTGTTTTTAGTGTAGCGTGAGTTGAAAGCGGACTATTAAACTAATCTTTGAATAATAAAAGCAATTTAATAATATAAAAGTAATTTATTCCATTAAATTAATTATACAGATTAATTACATAAATTTCGAATAAAATTTATTGAATTTCGATTTCTATTGGGTTAAAGAACATAAATAACTTAAATTATTAAATTTAATATTAATTATTTTGCACTTAACTTCTTGTATAAGTGCAGTGATGTACTTATTACAATTTTCACTTTCAATTTCATCTATTTGATGAAATTATTATTAATTTTAGAAGAGGAAGAAAAGCTAAGGAGACAAAGAATATTGTACGAGATAATGCAAAGAGAAGAAAATACAACGAAGCCAAAGAGAACATTATGACAGTGATGAAATATTATTCGAGGCGCGTGGTCATGATTCGGCAAGTCACTTAAACAGTGAAGATTTCTTCTCTTCGTCATAAAAATTCTTTTTTTTATTTATCCTTGCGCAATGTGTAAAGTAAATAAAAATTAACTGTCGGTTCAAAATTTTTTTCGCTATTCATTATTACTGGCATTAGACAAGTTAAAAACCCTTGAAAAATCCATTTAAAACTCTTATATGTAACTTATAATCTTATAATCTTTAAAATTCTTATACGTATCAAGTAAATATTTAAAAAACAGATCTCAAAAAGTATATTATTAGAATATAATTTGTTATATTTAACTTGTATTTAATTTAAAATTAATACAATAAAAAAATTGTTTTTCAACATATAATCTTGTTTAATTAAATGTAATTATTATAAAAATTAAATTTAATGTATTTAAATGTGAACGAATCACTTTTTTACATTCATTTTACGTTCAAATGTATTAAATGTAATTGTATTTTAATCGATCCCAATTGCACTTACACAAACTTCTATGAATATTCTATTGGAAGCAATAGAACTTGATTTATAAAAGTTTATTGAAATCAATTAATTATGCTTTGATTTCAATTACATTCAATGTACTTTCATAAAATTTTTCAATATACTTTAATTGCATGGTAATATATCATTTTCATTTTTTTTTTTTTTTTATTAAAGCTTTATTGAGGCTTTTCCAGCCTATTTAGCTATACAAAAGAAGAGAGTTTTTACATGTTAAATTTTTACAACGAGGAAAAGCGAAATAGAAAGTATAAATTTACAGAGAGTACGGCGCATAGGTAGTTTTATACATTGAGATTACATTCTCGTGTGAATGCGAAGATTATTTTACAAACGTTTATATTTGGTTCGCTTAGAAACATTTTGATGCAGAGGGGAAAGCAGATGGGTGCAGGAAGCATCTTTTTTAGTTTGAGTATCATTTTGGATCTCTGCGCATCGTAAAGCGGGCATTGCCAGATAACGTGATTGAGATCTTCTTGTTCGCTGCCACATTGACATTTGGGGTCGCTGATTAGGTTTTTGCAATGCAGTGATGCTGCCAGGTTGTAGTGATTTGCTCTACAGCGATTGACAAAAATTATGAACTCGCGGTCAAGTTTGCCCGTTGCGTACTTATGCCATGGTAGTGCTTTATAGGAGAAGTAGTTGTCAAAGTATATTTTTCCCTTAAAGTAGCCTTGCTCCCTTGCCTCTATTAGAGTTTTAGTAAGGGCATCACTTTTAAATTGGCCAGCATAGTCAGTGAATGTCAGTGTTTTGATTTCACAGACCGCAGTTTTCGTACCAGCTTTGGCGAGTCCGTCAGCTACTTCATTTCCACTGATACCTATATGCGCCGGGATCCAGTGGAATTTTATTTTATTTTTCTGTAGTGCAGTAATTTTGTTGTATTTTTTTTTTTTAATTTCTAGTATTAGCGGGTTTGTTTTTATTTTGAGGTTGACTGATTGCAAAGAGAGTAGTGCGCTTAAAGA